>OX443562.1:54998441-55376190 GCA_949372485.1 Cheilosia soror | reverse complement strand
AACAACCTTTTGGACTATATGTCTATACGGAAATCACTTAACTTGCTATTTGGTTGTCAATTTTAAATCTTAGCGAATGGAAAGGGTAACAGACTGAACTGGGATGTCGCGCCAAAGCCAATATTCTAACCTTGCAATTTTCATCATCTAGAGATCCAGCAGGTTGTACCACATTGTAGAATTATTTCTACTTGATCCTGACTGATTATTTCCAGTAATATTGATCGAAAAGGATCCTAAACTTTTCCTATAGGATGCAAAATAAAATTGCAATGAATGAGAAAGTCTCGCTCATTATTTTGGTAGAACAATAAAATCAAATCGCAACATTCCAAATGTAACAAATCAACTTCAGATTTTACCACAAATAAATCCAGCCAACAGTGTGACTTATTACAGAAGCAAAATGAAAAAAAAAAAAAAAAAATTGTTCCGCATTGTCTCCAATTACAAATGTTGTATCTTGACGTATTGCAAGGCATTAAATTACAAACGTGCCACAAGGGAAGCCACTTCATATTCAATACCCTGTCGATGCCATCACCATCCGGCCAAATGAGTCAACATTTACCGAGAGCAAAACAAAAACACCTGCACTAATAATCCGTATATACCTACTCGGTTGGTGCTGGTGGAAATGCAAACACTCGAGATCCAGAACCAAATTACTCACTTAGGCGTAATTATGCAATTACCATGTTACAAGGAACCCCATGCAATCACAGGACACCGAAGCTATATCGAGCGTACTGCGCTGAAAAAAAAAACAAAAAAAAAACTCACAACCAGTTGACGAAGGGAACATTAATCAGTTTACTTTGAATTTACCCTCAAGCCTTCAATATTATACGCCTTTGTTGGTTAATGCGTCTTACAAAAAATGCAGACAAATACGCAGTATATATTATAGTGAGCCGTCTTAAAGAAACCCTGCCCGTTCGGGTGTGGTATCCAATCTTGTAACTTAATTAAGTTAACAATTTTGGTGATTTTATACGAAGGCGGTCGCCTTTGTCTCACGTCTTTATCACGGCGCGAATCACCTCTTTCAAATCTGCCACAACTATATAGGTATCCATTATACAAGACACTGTTTTTCCACAATGTATCTATGCGCTAATAAATTAGCGAAAATTTGTATCTATCACGGTGAGACCGCGCACTCCAAAGAGTATCCCCAGTAAGCCACAACTGCGGCTGCGCAACTCGCTGCTTAACAATGAAGAGATAGGCTGCTGCAGCATACTGCCAAGGATGGTTGCTGCCTTTTATCTCAATCTGTCTGTTCTGTCTAATGACTGCTGTTGTACACCCATCGATGAATTGGTTAACCACCATTGCCGCTGCTTGTTTGCTAGTGGTGGTGGTGGTGGTGCTGCTGCTGCTGCCGATGGTGGGCTGGCGTTTTGGACAAAGACGTGTCGGTCGTCGTGCCGTTGTATAGCCGCCTAATCAAGTGTTCATAATCTTAATCTGCATATGTGCGCTGATAGTGAGCGACGACCCAAGCCGTAGATCATTGCGGCCAGAAAGGAGTTTCCTTGATCTACAGTTACTGTCTTAATAATGAGGTTATATGCGACCGTTTTGTTGTCGACTGAAAGGTTGGGAGTTTCTTTTCGTTTTCTATAATGCCATACACGTTGTACCTTGTACGGCTTCCTAGGAAAACTAATATACTTTCCTCATTTAGACTAAACTCTGGAAAATTAAAAGATAACTTGCAAACACAAAGCTGGGCTCGCATCAGACGCTCAGAGGGGCTCTGTGCGGGAGATTGCTAACTCTGATGGAAATCAGCAGCGGTGTAACTATTATATGGCGTATCCATGAATGTATCTTGTTCGGTGGTCATGTGGTGGTTGTATCTCGCATGGAAGCGTGTGGTAATTTTCATTAAAACTATCAGCGATGTTTTGGATCAATGAGGAGAGTCCATTCATTCCGGCACACCACTCAGGTATGCGCGCATGATGGCTTCCAATAAACACATTAATCGTTGCCATCATATAAGTGTAAGTGACTTGCAGATATTGGTTAAAACATCTACCTATGTGTCCAACCAAACTGAGATGTGGGAAAATATGGTTAACAGAAAAATTTGTAAACAATTTGAAAGCGATTTGCGGCTAAGCTAATCGTCGGAAAAGGATAGAGAGAGAGAATGTAAATTGCTTGTTGTCGATGGTGTTGGATGATTGGTTCAATGGACCTTTTGTCGTTTATTTCTATCAAGATATTAGTGATGCGATGGTCATGACTCATGGTACCTCACAGGGAAAGGTGTGTAAAAGTCTCGAAATACTCACTTTAGAAATCGTTGAACTAGATGCGAGGTGTATGTCACAGGCGGCTTTGAAATCGATGAGAAGATGGCGAGTATCGATTTGGACTTCATAGGTTTCTTCCAGTATCTGCCTAAATTTGAAAATTTCATTGACTGTGGATTTTTCTGTCCTAAAATCGCAGGTTGTATGCTGTTTGCGGAGGGTAAATAGGATCTTGTATGCGATGTTCAGGAGACTGATATACCTCTGTAGTTGGTGCAGCAAAAGTGGTATCCTTTCTTGCGGACCGAGCAAAAGATTTGATTTGATTTTGATTTGATCTCTGGAGGTAGACCGTCAGGTCCTAGTGCTTATTTTGGTTTTTGCTTGGATATTACTATCCCTATTTTGATTAAGAGGACTTAAGTTTTGTCTATCGTCGTCAACTTTAATGGTTTACTTTCTTCCTATAATGGCTATCGATTCAGTAGTCTTCGCCGCCTTTATAGAATCTGAATCAGAAATAGCGTTTACACATTCCAGCAACAGCAGCAACAAAGGTGCCCTCTTCGTCGTCTCTACAGGCTTCGGTACGGAAAGTGTTGGCCTGGCATATTTCTGGAGCTGCATCTCTCAACTTCTTCGATCGCACGGCTCTTGTGCTTTTTCTTTCCTTCCTTGGGAGTCGATATTGCTGCCAGTGCCATCTCTTTGCTGATAGAGCTTGCGTACAGAAAGGAGTAGATAGGCAGTGCTCAGGGCTCAACAGCTCAGCCCTAAATTTTATTATTTAATTAAGTGTCTCTGGCTTAAAGCCTCGGAAATTACACAAATTACAAGGGTTACAACTTAAAAAAATGGTCACTGCGCCACCGTCTGAAACTCTTGGACAGAGCAGTCTTCTTCTGTATTTCAGACCTCCAAAACAGGACATCCTCCTTAGGTTAAGTTAGGTTTGTGGCCTGGCTAGGAGTATTCCGTGCCACACTCAGGTCAATACTGACCTTGGGGAACCTTGTATTCAATTACTTAGGTTAGGTTAGATTTACGGGTTGGCAGAGCAGGGTAAACCCTACTGTACCACACTTAGGTCCTTGCGGACTCATTGTGATGCCCTTTTAGATGGGGGGGCTAACCGTTGATGTTACTGATGGTTTGCCTCGTATCCCTTCTTCTATAGTGATTTCTCTATACCATCCAGCCAACCTGATATCCTCATAAACCTGTAAAGATCAGAAAGTGAGACATCAGAAAATTCTTGTAGGTCATGGAAGTCCACTTCTCCTTCGCAGCCTCTGAATATTTCGTCATCTTTGAGATTTAGTTTCATTATATGGTTTCTTAGGAAGTTATGACTCGTTAGCGCCCCTACCAACTAATACAGCGATGATCTGTCAAACTGCAGAAGTTTGATGGTCCGGACACTGTCATATTTTGGCCAAAGCTTCACAGGTAGTTAGTCCTTCCCACCTGTTGGTTTTCATGCGAATCTTATTCTTCACTCGTTCTCTGAGATTACAGAGTGGTGGCTTGATCGACTGCAGTGCTCGATCATGATCCATTGCGGGCCCATTTCTCGCCAGTTTGTCGGTCTTCTTTGTCGCTGTGTTCAGGGACCCGACAGAGGACCGTGGTGTGCTGCGAGCGAAGAAAATTAAGCCCTTTGCGGAACTAACTTGGAATTTATTTCAATAGCAGAATAGCCACCTGGCTCTCAATGAAAATGGTACCTCTAATATAATTTTTTGACATCTCCGCTGGCTGACTTTGTATAAGTCCGAGTCTGTCTGGAAGTTTGTGGCCTCAGCCAATTGGAAGAGAGTTTTGGTTCTTCTTTTCATCTCGAAGAGATCCTTTATCCACCATGGTGTAGAGTGGAGACTTCCTATTCTTTTAATTTGCATTTCAAATCAATTTACTTATACTTTGTTTATCTGCTGGAAAGTTCGTCTACTAGTTGGAAGAAGTCTTCCCAAGAAATTTATCCCTGGGCAGTGACATAGGATGTGGGTTGTGACCCCAAGAACTCCCTCATCACCAGAGCCTACGAAGACGCGGAGGTTTAAACGCCGTTATGGTTTCAACGAGGATGGAAAGAGATTTTCTATTCTTTGATATGAATCTCTTGGTAATGGTTTCATTAAATGACGACCATGAACTTCTTGTAGTGCAACAAGTTTACAGGTCGGCCCATCTAGTTTTGGACTCTCTTGTGGCTTTTCTCCCTGGTTCCAGCTTGAGAGTACAAGGCGGGATATTCACAGGGGGGTCAAGTTTTTCTGAAACAGCTGTCTAATATTGTCCTGTCGCAGAAGTTTGTGAGACATAAAGCGACCACGTTTTGTGAATCTTATTGTTATATATTTCTTATGGCCGTAGTGCTTAATTTGTCATCCCCCTCACCAAAAGTAATCGTTTGCGGCTACTTTCAGAAACTCTGCTAAGACTACCAGGGTGAGCCAAATACAAGTTTCTTTTTAAAAATGCAATAAAATGAACAAAATTAAATTTTTCCAAGTATTATGGCTTTATTAGTAAATTATTAATTATGGAACACAATCTCGTTCAAGTGGCTGCTTCGGCTGGCTTCGCAGTAGCGCATTTTGTCACTCCAATTTCCCAAGCCCTTGTTGATGGTTTCGGGCTGTAGCTCATGGATTGTTTGGATGATATTGGCCTTATGTGCTTGAATCGTTTCCTGATTGTTGGCATAACATCGGTCCTTCACTGTTTCCCACAAAAAAAAGTCCAAAGGGGTCAAATCGCAGCTCTGAGGCGGCCAATTGACATCGCCAAGACCATGAGTGTTGTCCACTAGCATACCAGTCTCACGAACTTTTTGCACAAACTTGCGTACAGCAGGTGCTTCATTTCGGCCGAAACTTCTTTCACTGTAGCACAGTTTGGGCTACACAGCACTCACTTAGGAAAAAAGTTTTCAATATTTCCCAATGTTGTTCAAGCGTAAAGCGACTCATTTCGTTCCGCGCAGATATGATACTGACTTCCTGTCAAGATTTCGAGCGAAAAACAGCTGTCAGTGTCAAAATAACCTATGATTTAAAAAGAAACCACTAGATGGCCCACCCTTTATATATAAAAACTTCCGGGGAGTAATCCAGCTTAAGCCAAAAAGCAATTACATTACTTAAATTGTATGTCGTTATGATTGCGATTAGACACCAATTTAAATGATATCACTAAGCCAAAGTGACAAACGCCAATTCAAACGTCATTAAAAAGTCAATTTACAGCTCTAATCATTGGCCAAACCTACTTTTACTTACTCAAAGCACACATCATTACATCAACTTGCTATAGGCCGGAAACACTAACCAAACTCATTGTAACCAGTTCCTTTGTCCCCTCCCAATTCCGATGACATTTGCCAAGTCCCAATAATAAACAAAAATCGTTTTATTGTTTAGAACCCCAATTAGCTGTAACCTCTGTTCCTCTATCAAAAAAAAAAAAAAAAAAACTCCCTGATAACGACTAACTCAATAACAAAAGCAAACTAAATTATTTTTGCATTTGTTTACCCATATCTGTTTGGTTTTTATTTTCGTATTCGCCACTCAAGTTTCGTATCGATATTGGAATGCGTTTTACTGCTCTCAAGGGACCGGATGAAGTCATCGCACCTATCAATCATTGATAAGGCGATAATCAGCAACGCTTTGTATACATACCACTTACCGTTGAATGCGTTCTGTGACTTTGACATTTCGCTTAGCTCACTTGGCGAATTTAGCACGAATTCAGCAAACACACACGCAATTGCGAGTCCAATTATGGCATTAGTACTAGTACTTACATTCTATTAGTCGCACTCGCATTCGCATTAGTGCGCGTTATCTCTCCCCATTGAGCTTGTTTAATTGGCGCAATCGAACCATGATGATGTCAGAGTTCGATGTTGGTTGCATAAAAATGCAAATTCCATAATCACCTTGATTAGTGATCAATCATTAGATACATTTACACAGATTTACAAAAAAAAAAAGTATTTTTGTCTGTTAAAAAGTGAGCTGGATCAAAGGTGCGGTCTAATGGAAGGCCGATGGAATTCGTTAATCCGTTTACTTCAAATATTGGAGAGTCGAATAATTTTTTTTGTGTTGTTTGATTGAGACATTGCGTTTGACGTACATGCATAATTTCTTCCAAATTGATGGTCACCAAAAAAGACAAGAAGTAGATGACCAAAGAAATGTCTTATGACAGCCGAAGGCTACAGAGGTAATTGCCAGCCAAGTGTAGGTCATAAGCATTACCACTCCCACAGACGAGTTTCCAAAAATCTAATCGATAAGTTATTATCTAGACATAAGAGTAGATACCTACCTAACTCCGTCTTGTGGCTTTCACTTAAATTGACCGAGGTGTTGATTGTAATTATGATGAAACGTCAAATTGACATTTAATGGAAATTCGCAGTGAGATCAGTGCTTAGTTTGAAAATCTCTTCATAATGATCAAATCTGAATAAATCGCGGTCAGAGGTGTCGATGCCGGTGTCTGACTCGATGCTAACCGACTTATTGGCGATGATATCATTCGACGGAAATCCGTATCTGTACATTACCCATAATGATTGTGCGGTGTGGTGATTGTTGCATTGACTTTTTGCCAAAATTTTCAAATTATCTGACTCATGCAGATTGTCGCGTCGCAATAAGTGTGTTGGCTGCTATGACGCCATAGCCATAGCCATTAGAATTAAATTTGTTCTTCGAGTAGGTGGTTGCAGACAGGTAAGATGTGTATAAATAACAAGCCGCGAGTGACAAGCAGAATGACAAATTTGTACTCTTATATCACAGGCATACATAATAGTCTACAGATGAAAAGGAAATTCAAAGTCGTTATGGGTTTTATTTGGTACACATTTGGGTTTGTGACGTTGAATTTTAGTGTGCTGGCGTGCAACATACCATTCATAGAGACATTCATTCCTTCTCAACTATTGCTCGCGACGTTTGCTAAATTTTGCCACATTTGGTAAACTGTGATCACTATCAGAAAGTTTAAATGTCGATTGCTAAACAGTGAACTCTCGCTGTTTAAACAGAGACAGCGTGGAGTACTATAGATTTTGTTTGCCTTGGTTTATTTAAGCAGGGTCTGGCGCTTTTATAGAAATAACTAGCTGTAGATACTCCATCGGCTTTTCCCTTGCCCAGAAATTGTATCAGTCTATCAGGACATCATAGAGTTCGAAATTTTACAACTTTACCTACGAAGGGTGTCGAGAAATAGCGTTTGGAGTGTTTTTTTTGTATGGAAGATGGCACTTTGTCCAATCCCGCCCAAATTTTGAAAAATGTTTTATACGAAAAACGTATGCAAAAAAGTACTTAGCTCTACTCTCAGGCGGCTATTCAATAAAGCCAAAATGGGCAAGAAAGCAAAGACTGACTCAGCTTCAATGATCAACAAAATTTTCCTATCCAATCCATACCCATACTACTAATTATAAAAGTCCGTCTGTTCGTTTCTGCATAACTCGAGAACCATTCGACCGATTTTTTTTTCTAAATTATACATAGATGTGTGCGTGGCCAATTTAGTCCGTAGGGTGGGTGAGAATTGCTCAGGAGTAAAGGGTTCGCGGGGAGTAAGGGGGGTCTTAAAAACCGTTAGCCGTATGAACGTGAAAGTTTGTACGATAATCGATAAGTCAAAATTATTACATGCCTCATTCATTTTTTTTCAAAATCCGTCCTATAAGGGTTGAAAAAGTTTTCGAACAAACATTTTTATTTCGACCTTAATACGCTTAGCTTGCCATTATACTCATAAATTTATGTATGTCAATTCAAGATATGCCTTAAATTGTTAGACAATACTTTACCGAGTATTTTGAGCTACAATTCCATCTTTCTGGACCATCCAGAGGGTGAGATATAATAAATTGAAAATAGATCTTATTTGGCCAAGTTAAAAAAAAAATTGCTTCATCGATTGCAGTTGTGCTTAGCTTAGGGGTTGTAGTTTTATATTGCGTTCCAAAATAATAGATATGCACAATTTCTACATAATGTATCTACATTATATATGAGATCTGCTGGATGGAAAGTTTAACGACATAATCGCGTAGTAGGTATAATCAAATCTTACCTGTTTTTCGAGTTTTTATTTATGTGAAACATTGACCTATGACTTTGAACTATGACATACTGGCATAGTGTAGTTGTAGAGGAGTAAAACTAAAGGGGGAAGGTAAAGGATATCTCTCGAAAATAGGCGGGTTCCGTTCCACCGTTCGGATCAGTAGAGGTTACGTAAGGACTAAGTTGATGACGGGAGAGGAGTAGGTAAAGGGGTGGTAGGGACTAACTCTAGAACTATTTGGCCGATTTAAAAAATTTTTTTCAACATTGTACTGGCTACATCCTCCGGATCCAGTATAGGTTACTTAAAAGAAAAGAAACCGGCGGGCGGAGCCGCGGGCATTGCTAGTTTGTTATAATTTTTGAAGCACGGACCATATCGGAAGCGGATAAAGATTTCCGTGGTCGTTTCCAACGCATAATTCTTCGAGTGATTTTCTTTCCCATTTGCGTTGATGTGGGCTTTGAAGTAGGAGATTTGATGAATGATGTCGCAACATCGACCTAGTCAAAAAATTGCACATCAGTCGTCTAAGATGGCTAGTATATGTAGAGCGAAGGGACACTATTGCTAACGGCCCGGAGAGTCTTTGACTCCAATCCAGTGGGACAACGCAGTAATTTTTAATTTTTTAATTTTGGTGGGGACCAATGTCCCCATTTATTAGGCTTAGTACAAGCTAGAAATACAAACTTATAATACTAGAACTAAAAACTAAGACTTATAACTAGGACTTAAAGCTAGTGTTTAGATTTAAGGAGACTGAGCTTAATGGAGGGAGTGCTGCGGTTAAAATCGAAAATGGAAATGTTTGAGTTTACCTTCCGTAGCATACGGGAAATTGGTTCGTTGGAGCCGTAGGACGTGCGGTGGTTTGGTAGATAGAATAGGCGGGGGTGTCTTAAATTACGAGGGTTTGTATTGAAGAAGATTGAGTTGTAAAGAGACGGGCAGTCGATAGAGCCCGATAGGAGTCGATGAATGAAGAGAATGTCTGCAGTATCCCTGCGATCCTCAAGGCTATTCAAGTCAATGAGTTTGAGGCGGTCTTGATAGGGAGGAAGAATAAGGGGATCGTCCCAAGAAAGACCGCGGAGTGCAAATCGAAGAAAACGTCTTTGTATATTTTCGATTCTGCTTATATGCACTTGCTGAAAGGGTGACCACGTTTGGCTGGCGTATTCGAGGAGTGGGCGGACAAAAGTGGTGTAGAGAGATCTGGTCACGTAGGGGTCGGAGAATTCCTTTGACCATCTTTTAATGAATCCAAGGGATGAATTGGCTTTACGTATTATCTCTTCGATATGCGAACGGAAATTAAGCTCGCGGTCGTACAATATGCCAAGGTCGCGAAGAGACTGTACGATGGATATAGGGTGATTATTAAGTAGGTATAGACGGGGAGGGGATTTGTTGTGCTTACGTGATAAGGTGATAGATTGGCATTTGGGAATATTGAGCTCTAAGCAGTTTTTGAGACACCAGATAGAAAAACTATCTAGGTCTTGTTGCAGCAGACAGGGGTCTTGTGATGAAGATATGTGCTTGAAAAATTTGGTATCGTCGGCATAGAGAGAGATAGAGGAGTGTTTAATGACCCTTTCAAGATCGTTTATAGTTAAGATAAAGAGAAGGGGACCTAGGTGACTGCCTTGTGGTACACCAGAGGTTGCAAGAAAAGGGGCGGATAGGATGGACCTGAAGCGAACACTATAAAAACGGTTTTCCAAATAAGATGATAACCATTTCAGCAGTATTGGTTCGAAGCCGAGGGCAGACAATTTGAAAAGAATTAATTTATGCGGTATCTTATCAAAAGCTTTGCTAAAATCAGTTGCAATAACATCAACTTCCTTACCACTTTCCATGGCCGATAGGGCAGAGGACACGAATTCAACGAGGTTTGTGGTTGTTGATCTACCTTTAAGAAAGCCGTGTTGGTTTGGGGAAATTAAAGACTTGCATTGGAAGCTTAGGGATTCGTACAAAATACTTTCGAGGAGTTTGGGTATGTGCGAAAGTTTGGCTATCGGGCGATAGTTACTAACTTCGCTCTTTGATCCCTTTTTATGAATCGGTGTTATGAAAGAGGACTTCCATATCTGAGGAAAGTCGCCTTGGGAAAGCGAGAGCTGAAAGAGGTGCGAAAGGGGATAGGAGAGAACAAGGGAACACTTCTTGAGAAATATAGCGGGAATACCATCTGGGCCAGGTGAATATTCATCACTAAGTTGTTGTAATTTATTTTCAATTACAGTAGGTTCAAAAGTTTGAGAGAGGGAGGGGCCAATGGAGTAGTTGAGTAGGTAATTGAAATAAGAAGGATCTGGTGCAAAGGAATTGTCGGCAAAAGATTGTTTAAAAAATGTGGCAAAAAAGTTAGCAATGGTGTGAGGATCACTAGAAGCTGTATTTTCGTAAGAGAGGGATGGGGGGTAACCGTCTGATTTTTTCTTGTAATTAACGAATCGGAAAAAAGATTTGGGGTCGCTTATAAGTTTCGCTTGCGCATCGTTTATATATCGTTGATAGAGAGAATTATAGGCCTGAGTGAACTGAAGGAAGGAGCCGAGATAATTGGAATAATCAGAATAAGACTTGGTTCGAAGAAAAACTGACCATAATTTGTTTCTCTTGTTACGTAATGATCGGAGGTTTCGATTATACCATGGGGGGGATGTAGAGAAGGGTTTTGGTCGAGAAACAGGAACAAAAAGAGAGATAGAAATAAATAACTCTCTGTAAAACCATGAGAGGGCATCATTTACAGGGAGATTGGCAAACTCAAATGAAACTTTGCTGAGGTGTTCGTTTATTTTGCGGAAATTGGCCTTATGAAAATCATAACAAGGGAGGCCTGCGGGCGGTATGGGCTGTAGTGGATTGTCGTGAAAAAATGAAAGAAGAAGAGGAGGGTGAAGGTTGTCAATAGTTGAAAGAAGAAGTGGGGAAAGCGAGACAGAGGAGTTGATAGGGTCAGTAGTGAAGATTAGGTCTAACTGCCTATCCATGTAGTTAGAGATGCCGCTAACTTGGCATAGATTCGAGTCAGTTAGTAGGGGTAAGACTTCGCCTTAGGTGGCGAGGATATCGCAACCAACTTGGAATGCATGGGCAGTCATCAAGGCAAAGATCGAGCTAATTGTAGAGGCGTATTAGTTGCTTACCTTGCGCCGAAAACGCTTTCACGTTTCATGTGTTCAAGACAATTTGAGCGCAGAATGGCGGCCTAGGTATTTTCTCATAATCTGGTTGTTGCTTATGTTGGTCTTAAAAGGTGCCTTACAAAAGCTTTTAAATGTCATCACGAAAAACTTTCGTAAGCGGACGGTGAACTAAGCCGCGGTGAACAAATTCTTTGATTGTATGATCTGAAAAGGATAATGAATCGACAGCCCCACAGCGCAACAGGCGTGTAGACACCCTAGGCCTAGCTTCTCGCAATCATTCGTTTTGTGTGAGTTTCTATTTTTGGGACGAATGGAAGGGACCTACAATTTTATGCCGAGTCCGGACGGCTGAATTGAGAAGCTTTTTCAAGACAGTCATACTCTCGGATGTTTGTCAGACGTTCGCGAGAGGTGGCGCAGTAGAAAAAACCTTAAGATGTAGGTAATTTGTGTTTCCGAAGATCGAACCTGGGATTCCACGCACAGCAGTCCAACACACTAAACACTGTGCTATTCCGCCCAACTAATCCATCCCAACAAATCCATGCACCTTCCTGGATTCACAGCATCAGCATCTTTAAAGTTTGGTTAGATACATTATAGAGCAAAGAGGTCAGAAACAACTTCTGTTTCTCAATAAAGCACAAGTTATACTTGGCCCTGAATATTGCTCACACGTAGATGTCAATTTCGGCCACAAAAGATACATTTAGCCTACTTGACAGCGTAGGTACATAGACAAACAGTTCAACTAATATCAGATCCTACACAAACATCAAATCTACAGCCGCTTGCGCATAGAAGGTATATATACTAAAAAAAAAAAAAAACAACAGAAAACCAATGTACACCTATATTAATACACTTAACAGCTGCGAGGACAACATTTTCCCAAATCTCCTTCGGCTACAGGACAAGTAAACTTTGGAACTTTCAAGATGACTATACAAACTCTGCAATCATCTCAGCACTTGGTTACTTATTTACTTAGTTATCCCTTCAGTCAGGGGTAGATCGGACTATCGTTGCCTGTGCATCTAAGTATCTTGGCAGGTGTTGGCGATCGTATACCACGCCTTAAAGGAAACCCAGTTTGTAATCCTTTGCTGATTATTCAATCTTCATTTCTGTTAACAATGCACAAGATTGGCTGTCCCAATTGGTGCCAAAACGCTCTATATACCCACTTCCGTTGCGACCTAAAAGCGGAACACCTTAATCTTGGCAAACAATAATTTCATTTAGTGAACACAAACATTACAGCCGCCAATTGCAAAAGCAATCTTCCTATTGGCATCCATTGCCTATGTGACTCAACGATGCCGACATAGCTCTTGCATCCCCATAAAACCTTTATGGGATAACCCAGTCCTTCAAAGGGAAAACCAACTACCGGTAGAGCTACGTATCTACTTATCTGTTTACACTTCAAGGTTAGACCATTAACCGCATTCGCAATCTGTGTGTGTTATGACGGTGACGTCACCGTATACATTTTATCTTATCTTCTCTTTTAAGAATCGCCCGTCACAATATTTTACTACCTTGGTAATAAAACTTCACAAAGAGTTCTGACTCCAACATTACGCTCTCAGCCTCTTCTCGGAAACACTGTCTGACTGTTCAGATACTTAGGAACACGAATGCTAATTGATAATGCAAATAGTTACTGTGCTGTGTGCATCCATTTCCAGCCAAGACTGGCTCTAGAATAGAATGTGTAAAACGCATCATAAATTATACGGGACAAGGCCACGCAAATATAAATATGAATACACACGACTCTTACTAGATGTTAATATTTTTTATTTTTTTATTTTTTAGATACGTCACACCGTCGTTGGACTTGTGGATAACATCGTGCCGAGGATTTATTGCCGACGATCACACACTATAAAAAAAAAAAAACAACGACAAGGTAAGCCATACACACTGTATAGTGTACACAGAATCCATTCTATCAATTTGCCATTAATTAGCCAGTCTCTCATATTTTATAGTATCTTATGGTACGAGTATCTTACTCTATAGAATTCATTAGCCTTATCAATGGGGTAGCGCAAAAAATAGACCATACCAACTTTTATGCGCTTATATAATACGAATAGAGATACACTACACACCGGTGTATAATCGAAAGTTAGCAGCAGCTCTTGTTACGTGAGAACAACCTGTGGCACGTTATTCATGTATCTTTTTGCGCTCAACACAAGTGGATAATCAAATGATCACCACCGGCAGCTGCTGTTGCCGATCAGTGTAGGAAAATTGATCATGTAAATTGTTTACCGCTGGAATGTCGTCCCGCACTGGAATCTCAAACTCGAACAAGTATAGAATTTCTTCTTAGATACATTGAGTACAATCTTTTGCCAAAAAAAATAAATTAAAAAAAAGGCATCGACTCGGACAGTGTAAATAGTAACAAAAAATAAATACCATTCGTTTCGGTATAATTACAATGTTTCGTGCGATCATGTCATCCAAGATTGTCGACATTAAAGTAATTTGCACGTTGATTTTACTTCATGTTAATGCCAATCATTGTCTTATCTCTCCTTTCTCGCAGTCGTTGTGGGGTAAGTATCTGTAGCTTTGGAACAATGATTTCTTTGTTGGTTTTGGCTGGAAAAACTTGTTGGTGTTTTTTTTTTTTGTATCTTTTCCGCCAAATTCAAGGAATTTATGTATAACTTGCGGCTATTTGCGGTTGTCGATTAAAGTTGATTGAGCAAAAAAATACTAATTTTGCTAGCGAAAGAGTTGGAATTGCTATGATTTGGTTCCGCAGTATAACGACCATTTTGCGGTTCACAGAGATAGAGAATGATGTATGTCTGTGGTCTAGTGCTGAGATATTGGGATTTTGTCTCGGCAAGACTTTGGGGCGATTGGCTATAGATAATTAGGAGAAACTTGTATAGGTAACTACGTGTTAGTATAATATAATACAGCTGACGGGTGAGAGCATGACCGAAAATAAATTGATCTTTGATGATCTCTAATGACCAATGGATATATCATTCACCAGAATTCTCACTTGAACATCGATCGCTTAAGTTTCGATTAACCTACATAACCTATACATATCTACGAATGATCGATTTCTAATCACTATGAGAACACCACAAACTCATGTGGTGGTTCTAAAAGATTTCTTTGTGAAATGGGGCGCTACAATATAGCATAACAACTGGGTCGCACAAAACTTACTTTTAATGTCTGTTTTCCCGCTTCATTTGGTTTGATCATTTTAGTTTAGGCGGTATACACCCGCCCATTGGTATCTACTATTTTCATATAAAGGTACGACTTAGACCAGGGGTTGCCAATCTTTTTCACACTGCGACTCCCTAAGAGAGGTTGAAATATTTTTGCGACGCCCTTTTAAAAGCACAGATATGTGAATAGAAGCAGATCTTACTGAAGATTCACTAAATATTTATTTTCTAATAAGGATGGCTCGACGTTAAAATATTGTTATTTCATTCATCTAAAAATGCGCCTCGTCGCTAGATGATTTTTCGGCAAAAATTCAGGTCCTCTTCTAAACACTCCGAAGCCAAGTAAGCGAACAAACGGCGTTTGTCTATGGTCATTAACTTTGAGCTCCTGGATTAGTTGGATCTTGTACAGCCGCAAGCCCAAGTCCCGATGCAAAATTCGACATGTCGAAATCTGAAAAGGCCTATTTCTTGTGCGAAAAATTGACTGCCGCGGGTACTTCTGTATTTTCCATCTTTACATCGTCCAAAATCATCAAATCATGCGATAAAATGCAAAATTTCGATACAATTTTCCGAGTTTTCCACTAAGAATTTTCGATTTTTCCAATTTCCCGACTTTTGCGCAGAGGTTTCCCATAATTTTCTTTCAGAAGAACCTTCTCCTGGTATTTACGAACAAGTGAAAAAAAATTGATCCAAATCGGACCAGCCGTTCTCAATTTTTCCTATTTTCTGACTTTTCCGGAGGGTTTTACCAAAATTTTCTTTCAGAAGAACCTTCTCCTGCCATTTACGAAAAACTTTAAAAAAGTTTCAGTCAAATCGGGCCAACCGTTCTCAATGATTTTTTTGATGAAAAAATGACGAAATAATAAACTTTCATCATTGAAAAACTTTAAAATTTCAGACGCTTTTGAATTAGGTTCTTTAAAAGCTGTAATATTAAGAAATTGCTCGAGGACTCTATTCACTACCATTTCTAGAGACAGTCACCTTGTATCACACAAGGTGTGCTTGCTTGCCAATTGGGCTAAATAATTATCGTCGGATAATTTTCTGATACGATCGTGGTGGAATACGATTTTTCAGCTGTAAACAAATGTAGGGTAATTGCGGGAGAGATGCCGCGCTTTTATAAAACTCAGTTTTACGTTTTGTTAAAAACAAAATAGACTTTATTTTTTTTTAAACATAACAATGAACTTATGTTCTGTTATTAAAATGAACTAAACTTAAAAAAATTTAATTATTTAAATAAAAATTTAGGAACAATAAATTATACTGACTGCGGCGTCTCTCCCAGCCAGTGAGGGAGAGATGCCGCAGTTGAAATGCATTGCTTTTTCAGCCTCATTTTGACTGTGGAGCATGTTTTTTGCGTTCTTTATCCCTTCGTCGGTACAAAAGATGGCACTATTTTTTATACATGTAGAAGTTTCGTGCAGCCATTTAGTAGGTACAATTTGTTTTGTGTTTGTACCGAATCTTCTTTTTTTGTGGTTGAAAAATAGTTTTCCCGGCACTTGGGATCAACAAGCTCAATATTCCTTTTTTTGAGGCTTAGTATGATTTTCTTTTAATTTATTGTTTAAACTGATGTTGAAACCTTTGCAAATTGCTTTTTCCTCGTGCTAAAGGGTAGATACGGGAATTTTCGGTAATGAAAAAATTTCTGAGAGTAAATTTGTTAGCGAGGGTTTCATGAAGCATGAAGAGGAATGTTTCTTATTTTCGGCGTGATTACAAGTGTATTGATGCTATTCAATGGTGATCGGAATGAAAAGATAAAACAAAAACGGAGCTAAATTTCGTTCAAGATTTGAAAGCGTTTTGTAAGAGTCTTGTACGCGTTCTATAGCTGAAACGCCATACATTTTCTCAGCTTTTTTCAAGGACATTCTACCTTCAACACTTTTTCTTGCTTCTTCTAAAGATTCATTGGCCCAACTTCCACTGAAGGTCTTGCGTGTATATTTGCGTGCAATTTTGTAGTCTAAGAGTCCGTATAAATAATAAGTTCAAAATGCGGCATCTTACCTCAACAAAAGCGCGGCATCTCTCCCTTGATTAAGGGAAAGATGCCGCACCCTACCAAAACATTTTAAAACAAATAAAAGTAAAAAAAATAACGATTTACTAGCGATTTACTATTAATATGTTTTTGAATTTTAAAAACAGTATTATTTATAAAGAACTACAAAATAATGAAAAACCTAACTTTTGCTGAAATTGTAGAATTGTAAGCTATGCCTGGGCTTGGGAATGTCTGACAGAGACGTTAAGCAAAGCGCGCGTTGAATTGGTGAGCAAGTGACGCGACGTAGCAAAAATCTATACATATAATTTATATAAATAAACTAGCTGAACCCCCGCCAGCTTCGCCAGGCCTTTTGTTGCTTTTTTAACGATTTTGAATGTTTTTTTTTTTGTATGGGAGGTGCCACGCCCCTTTGTCCAATTTTTACCAATCCTCACAGGAGCACTCCACGGCCAATACGCAAGATTACCTGTAAGTTTGAGCTTAATCAATTCGGTGGTTTTCGAGATATACGACCTTGAAGGTTTTTTTGTGAACGGCCACGCCCCTTTGCCTGATTTTGACCTATCTTCACAGGAACACTCCACGACCAATACCTAAGATTATCTGTAAGTTTGATCTCAATCGATTCTGTGGTTTTCGAGATTGTATAAGATTTTGAATGTTTTTTTTGTATGGGCGTTGCCACGCCCCTTTGTCCGATTTTAAATTTTTTTAGCCTATCACCCAATCACCGTAATTACCGACATTTAAAAAAAATCAACAAAACCGGTTGAAAATTACGGGCGACAGAGGGAAACAGTTTTTTCCACTTTGTTTTATATATATAGAGATGATGACGCTCGCAATGGGACGGGGCGACCGAATTGGCACTTTCCAGGTGTCGTGATGCCAGTCTGGGCCACTTATTTCGAACAAGTTTCATTTTCGACTGCCAAGCTGGTAGTGTCGACGTGGATTTGTAGAGGCAAATTTCTTGTAGACGCATATTATATTGGAAACTAAAAACCTGCGAGACGACCAAGAATTTAACATAGGATAACATTTTATGAACTGATGAGTCGGTGGCACCATACGTTGTTTGCCACTTCAGTGTGAATTACATGACTTTCACTTCACCACTCCTATGTCACCTGCCAGCTGCCACTTACATCAATGCGCACCTTGCCTTAAATATTTAATAAAGCCTGTGTATTGTGCAAGAGTTAGAGAAATAGTCCGAAATGGTTTAATGCCCATTTTCAACCCTGTAGCTTCTACAGAAGACATTGTAAGGAAAGTTTACCTTTCTGGGGTATTGTAAACGAAAGTAAAGCCTTAAACCATTTTCTGAGGGCTCCAGCACAACTTTATTTAAAAACAGAGGGCGATTGTTATGAGTGTCTCTTGTTTCTTTTTGTTTCTAAACAGACTTGTAAAGTCTGCATATTACACATTTTTGGTTAAAGTCCTGAAGCCGTCGCAGACTATGCACGCTGTTTGTGTGGCTTCTTTTTGTAACATCTTTTCACAAAAATTAAATATTTATTTTTAATCTTGCCCTAATTTTGCAAACAGCATATAGGTATGCGAATAAAATCATTCGCACCCGGTCCATATGGCCAAAAATTGTAAACAAACTTGCTTACACCAGTTTCACAGCGCAAAATGGTAGCGCAAACTTCCTCGACTCTACATATAGGTATACCTACTACCAGATACACTTAATTCAATATTAATGCTTATGACTTCATGTAAACTTGTGAAAAATTGGGTTTACCATACAGCTCCACCCGAGCCACTGAATATGTCTTGTTGCGGGTTACGTCTCTTGAATAATAACGTAAGCCATCAGCTCTGAACCTCACCTGACCTTGACTTGAATGTCATGACAAGTGTGCTCCGCCAAGCCGCCGAAGCCGAACATGTGCACAATAATTTTACCAAAATAAATAAACCCGATCTTACGAGGCACAAAATAAGAAAATATCAACACTCTCAGTTTAATTAGTCAATTTACATAAATCAACAAACGAAATGTGCAATAACTTCGACTACTCGTAAAGTTATTACTTTTGCCAGATACGACCGTATACATGGGCATGACAGGAAACTTTATTAGCGAATAACATCGCCGGCTATCTGATTAATTTATCAAAGTTACCTTTGTATATGGAAAATACACATAAAAAAGCATAAACATTACTCACTGTTTCATAAAGACAGACAAACACTGTCATCTAGTGGCTAGTGGCTAGGTTCAAGGTTTTCTAGTTGTCAGCTTGTGAAATAGGCACACGTGCATATAGATGTATCCAGACGGTCGGTGGGAAATTTATCGACTATTTTTAGTAACAATCGAGAATATTTATTAATAAAGATGTCGCTGCGATAGCGAACACGTATTGATGTTCCGATAAATCGTTGATTTATGTAAAGGTAGCCTGTTTCATACTGGACCACCCGTCAGGGAGTGCTCTCACAACAGCGTTCAACAGTGAGAGTTTCTTTTTTTATTGTTTAATTTGATTACCTGCAGGCAATAGCCAGCTCCCCATTGGCAGCACTTCATCTATTGTTCGGTGGTCTTTTAGGGCTGTGTATAATGTTTATATTTGTTGATGGTCTATTTTTACAAGGTTTGTCCGATCTTTTGTAGGATTGGGAATAGATAACGATCTACGAATATGTGATTGACATTATGACATATAACCAGTGGCGCACATAAAACCGGCCCGTAACAGGTTAAACAACCATAGCGTTCTTGTATATAAAGTGCAACTGTAATAAGACGGTTAAGCATCATTACTGGTGTATCTGATAGTCATCATGATCAATTTGTGTTCATTTTTGAACAATATTTGCGGTCTGGATCCATAAACGTTTTTCGCACGAGTTTTGCATGAAAATATTCCTGAAAATGATGTTGAATAATCAAAAAAAAATTATCTTTTAAAGCTGGAATCTTACAATTGTTGTTACTGAAAGGACATAAGTATATGTAAAAAATTTTTATTTTATAAGTCTTACCCGCATATTTTTAATCCCTTTTTTAACATAGGTATAAGTAAAGACAGCTATGGCATACTTAGCAGCGGCAGCAAATGTGCCTTTGGCAAGTACTGCATCCTGCATGCCGTTTTTGTATTTTTATCACGTGTCCTAGGACATAGGTAAAAAGAGCACCTTCCCTGCTTTGGAATCTTCTTTTCAGGTTCTCTTAATAAAATATCCTCGCAATGCTGTGGTGATCCACTGATTCTCGAAGCACTTTTTCGATGGTGTGGTACATTTTGTAATGTAATTCTGAAATGTTTCATAACTTACCTTGCTAGAGTTCCAAAAATTAAAAAAAAAAATTATTCACTTGCTTTCAAAAATTAAATTATAGATACTAACACATATGGGGTGCCAACACACCCCAGTGACCATGATATCTGCAGTCCGGAGGGAGAAAATGCACTAAACATCTTACATGTTTCACTCTTAAAAAATAACTTCTTTTATTCTTTAAAATATAATCGTCATTGAATAATATTGCAGTTATTCAATGATAACCGTTTTAATTTTGAAATGGGGTGCGAGCGAATGCATATCTTTGTATGTATATATAATTCTTCTGTACGTTCGATGTAATCGAACTCCTCCTAAACGGCTGGGCCGATTTTAATGAAATTTTGTGTGTGTGTTTAAGTGGGTCTCAGGACGGTTTAGATTCACAATTAGACCCGGTAGGTGGCGCTGCAATCCGATTCGACAAAATTCCAAAAAAATTAAAAAGCAAGAAGCTCATAAATAAAATTTCAATAGAAGCTCATAACGCCTTAGTGCTAATGCATTGAAAAAATGTTTGATGAATACTCTGTCTACATAATGCAGATAGGACAAGCTCTGCCGGGTCTGCTATATACATATATTATATAATACTCCTCTACGTGTGTTGTAATTGAACTCCTCCTAAACGGCTGGACCGATTTTGATGAAATTTTGTGTGTGTGTGTTTGAGTGGGTCTAAGGACGGTTTAGATTCACATTTGGTGAAAATTGGACAAAAGGGTGTGACACTTCTCATAACAAAAAAAAAATACATTTCAAACGCTATTCTTCGACAGTCATGGGGAAAAATATGTCTAGAGAATACCTACAATTCGTGAGCCTGGGCACGCGTCTGAGGAAATAATGGTCGAAGCACACAGAGTACAGAATCAGTCCGGACACATTGGTTAAATAAAATGGCCGCAGAACAATTGACGGACAATGAAAATGTACGAGAAGGCAAAACGGCGTTTGCCGGGTCCCCTAGTGTTATTTAAAAGCTTTTCACATACTTCGTCAAAAGAGCGGTTCACCTTCCACCAAATACGCCAAATTATGCTGGAAAAAAAACTGCCTATACCTATACTCCATATTAAATCTATAAATTTACAGGTAAAATAGCCGCACTAAAAGCTATATCAAGCTAAACTAGCTTAAGGGAGGTCTTAAATAATAACACGTTTTTCTAAGAGTATAATAAATCAAGTATCTACAGTTTATTTCACTCTAGTATTAGTTTGTAAGTAGTATAGTTAATTCAGATTGGACAAAATAAATTAAGTAAAATTATATAATTTATATGAAGTAAAGATCGTGGAAAAGTTTTATTAAGGCGTATCGTTGCGTAGCTTTCTTGTCGATCAAAAAATTTCCGTTCCTGTCATGGTTGCTGGTCAACTGTGTTGTTAGTCTCTCTTTTTTTTGTCTTAAAAAATCGAATGATGATGACCAAATATGGTAAAGTAGAAGTTGCATTTTGAAGAATGGCAGATAGATTATAGTTTAACGTTTGTTCTTTGTTGTTCGCTGTGACAGACTTAGGTTTGAACTGAAATGCACATTCTGCCTACATTTATGTGAATATTTTTTTTATTCATTCATGTACAGCATCAATTTGCTTCCCCTTTTCACACAAAACTAATTTTTTGAATCAAAATTAACAAAAAAAAATAAATTTCGTCATTATTTCTGTGGTTATTGTTTCTTTCTAAAATGTCAACAGCTGTCATTGTCATCACTATATAATATAAAAATATTATGTTGGTTTGTGCATCTACGCTTCAAAAACTTGAAAAATGTTGCACCAATTGAGCTCAAATTTTCATACAATCTTTGACATTGGCCCGAGATGGTTATTGTGAAGTTTGGTGAACATTGGACAAAGGGGCGTGGTACCTCCCATACAAAAAAATATTAAAAATCTTATATCACGAAAACCACCAACTCGATTGGGCTCAAATTTTCAAATAATCTTGGAAAACAAAAAATTTTGTGTACAAGTACAACAGAGATTTTGCTTCTTTTATTTTTCTATTTTGAACTACCAAGAGCCAAGAGGTATTCGCTAGTTACTCATAAAAAAACCAAACCCAGCTTGTAATTCCAAAACTCATGGATTCCCAACCAAACCTATATCAATGCCCACGTCCGAGGTCCGAGTAACTAAATTCATCAGAAACATTTTCCTTTCATAGAATTTCCAAGTGACATTCGGAAGAAAAACCAGTGTACATTTATGCAAAAACAATTCAACAAAATGGAAATTATGTGTCAAATCAAAACCACTCCTTACCTAACCACATTTTTCACACCCTTTTATTTGATTTGCAAAAAAAAAATTGACATTTGGTTAACCAGCCAGCCATGCATCGTCTGGACTCAATCAAACAGAGAAAATATTATAAAAAAAAATGCTTGTCACGCGATACCCCTTCTCTTGGAATGTAATCAGCTGGACGTCATTCATTCGATCATGATCAACCGCCCAATACCAATACATTAATCAACAAATGTAATGACAAGGCAACCACTGTCGAACTCATTCATTGAACGGAACGATTCAATTGAATTTGATTCATGTAAGATATAGATGGTTGATATTTGTCTCCTTTGTTGATATTTTGTTAATTTCATTTCAATAAACATTGATATATATATAACACTACGTAGACAAAAATTATTAACAAAATCGTGAATGTAAGTCGTTAACAAAAAAAACGAATCCAAATGCGGGGAGTTTATTGGTGTCTTATTGTCAGTTTGACACAACAAACGAAGTCAATTGCCATGTAGAACATGATCCAGAAAAAAATTGTGGAGTGGAATTCGATATTTATAATCTACAAGTAAAATATTGTTGCTTCAATGGCAGTTGGGAGCAATTTCTGCAGGGTGGTTCAAAAATCACGATATTCGACGAAGCCGCAACAAGTCCTACCGCTGCTTATTCTATTTTCTAAAGAGCATAAATGTTGCCATAGCTCATATTAATTTGGACGCACAATGGTCAAATCTTCTTTGTGGTGACACAAGTTTCCATGAAAGTCCATCCGCCGGCCGTTCGTCTATCTTATACCATTTATTTCTGCGCGATATTCACAGTGGGGTCATTTTACCTTAAAGCGCTATCGAACATTATCTTGCCAATTCATCCGCTTTTTAATGGTCTGCCTCTATGTCCTGTGACCCAATAAAGCGATACCTTCTACTTTACCCATCTTCACAGATGGCTCAAAGACAGAGAATGGAACGGGAGCAGGAGTCTTCTCAGAAGAACTAAACATCAGCCATTCATTCATACCGACTGGCAGACCAGTGCAGCGTTTTCAAGGCAGAGATCTACGCAGTTACGAAAGCAGCTCAAACTGACTTAGCGAGGGAACTACCAGTAATGGAAATTACCTTCTGTGTGGACAGCCAAGCATCGCTTAAAGCGGTTAACTCCAATCTGGTAAAACTCCAAATCCGTAAGCCAGTGCCTCTCGGCATTGAGAGCAATAAACCATCACACAGTAATGCTGTGCTGGGTTCCTGGACACGTTGGTTTAGAAGGGAACGAGGTAGCAGATAAACTGGCCAGATGCGGCTCTGAAATGGACGTACTATTAGCTGACAGACTAGTATTACCAGCTTTTAACGCAGCTAAGGGCTTCATTGACAATGTCACATTAAACTTGACTAAAGAACGATGGAACAACACTTCCGGTTGTACTATTACTCGTAGCTTGTGGCCCACAATTGACACCAACAGGCCAACGATCCTAACATCTTTTGATAGAAACTAAATCCGAGTGCTCGTCGGGGTAATAACCGGACACTGATCATTCGGAACATGGCCAAAAGGCTAGGTATCTTCACAAATGACTTCTGCAGAAGTTGCAGAGATGAAGATGAAATCGAATCTGTGGAACATCTCATGTGTCCTTGCCCAGCCTTCCAAGAACGCAGGTACTCTTGTATGGGAACACGATCCTTCAACGGGTTGGAAGATCTGTCAACGATACCTCTTCTGGGTGAAAATGGCATATATTGCAAATTTCCCATCTAACCTAACCTAACCTTCTACTTTGCTCCAAGAACGTTGACCTCTCTACGACATTATTCCACAAGCTTTGACTTTATTTTTGTTGCAGCTACATACTTACCCCTATTCCTGCTGCCATTTTCCTTGAACGTGCAGTATATAATTTGGCTTTCAAGTCGGTGTTAGTATGTTTATGAAGACAAAGGATGGAGTGAAAAGTAGACAACGGAAGAAAAAGGAAATTTAACCAAGGAGCATCCTTCACACATTTCGGAGAGGACACCTCCATTGACCTTATCCCTGGTTTCTTAATTCGAAACAAATCCATCTAGAGTTGTCATCATTTGGCCATTCGCCTCTTTAAGGTATTCCACACGAATGGAATTTAGAAAAACTTATAGAAGCCTGTATTTTTTGCCAGGAAGGGCAATCGATCGGGATCGTGCAGTGATTGCACTACTTTTACTTGACTATGAGGATGAGGCTTTTGGACTGGACAACATTACTGGCATTCGACTGTTTGGCATATAGGTAGAACTAGATGTTGGCATTAGAGCGCTGCCTGTGGCAGTTGATCACATAGACTGAGGGAAGGTCTATCCGAGAAATTTTCTGATTCCAATAGTGATGAGGACTAATTTTGTTTAATTTCATTTGATCTGCGGATGATACAGTTTTCGAAGTTTTGTCAACCATAATACAGTCCGGAGTCGACCTGGTCCTCAACCAACACGTCTTTCCAGTTAGCCCGATCTTTAGCTAACCGTCTCCAGTTGCGCACTCCAAGTTGGTTGAGGTCCCACCTAAGACGAGGTCTTCCTCTACTGCGTTATCCCTGTCGCAGTTAGCCCCATCTTTGGCTAACCATCTCCAGTTGCGCACTCCAAGTTGTTTGAGATCCCCTTCCACTTGTGCGCGCCACCTAAGGCGAGGTCTTCCTCTACTGCGTTGTCCCTCCGGGTTGGAATCGAAGACTCTTCGGGCTGGAGTGTTGGTATCCATTCGCTCTACATGTCCTAGTCATCTTAGTCGAGTGATACGTACTTTTCTGACTAGATCGATGTCGCTATACAGCTCGTAGTTCGCTGTTAAATCTCCTCCTCCAAAGCCCGTCAACGAAAACGGGACCGAAAATCACTCGAAGAATTACACACGTTTATTCAGTAGGTAGTTACGATAAAAATTTGACAGCCATATTTGAAAATATTTTGCTTGTTCTGTCACAGCCACAATTTTGCCATGGGGTGGTAAACGTTCAAAAATTTCGAGTTGCGTTTAAGGAAACATTTCGCGCGTTATGACGGTCGTAATGATCGTCCTTCTGAGCTCATCATCCGGCGATAAATTAACAAATTCGAGGAAAGTGGTTCAATGGCTGATCGACAAGTCACATTATGTCATTGTCATTAAAGGTAGCATCAGAAGCAGCAACCCAGAGAAAAACGTTGAAATGTATACCAATAAAGATGGAAGGCCCTATGCCCGTCTCGAGCGTATTATGGAACTTATATCATATGATCTAGGTCCTTTTAAAAGAACCATTCTTCTACGGGGAATTTTTTAAGCGAAATCTTAGAAAAAGCTGAATTTTTTTGATAAACTATATTAGTTATTCTAACCTGCATAGAGAAGCTTGCTTTCAATTAAACCCAACGTAGCTCTCCCGTATCTTTATTCGTCCACCCTCTTGACGAACATCCCATCGAAATTCCATTGCGACGTCTGCCCAAGAGGCTATAGTAAGGAATGAAAACAAATATTGAAAACCAGCCAACTTGACTTAACCTCAACCCGTATCACGCCGTCGTCGTCATAATAGTGGCCTGCCTCTGTAGCTCGTTCTCTCTAATTATGTCGTAATAATCTCAAGTATCGGAATAGATGTTCACTTCAATTCGTTTAATTTGGTTTTTTTCTGTTTGTAGATTGTTTAGGTCGTGTTCCATCGGTCTGCACCATGTTGTCTACATTGTTGCATTGTAGGAGCCAACAAAAAAAAAAAAAACATCCCGACTTACCAACAACAGGCAAATGCTTTAATTAGCCCACAAAGCAGAGAGTAAGTGAGCGGTATCTATTCGTGACGGATTGTAATTTGAAAAAATAACAACAAACAATATAGTATCTAATATAATCCACTTGGAGAAAAGACGTCTGTCTGTTTATTTGTACTGTATCAACCAGCATACGAGGCATTTCAAATTGTTTTCGGTTAAAGAAAATCAATTAGACGCGATGTATCTATATGTATCTACAACTAATACGAGTGTGTATTTATGCATCTCTTGGAATCAGATTTAATTTCTGAATTGTTGTTCGCCATCAATCGGGCTTGTCGTTTTTTTTTCTGTTGTTTTGATTAAATAACTCGCTGATGCTGCTGGACTCAAAGACACAATGAACTTTACTATATGATATAAGATAGGTAATCAGATTTGAGAGAGATGTGTTGTATATGTTTGCGGGAAATGAAATGAGAAAAATGCTCGTTTCCACAGTAAATTAACTAATATGTATTGGATTACATAAAGAGGTGGTAGTGGTAGGTATTGTTTTTTGTGCGTCTCTTTTGTGAATGGGATGCATCGTAGAGCAGAGCCGAGAAGTTATGTAAATTGTGTTTGCGTTCGCTATTTGGACTGAGTGTGAGATTGAAAATGGGAAAATTAAGGAAAACTAGTTTAGAAGACAGCTGAGAGAGATGCAGGAGATCAAATTTAGTTACCTAGCAACATTCCCTATACGATAAAGATGCGCGATGGCATCATCAAAACGCGGAAATGTTTTAAAGCAAATTGAAATTTGTTTTTGATTACGAGTGTGGAGATGTGTGTTGCGGATTGATTTTGATTGTTAACTTAGTTTTCAATTATTCCCGCTTCCATGCGGAAACAGTAATCAATTTTAGGCAAAAGCTGTGTTTATAGTTTACGCAATAGGTAACCCTAGGCCTAGATTCGTTTTTGTGAGTTTTATTTTTGAGCCAAATGGAAGAAACTGAAATTTTATACCGCATACCGCGAATGGCTGATCTGAGCGGCTTTCTCAGAGCATGATTCTGTTATGAACAAACTCAAACGCATAGAGAACAGCGAGGGATCCCTACGTTATCTCCTTTTCCAAAATCCCTTATTGGACATAACCTCTCATTTTTTTATCTCTTTTCCAAAAACTTCCGGGACGAAATGCCAAAACTTCCCATCTACATAAAAAAAAAATAAATAGGTGGCGCAACTGGCGGGTGGCACCCAAGGCCTAGCTTCTCGCGCAACCATTCGTTTTGTGTGAGTTTCTATTTTTGGACGAATGGAAGGGACCTACAATTTTATGCCAAGTCCGAACGGCTAAATTAAGAAGCTTTTTCAGGACAGTCATACTCTCGGATGTCGGATGCTTGTCAGACGTTTGCGAGAGGTGGCGCAGTAGAAAAAACCTTAAGGTATAATTTGTGTTTTTCCGGGGATCGATCTTATTAAATCCCTCGTTAAAATCCCCTGTTCCACAATTCAGAATTTATCCGTTTTTCAAACGCGTATAGTTTTGGCAGTATTTATTTCAGTATATAAGTTCCCTGCCCATTTGGCTGACACTACGACCTAAAAAGATCTATTGTATCGAAGAGGGATTTGATTATTCTAAGAGACGTGTGACCTCCTTAACGAAGGCCAGTATATCCTTAGCAGCGGAGTTCCTAAGCTCTGCTGGTGTACGTGTCTCCCTGTTGAAGATAAGTTTTCTTAACCAATAAAGTGCCGGGCAATCGCAGAGAATGTGTTCGGAGGATTCTTCATCCTCAAGACAGAACCGACATTCTGTCTCCGGGCACAAATTCATTTTGTTAAGATTATATCTCAAGCCACAATGGCCTGTGAGAAAGTCCACCAGCCTTCTGATACTATATCCTTATTTAGGTTGAGGATTTCCTTGTAGGAATAATGTTTAATTAAACTCTTGGATTGTCTTAAGCCCGAAACATTTTTCCAGTGGCGCAGACGAAGTTGGTGTTCCCAGTTGTTAATTAAACCCAGAGCATAGTAGTCCAATTGACGTTGCAATAGTTCTGGTCCACAGAACGCGGATTCAGAACCAGCTCTAGCTAGTTGATCCGCCGATTCGTTGCCCTCAATACCTTGATGACCAGGTACCCAAGTTTGACCTTGTTGTATTTGGATAGGACTTGCAAGGTATCGTAGCAGCACTTTACTATTTTTGAGTCTATCGTGTTGGACGATAGGGCTTGTAAGGCCGCTTGACTCGAAATCATCCATGGCAATAGGGCTAAAAAAGAGATATCGTACTTCATCCAACTGTCTCATCCTCTGCCTACCTAGAGAAGGTGCCTGCCCTAAAGCACGAATTCCGTAACACATCTTGGGTCATGCGTTTAACGTACCTGCTCGATATTAAGTACTTCAAAAGCTGCATTTCGGTGGCTTTTACCCAAATTTCTTGACCGAAATCGATAATTTTTTTAGAGCCAATTTCAATATCGAAACTCTTCATCGTAACTACGTTGTTAACGCTCTAAGACAATTACGAAACTCGACTCTATTACCTATTTATTGAAAAAAAAATCAAATGGCTTTGTATCTTACTTAAAGGTAACCTATAGCAAAAACATATAGTGCACGGAAAAGCTCACCTTCAAGCTCTAATTGTTGTAAATATTTACCTGCAGTAAATATCGATATCTTGCTTCTTTCTTGTTAAATAGACACAATTGCCTAATGGCCGATTTATTTGTGTTTATCTATTCAAATCATCAGTAAAATTCTCTACCGAAAACACCCATTACGCCAGTTAATCCGTATTGAAGAGAATAAAAAAACAAAAATAAATCTCAAAACCTCATCGACAAGGCAACACCCAAGTTAGTCGTCATTTTCCACGTGTTGACGCCCTTGGATGCGAATTATTATTGTTATTGGTACCTATATTCATTGAGGATTTATATATCTCTGACCACGAGCACGATGACGAAAATGACGACAAGACTATAAAACCTTGACTTTGTACCGGGCAATGCTGTAAATACCATCATAAACTTGTATTCGAATAAATTTCATTCCCTTTTACTGTATTATTTGTATATCGTGCCAAACAATATAATAGTCGACCTTCGATTGGGCTTAGCCGTATATAGGTTCACACAGTTTGACAGCTGAAGGGAACGCACAAATTTCCCAAACCGCACAAAACAATTTATACTTAACGAACTGGTTTTATATAGCTTTGCGTTAATATATTATGTATCTAGATGAAAACTATTGAAAATTTGTAATGAATTTCAATTTGTTATCTATTGCGGTCATGAGATTGTTATGGACTGTTAGACCCGGCAGTGCTCTAGTTTGATGCATATTAAATACGATTCGGCACATAAGATACATTTAAAGCGCTACATTAGCTATTTATAGCAAAGATACAAAACGAATGATTTAATTTTCCAAATTAATAGGAACTACAGTTTTCAAATTAGTTTTGATAACGGAAGTTGTATAAATAGTCGTTTGATTAACCGGTGTTAATTAAGTTAAACTGCTGCGTTCAGATGACGTGTGTTGGCAGTTGTCATTGTCACCCATTAGGCGTTGCATTCGAGGACAGCTTATTGAAGAAATCTTATAAGATATAGGGCAATTGGTACACCTGCTAGTATGTTGGGAAGTATGCCGATCATAATAGAATTAAAATGGATTAAAGCTAAATGCGGACATAGCCTGTAATGTGAAAGAATGCACATGACAACCAGCAATCGCAATGCTTTCAGAAGCAAGTGAGACTTGCGAAGGAAAACGCTTGTGCATTCCTTCATTCATTTTCAAAGCTCCGCTTGTCGATTGAGTGGGTCGCGGGGCTAGGTTGCTCAAGTGGACCCTCCATAGCTCTCGATTCTCCGCCATCGACTCTAATTTATCAAGGAAAATCCCGCATACGGGTAAAGGAGAGATTATGGACTTGATCTAACCATCTCATCCTTGGTCTACCTAGAGGACGCCTGCCCGATGGTAAGGATTCCATAGCACGTCGTGGGATCCTGGTTGGGGACATGCGTTTAACATGACCAAACCACCGAAGAATGAACCACTCCGCCCGGAGAAGTAGCTGCTCGACATCGAGTTCCTCACGATTTCTTTTTCTGGTATTTCGAATGCTATCTCTACGGGTCACACCAGCAATACAGCGGCGGAATCTCATTTCGGCAGCTTGAATTCGCGATGTTATTCTTTCGGTCATTACCCAATCCTCACGACCATAGATAAGAGTTGGAACAAACACCGAATTAAAGACTGACAACTTAGATTTGAAACCAAGTTCAGTCCTCCTGATAACAGAATGCCCAAGCTGTCTCAAAATTGATCCAGCCTGACCGACCAATCCTACACAGGAAAACTCAGCATTGTTCCTTCCATCACTCGTGAATAATACCCCAAGATACTTAAGCTTCTCCACCTGTTTCAATGGGACTCCATTAACATGCAGAGTGCATTGGACAGGCGTCACTTCAGATTGGTTCATGTAAACCTTCATCTCAGCTTCAACAAAAACGGCTACAAACCCATCGAGTGCGCGCTGAAGTTCAGTCTGAGAGGACCCAAGGATGACCAAGTCATCAGCGAAGAGCAAATGATTTATCCTCAGATCTCCCAGTTCGAACGCATGTGGATATGTAGCCTAATTGGGTACGCGATTGTATGGCATACACGAAAATAAGATTTAAAAGCAATTTTGGCAGGACTTTTTTAAGTACCTACGTATTTTTGGTAAAGGCGGGCCTATAACAGTCGCGACCGAGCTTGCTTCGTTCAAAATCATTTTCTAAAACTTTTGATCGCTTAGCAACTCTGTTGGATTTAAGTTCAGATATAGCAGTGTTCACTTCATCTTTATCTTCACCTACATCTTCTCCGCATCTGAGGAACAACGAAGCAGAGAAGACCCCATCTCAGGTGGTACGTACAAACGGACTTAACCAACTATAGGTATGCGTAACTGGAGGGAGCTAGTTGGCTAAAAGGGTTCGTTGTTTGAGGCTGTAATTCACCCCGGACTTTAAGAGCCATCAAAAGGCCATTTATATGTATCTTGCTTGGCTGTTCGAGCTCGGGGACACTTTTTTTTTGCTGTAGTTGGTGGGCGTCTGGCAAAATCTAGCACGCCTATCGGAAGCAGTAACCCTAGTAGTTTACACTTGAATCTGACTTTAATTCTTGCAAAACTGAGGAAAACGCGTTCGACAAAGGTTCTGGCAGTCTTTTGCGATCACAACCGTTCGATGTTTAACTGTTAGAATATTAGTGTGAATGTCTTCAGGGTCTCAAATAGAATCATTCTTTTGGAGCTCCATCCACGTATATGAATATGTTTTGTTGGCCTGTCTATTAAGGGTGCTCACTTTCTATGTACAGATAAAATATTTTATCTCTTAGATACACAGGATGGTCTGGTCATGTTTGATATACGGAGAATTTTTTTAAGTTTGCTAAGTTTCTTTCTCCTGATTTTGCTCCTCTGCTGTCCTTGAATTTTGTTATACAGGGTGGCGCACCAATAGTGCTACAATAAGAAATTCAAATTACTTTTTTTTTTAATCAATGAATTTCATTTTTTTTATTGTATAGAAAATTCAATTTTTGAAGATAATAGACACCTCCTGGTCTGAAAATTATTCAATGCGGCCTGAAGGGTTGAAGTCGGGATCTCCTCAATTATTGTTGGAATGGACTGCTTCAATTTAGTCAAATTCTTTGGTTTCGTTTTGTAGACCTCTTGCTTGACATAACCCTATAAAAAAGTCTGGTGTAGTGGTCAGGTGACCATGGGGGCCAGCGGAAAGTGGAGTTTCTGGATATTAATTTTCAATCATTTTTTTCCAGTCGAATAGGCAAATCCAGAGGGTTTAACTTGCTTGTAATTTGGACTTTGTACGGAAACAAGTTTAAGTCCTCGTGAATTATCCGTTGTAATGACCGTCTGCTAATTCCAATTTGCACCGATAAGTTTCGAGTCAAAACGCTCCGATTTGCCTGAATTGACGATGTTTCAGAGGCGATTGTGTCTTGAACTCGAAAATAGGGATCTCGATGCTTCCAGATTCGGCAAACATGTTTACCAGCCTCATAATGGTCCATCTACTCGGGGGAGTATCGCCAAACTCACGCATAAATTCCCTTTGGATGGAAATAAAGGACTGCAAAGCATGGTACTATCCAAATTCTTTTTTCGGTATCCCAATCATTCATTTTAATAAAATATACCAAATGATAAAAAAAACGCCAATTACTCACACAAAAAAAAAGTTATTACGTTTTGTTTTTGTAACACGATTCGTGCGCCACCCTGTACATTCAAGAAAGACTCTTTTAGTAGGTATGTACCTATCTCGAACGGAAGTGCACGGTTTATTGAAAGGAATATTTCAATTTCGTCGTTAATTCGAATTTATTGCGAGGAAATAAAAACGTTTCTGACCTGATGAACTCATATAATGTACCGTATTCCATATGTGCATTTAATTTAAAACGTTCAGACGACAAAAAAAAAAAACTCTGAAGACTAGGTAGGTACACAACTGTTCCAGACATTGTTTATTCTTGTAGAACAACATAAAAGTAATTACTTGGCAAATGTGTATCTTTGTTTACATTTGGTGGATTTTTCTGTTCACAAAATATGAGATTTGCAGATTTTTGTTTTATATTCCATACACACAACACAAAAACTGCCGCATAAAAGAACATCTGTGTCATCAGTAAAACAATAACAAAATGTTTATTGTGTATTTTGAATGTTTCTTCCATTATATTCATTACTCAACATCACATGAATAGAATGAGATATTTTTTTTTTTAAATGGCACACAGTTCTGTGGATTAAGTTACTTTATCATCCAGTAATGGGAAATTTGGGACAATATTTCAACACAACTTCTGTATAGCTATAGATTTTACTGCGACGAAATCTGTGATTAAATGTTATAAGTGATGCCAAATTGAGGTTGAAAATGTAATCTCTCATACATGGCATCCATTCTGTTGCTATCAAACGTCATTAAATTGTAAAATCAATTTCCATTGTTAAATAGAAAAATATTTCTGAACTAAATTGCGTTTGAATTAATTTGACATCAGTGTGCAGTGATGCCAAAACATGAGAAGAATTCTTAATTCTTAAATTTATTATACATATCTACTTATATTTGGCGGAATCATTTAGTTTATAAGTTATGTAATGCCCAGTTGCACAGTGCAGAGTTCAGTGTAACTTAAGTTTGAGTAGAGACGAACAGATAAGTGTCACTCATGCATATTTTGCATTTCACAATACTCACCTCAAATGGTACAAAAAACTTGGCACCACTTAAAAAAATTGTTGTTTTGCAATAGTTAATAATTTATTCGATTTTCCAAATTGTTTGTTAATGACAAAAAACCCCTAACTTTAGCAATAAAAATAATTATTTTGTTTAATTGTAGTCGGAAAGCGAAAAAAAAAACAAATGAACTTGTGAAATCGTTGCCAGCTTAATAGCTTGCCACCTGTCTCGTGTGACACCTAAGTGTCCGATATTGATGCACTTAAGTTTTATAATCAAATATGACGCTATGAAACAGAAATCGAATCTTGAGTGGAATTTGAGGGAGAATGAATACTTAAGTGGGCACTGTGCAACTGGGCATAAACTTTTGAGATTACCACAAAATGTCTGAACAGAATTAGGAAATTTTATTGTATGGATGTGTTGGGAGTAATTAAAAAAAATATTAAATTTGATAATAATTCATTAAATAAATTTTATTGTTTTAACGAGGTTACGAAATTAGTTTTTATTCATTTTTGCTTCCAGTCGACGCGACGGTGAGGTTAGATTTCAAAAGGCCAGGCGTTTCTTTTTCACTTGACATTTAGCTGGGTTCAGGAAGATGGCGATATGGTGGCGTTAAAAAATGGCGATTAAGCTTCCGCTGCTTTTTAAGTGGAGCAGTGCATGGGCAACAGGATGTAAGATTTAGCTTTCTATTGAATTCGAACTCGTAAATTTTAGCATGCATAGGTATCAGTTGTTTTTTTTGTAGGTATCACATGATTTCGAAATAAATAACACACTCAGTTACAAAATCATAAGTGATGCCAAATCAAAGTTTAATTTCTATGGACGCAAGCAATTGAATAACACGGCGAATCCAGAGCCGTAGCTTTGGACTTATCAAAGGCATTTGACCGAGTCTGGCATAGAGCTCTATTAGGCAAGTTAGCGTCTTATGGATTACCACAACAACTCTGCGGATGGATGTCAAATTTTCTTCTGGGAAGATAGATCCAAGTTGTTGTAGATGGTGTATCGTCTAATTTGTTTGCTATAAATGCAGGAGTGCCACAGGGATCTATTCTTTCTCCAACTCTATTTCTTCTTCACATCAACGATTTGCTTGGATCGACAAATAATAATATCTACAGCTTTGCTGATGACAGCACTCTTTTATCCTCTATTTCGAATAGTGGGCCTGTGAATGTGGCTACATCACACAGTCAGAGATGTGAACAAATTATTTCTCTAAATTTTTTATTTTTTTTTTAAATACTTCTCCCCGGAAAGGCAAACCTTTAACGCTTCATCAGCGCCCCGAGATGCTTGCAGATGTATGTTAGTTCTGCACTTAAATTGCTGCAAATTGTAGTCTTCTGGAAATATATCCCCAGGAAGCGAGTTCCAAAGTTTGCTTGTCCTGTAACAGAAGGAGTTTTAGAAAGATGATGTTCTCGCGGTTGTCAAGTAGTGTACTGTATGGTCATGCATGAGCATTAGCAGCCTGTCTTGTGGGGCGCCCAAAGAGGTATTATGTCCTTGAGTTCTTCGGAACATCTACCATGGAAGTACCTATAGAACAAGCATAGGTCAGCGACTTGTCTTCTGTGCACCAACGGTTGCAGATTCGATGTGAGTGTAGGGTCTCCAATAAGTCGAAGTGGAGTTCAGTGAAAACATGCTAGCGAAAAGGTCTGCCTTTTCTTTAGGAGTTGTTGCTAGCGTTCCATCTTCTTTTACTAGAGGTGGAAAGGAAGAGCAACTAAAGTTAGAACTGATTGTCTTTGCCATGGACCAGAATGCGCGTGAGCCGTTGGGACATCCAATTACATTGTTAATGACGCTTTCGTTGTAAGTTATCTTCGCCAATTCAATAATTAGGTTGCATCTATTTCGAAGAATTATGAATTCTGATCTTTTTTGCTCCGATGGGTTTGACCGCCATTCACGGAAAGCCTTGTTTTTCGCTGCGGTAATTCGATGATGATCTGGACAAAATCTTGAAGTGGGGACAAGGCAACTTGGTGGTATTTAATGCAAACAAGTCACAGCTCATTGGCTAATCATTGGCTTAATGGCTTATGCAAGTTACTGAACACACTTTTGAAAGATCGTACCCTGTCGGCTGGCCTGTGAGATTCGCACAATTCTTTTTTAGTATTCTATTCAACAAACGTCTCGGTGGTTTTGGAAAGTATAAAAGTGATTTTATGTGCTCCAGTAATCCTCTTTCATTTGACACCTCATTTGTCAAGATTGATTGGTTTTGTGTGAGAGCGGCAGAAGGGACATCCCAATTAGGTATGTCGGCCGGCTTTTTTGAAATATCACATACAATGCCCATATTTTGAATTACATAAAACTACTCCCTACTGGCCAACCAAATGTGATACCACATCATATAACATCACATCTCGCGCCCCCCAACTGCGGTGCCTCAATTAGGGATGGTTACATATCAAGCGACCGGCAACGATCACATCCGGCACCAGTACACACATCTGTGTACCACACATCGTCATTATCAACGCCACCAAACCACAATCGAAAAAAGTGCTCTTTTTTAGAAATGCAAAAAAGTCCAAATTGCAACAATTGAATTTCCAAGTGAAAGGTAATGAACACGAACACACCGCAACTTTTGTATTATTGTCCGACCGACATCTTTGTAACAATTCACCGATTCACCACGCATATAGGCACTTGAAACTGCTATAACATTTAGCCAGGCGGCTCGCGGCGAACATCTTGGAGGACCGCCAGCGAATCTGCACAAAAGATCAACCGGCTGATGGACCAATTTATTATTACATGTGGGTGGGTGGCCCCCGTCATCATGGATAATCTGATTTTTCAGCAAATTGCATCGGCTTATTGTGTAAACAAGTCACGAGAGGTGTTCCGGTCTGGAGTGCGCGCTGTGTTAACCTACCGCAGCTACATTGGACTCAGTCTTCACAATCGAATCAAATCGAATGCGCTTAGAACTGCGCGTGACGATACGCGGCGACACGGCGCTCTGGCGTTTGAAAACCGTATCCAGGTTAAGCTGATTTTCTGAAACTCCGGTTCTTCTTCTATGCACGCGTTGCGCCGTGCGTCGTCGTGTTGCTCTCTAATTCTTGTTTTCCAAAGCACCATGTAATCCTATTATTATTATATCAAAACCTTATCCAATGTGTCAAGACACAACTGTTTGCTTTTACTCTTAATGGGGTATTGAGTGACTCGCCAAAGTGGTGGTATCTACTATCCGTCTATCTATTGGATATCTATTTAGAAACGCGGCACGAAAGGCGAAGATGAAATGTTGAAACACCGCATCTTCAAGTCTAGTTTTTGGAGTGCAAAAATAAAAGTACACGCGAGAGAACAAGATATGAATACATAAAGAAGGAAGTGGCTGACGCGGGGGTATATAGACATAGACATGAATAGGGGCTACGACCTTGTAGAAGCACACCATCCAGCTTGACTATTGATTTTGGGTTCAATGGAGTTGTTCTGCTGTGTCGTGTTGTGCTTTTCAACATCGTGGCTATCGAATGGAAGCGAGCAAATACCACAGAATGTGTATATTCTAATGAGATACATTTGTATCTTAAGTAGGCAATTTGGATTTTATTCGATGGATGAGAGGTTTGTTGTTTTTATCGTGCGGCGAACATAATGGATTTTGTACTACGGTACAAGCGTAGAGTTTGTTCTTTAAGAGGCAACTTAAATTGAATCAGAGGCGCTCTAATTTAACAAAGAAAATGGGTTAAAATATTACCACAATTTCGCATATTTGGAATGTTGATTAGGGCGTCAGTGAAGACTGCGAGACTCGTCTTGAATTCATGACAGTAGTCTACTTTTATACGCTTTTTTAAATTACCAAAGTGGTTAAGACAATGCGATCTTCATAGAACGTAACAAGAACAAATCAAGGCCATACATTCCTAACAGAAGTCTGTAGGAAATAACGTGGAGTGTGGTAGCAGATCTATACAGTGACTGTTAGAGGCAAAGAGTGGAGGTGGAGATATTTGAACCAGAATTCAACAAAATACATTGAAGCACGACTTGCTAACGACTATACTCCAAATCAATTTTAAAAAGTACTGAAATGGAAGGAACACAATCTGTGCCATCCCGATTCCCGGCTACCGTCGCGTCCAGTTACTCCGGGAAGTAAATTTATCCGGCCGTCCATCTACAGGAGTTTCAGCCTGAAGAAGAAGTTGCATTCTCTGCCAACGTTCATAGGTCAGCAGACATGTCCGCATAGTCGTGGTCGGTCGATTCACAGACGCTGACAACAATTTTGACACAACATATTATATATTCACTTAGACATTATTGGCCTTTGTAATTTGTTAGATTCTGAAAACTAGCTTTACTATTACTGTCTAAATCTGATTGATAGAACGATACACCCGTTGGACAAAGGCTAGTTCACCATATAATGGAAGACACCGTTGCCGAAGCAATATGCATGGAGTGGAAGTCGAGGTTGTCCGAGTTAGGCAAGTAGTTAGGGTTTAAAAGGAACCACAGTTCAGTGCATCACCCCAGGTCAACGGAATGATCGATGGCATAGACCATTAAAGGCTGCAACACAGAGCTAGCAGCATTTAAACCGCGCCTCGCAAAGACCTACAAACTTCAAAGAAGCAAACTCAAAGAAGCAATTACAAGAGCAGGCAAAAGTCTGAGGCTCGTGAAACTTCAAACAAAATTTCTAGCAAACCTAAATTGTTCGTGGTTAGGTGATCAGTGGTTTTGAGAGAAGAGCATTTTTGGAAAAGGACGCAAGTATGCCCGGTCGTTAGGGTACAAAAGGCTAAAAGGTTGCAATTCATTAAACTCTCCTTATTATACCTACTTATTAAACAAGGTCGGTTCGTTCGTCTGGTATTGGCCTTCCCCATACATTTTCTTTCCTGATGATTTATAGAGGTAGAGCGTTAAGCATTGTTTGTACAACCTCGTTGAGAGATTTTCTCAGTGCACCAGGTAAACCAAGCGATTAGTCTTCTCCAGCGCTTCTAAATTAAAGCTTCTGTGCAGAGCTACAAAATACCATAAAGACGTATCGGTCTAATTTCGAGCTACATTCGAGATCAATTCTTATCTGTAAATCGTAAATCATTTTTTAAACATAATTACCCCTATTCCCGTTGGCGTTTGTCGTAAACGCCTAATATTTCGTTTCGGTTTTAAGTCAGAGTTTGTAACTTTTTTGAGACAAGCGATTTGAAAATACAGTGAACACATAGGAAAAGAAGCAAAATCGTTAACAAAAGTTTGAAAAAAATCTGAATATCGTTTTTATAACGTCACGACAAAAGAGTCGTATATGACAAACGCCAACGGGAATAAGGGTGAATGTGTCATTCGGCTGTCGACATTTTAGACCCGTCTTTCCAGTTACAAAAAATGTTCGCTTATATCTGGTCCCTTGATTCGGTGAGACTTCGATTGGATAGTGTAAGTCCTGGCATAGAAGTATGTCTACACATGGTAGTCCAGTGCAGTTATCTAGATGCGGCCTCAATTGAACTTACATTAGGATCTGGTCTAGTGTTTGGAAGGAATGCGCAGATGCCTAAGCCTCAGTTACATAAATTTACAAATTAATCTAAAATCGTGACAGACTAGTCGATTAGGTGTCTAAATTTCGGATTTCTCTAAAACCCCGAATACTGTAGAAGAAAATCAGTCGCCTGAGCAAATTAAATGAAGAACTAAATCTGCATGTTGATGAGTGTTGTAATTCAGAAACCTACCTCCAAGGTGCACATTAAATTCACCAATTTCCACCGCTGCGCTGGCTGCTTTTTATACGCACCACTCTCCGCATACCGATTATCCAATTCGTGTGTAGATATAGACCAAAAGCAATTTGAAGAACCATTGCATTAGTCCGCTCAAGGGTATCTAATTTTCAGGTTGGCTCCCACTAACTGGGCCGCTCTCAAAACACGCCCCTCGGCAATTGTTTTCCAAATCTATTTCGTGAAAACGACTTCAACGACGCTGCTGACTCATTTCCCTTGAATGACCTGGGTTTCCCAACTCAGCCATATGCTTGTTAAACAATTACCCTGCCATGGAGCAATTTTCAAAGTTCTCGAAACATTATTTAATTATATTACGGTGTACTATGCTGCATGTATCTAATGAGTTTAATGAGCCAATTACATTGTTTTGGCCCGCTGCGGTCTACAACCGTCGTCTGTTGGTTGTACGTTCCAATCCTAGAAATTGTAGAAGCAACCAACGACGACGTATATAGAGAAACCCAAACCGCACATGAACTATTTGGGTTAACTTAACATTGCCAGCAGCTGGGCAAAGTATCGGCATTAGGCGTCAAAAATAACAAAACAGAAAAAAATGCGCTCACCAGTATCTCAAGATTGTGTAACACTTAATGAGGCAATCGTCAACGTCGTCGTTGAACGTTGAGTGGACGAGACTTGAACCACGCTTTATTGTGGGTTGTTACTCTTTCTTCTCGTTTGCGGCCGGGGGCAATCGGTAAAGGTCAAGGATTAACATGATTGAAATATTTTTTTCTCTTTCGTCGAAAGAAAATATTTGCTTTGGAGCTTTTTTGAGATACAAAAAAAAAAAAAAAAAACCGAAAAACAAGAAAACAGAGGCAAACACGAAACAACAAAACAAATGATCGTAAACTGGTTGCAATCGCAACTTAATCTGACAGCATTATCAATACGAGAGTGCATTTAAGTGTCAGCTTTTATTGAAAGGGCTACACGGGTTGGGCTTGATCCGGGGAATGTGTTTTTATTGTCATTAGGGGGCTTCGGCATAATGCGATATTTGATCGAAGACTTTTGGCAATACCTACATTTTTTTTTTTTTGGTAATTGAGGGAATGGCATTTTTATTTTGTTTGCTAAATGGATTTATGGGGGTCGATGGCCAGTTTAATGGAAAATTTGTAAGAGGCTGAGGCACCTGTTATTAAAAAAAATGCGAGAGAATTGTACATTTTTAATGATTTAATATGCATTTTGACACGCAGTAGGAGTGCAACGATGGGGTTCTATATGGACCTGTTGCGCAAACTACTATTTAGTTTATCGGCATAGACTAGTGACTTCACATACCCCCAAAATTAGTAATCTTAAGGTGTGAGATCACAGGTGAGATCCACAGGTCCATTGCGCGAAATTATGCACTCAGCAAATGTTTCCTGTAATAAACTGATGGTTTCGCGCGTCGGGTGGCATGTTGCGTTATCTTTTTGAAGCTATGTCACGTCAATGCGATTCAACGGAACGAAGAAGTCAGAAATCATGTTTCTATAGCGCTCTCCGTTGACGATAACATCCAGGCCATCATCGTACTTAAAGAAATATGGACCTATGATTCTACTAGCTCATAAAGCGTAACAAACAGTGTGCTCGACAAATGCTTCTGAGTTTTTTCCACTCCAAATTCGGCCATTTTAAAATGGCAATATGTACTAACCACAAATCAACTTTCAACTACTGTCAAATTGACAATTTGTAGAATCAGTGTTGCCAGTTTGATGTTGATATTGGCTCATCGAAAAAAACGGTCTATGTGACTAATAAAATAAAAAAATAAATATAGGCCACCGCTACATAAGCATTAAATGACAAGTCAATTAAGGAATGCCATAGGGTGGCGATCTTTTATCTTTCTTGTGAACGCCTAAACTGACGATATGGTAATCCGTGTCTCCGGAAAATTGCCATCGGTATTAGTAAGATACATGGGTGTCATCGTTGGTACTCATCCTGTACATTTTGCGAAGCTAGTCTACCTAGCGACAGTAGTGAACGAGAGTGGCATCTATCTACCAGCATCATGCCGTCTTTCGCTTATTTTACACAAAGTTTGAAAACGGCTTGGTAGATCCTAAAAGTCATCATAATTGACATAAACGATTGGAAACAAAAATCTAAAAAAAAAACTGCATCATCCATGGATGCTATAGAGTCCCTTGAAACAATTGTTATGACCACTGGCGTAGCTAGATAGCAAAGGACGCTATAGGGCAACAAATTATAACTGAGCCCCCTATAATCAATATGAACTTTATAAAATCTTCATTGATTTTGCAACGTCCATCCATTAAAGGACGCTTAAGTGTGAAGCCTGACTCTAAATCATCAGGTTCAATCCCAAAACGCATAGAGAAGAGATTTAGTACTTGATCTAGCCATCTCATCCCTGCATTTATCTATAGGACGCGTGCATAGTGGTACGGATTCCATAACAATGGGGGACATGCCGACAGGAAGTATATATGTAGATACCTCACAGCCCAGCAATACAACGAAGGAATGCCATTTCGACAGCTTCTATTCACGATCTACTCAAATCTCTTCGCAGTAGGTTCCCAGTAGGTAAGAGTTCAAACAAATACTGAGCTAAAGACAGACAACTAAGCTTGGACATTTGGTCCTTCTGATAGCAGAATGACCAAGCTATCTCTTAATTGATTTAGTCAGCACAAAACTACAGACAAATTCAGCATTCCTCGTTTCGTCCATCCCCAATAAGATCCTGAGGTACTTAAACTTCTCCACCTATTTCAATCGGAGTCCACTAACATGCAGAGTGCAACAGGCGTTCTGGAGACGACCATCAGTTCAGATTTGTTCACGTTTCTTAATTTCACAAATGAATAGCAGGTCACTTATACTTAGGTCGAAATTTCTTCGTCAAGGCTGCGCTGTTACGTCCAGTCCATATAAATTTTGGAAGACGAAGTCCAACTCCTGCAGGACTCGCGCGTATGCTTTTTTCATGTCTCTAAAACATGCGTAACACACATGTGACACACTCTCAAGCACTCTAAATATATATCTCTTGCTCAGGCACGAAGCGTGACTTTTTGAAAAGCGAAAGCACTCAACTTTAACCTTAGAAAGGTAATCATATTTTTTTACATTAAAAGTAATCATTCGTCGAATCGACGAAGTAATATTGGACTCAATTTTTTACGAAAAGTCTGCACAAAATGCTTGTTAATTTTAATAGTTAATATTAACAGGCCATTTCTTTTTTTAAGAAAAACTTTTGCCTTTATTATTGAAAAATGTGTTGGAAACCCTGTTTTTTGAGATCAGTTCATCCTTTTTTTATAGAAAATAGAAAACTAAGAAAATATAACATGCTCCCAGCATATACGCTGCGCCAATTTTTTTTAAACCCAATAGATATGTAAAAATGTTCCCATTTCTTGACATTTATTGCATCTACGTTGTCCTCTCTTATTTGTTCGTTAATGTTGGTGGAATTTTTTTTTAATATTAGGCCGAATTGAACACTAAAAGTTACGTAGAAGGTTATCTTCGTCGTTTCGACGAACATTGGCGCCATTTTTCGATAAAAACAAGACTTACCCAAACACAAACAGTTTTTTCGACGAAATTCCACAAATTAGAAGACCTTAGAGATTGCTGGTGTGACACGGAGAGAAGATGCGATCGGAATAAAGATCGAAGGGAAATTAAAAAAATATAAAATTGATCTTCGTCGAATCGACATCTATGATCTATTCATAATAATCCTTTGGCCCGAGATCGTTTCGTATTTGGACATATTAAAGAAATATTGTATATAATTCATTCAATAGAAATAATTTAAAAGGTTATTAAGTCTTGGTACTTTAAATTGATCTTCTTTCTTTTGAAGCAAAATTATCTATTATTTAGTCATAAAATTTCCCTTTGGCTTGTATTTCTTTTAACAATAGTTTTTCAATCGAAATAAGGGCTAAATTTAGCAACCTTTCATGCCACATTTTTTTTGTAAGTATTTTTTTTATTGCTTTAAGACACGAAAATGGTTGATGTAGCACTTTTAATAGAATTTTGACAGCGGCACCACTTATCTTCTGTACTTGTGCCGCAGGCTTTCATATTATATTGATATTGAAAAGATTGTCTCCATAAAAGAGGTCATTGCAGAAAACTCTTCATTATCGGGTGGAACACGAGACTAAACTGTCTATATAATGTTCCTCTTCATTCAAAAAGTTATCTATTGAAAGCAACTGCAATGCGAATTGTTAGTCACACTTAAAGAGTTTAGATGGCCCTACAATCGTGCCTTCGTAAAGTTTTTTTCTGTTTATGCTTCAAGCTTAAGAATAGAATTTGGAACAACGACCTCTTCTAGAAAACGTTTCATTGTTATCCCAGCCTATGTCGGGGTGAATGCACCGATTCAATATGAGGTCACGGTCTTTTCGAAGTTCTATTCTTTCCTTTTCACGGTTTCCTACAGCAATTATCATGTGCCCCACTTCCAACAGCATATTCCTCTCCCATAATACATATAACGCCGAATGGCTGGTGAACCTCTTTATTGTGTAAGAAAATTCCATTCATTGTCTCGGGTATTTACAAAATTGCACGTCTCACCTATTTCCATCAACCTGAAAACATACTTCTCCACCGTAAATAGCATCCAGTCTACCGTCACACAGTCCATTGTTGTTAAACTCAATTGATAAACAAATAGTTAAACTCAATTTAGAACCTCTTTTGATGTAGCTATACGATGTAGTATAGATACAGTATCTACTCGTTCAATAAGAGCGCTTCACTGACAATTTTCACCACACCTCATCCCATTAACAGTTTCAAAACATTTCCACTCTATGCCCGCTCTTAGAACATAAACCAAAAAGTCTTTCACAAGAAAAAGAAAAATTCGAGCAAGTGAGCAAACATCATTTCAGTTAGCAGAGTCAGAGCGCGCGTAGCCTTGTTTTGTAACACCCAGGCCTAACTATATCTCGAGGCGAACAAACATGGGAAAAATATTTGTTACCGTTGTGAACACAATAGAATTGTTTATTCCACATGTTGCAGCAGCAGCATCAGCATCAGCAGAGGCGCAATGAAATTGTGCAATCGACAGAATGTATCTGCATAGTGCAAAACACGACTTTGAGGGGGCTTTTTCTGCAATCTCAGACTCAGACCAGTGGTGGTCTTACATCGTGTACAAATCGCTGTATCTATGAGAATCGTCCTCATAAAAAAGGGCCACCACCAACGAACCCGGGTAGGCAAGCATTTGCATAACAAACAGCTACAGCAGTTGACTCATCTAACAGTGATTTTTCTTGGCTCGCAGTTAATTGCATGGTAGATATGTATACTGTACATGGGAAACATCAGATACCTATAGCTGTCCTCAGCGAACATGTGAATGTGAGGACGATCAATGGGGATCCCCCATCAAATTGTAATGGCAGTGTGGTCTAATTTAGAAATTCTCTACTGATGTCCTATACACACAGCATAGACAAGTCGTGAGCCATAAAGCCACACGGCGAACATCGTGATATTATTACTTCAAACGCGAAGTGAATCTGTCCAATTAGTTGGGAATATTTACACAACAATCTGGATAATTTGACTCTATTTGTGCGGAGAAATCTCTTATACAAATGCTATAAATTGGACTTGCTAGATGTACGAACAGGACTGACGAATGAGTGAAATAAAGTTCAGCCAGTCTTGGTCACAGTCAGTTCGTTTTAATTGATCGTTTCGATGTATTGTTTAAATGACATTTCTCGACTGAAGTTGTAAAATAGTTTTGTCTATTTGTTGAATGTCCTAAAAAGTCGGTCAAAAGCCCAGGCCTTTTAAATAACGTTGACTTTTATTTTTGCATTTTTGTATATAATTTTTTTTTTGCTGCTTTAAACTTATCTATAAATAAATATTTATTTCCATTCGTCCAAAATATAAATATTCGTCCCAAAAAAAAAAAAACTCACACAAACGAATGGTTGTGAGAAGCTAGGCCTAGGGTGTGTAGCCTGTTGCGCCAACTATTTATTTATTTAAATATTTATTTAAGCAAATTTATTGAGTTGTCATACTTATTGCTTTTCTTATCAGTACAAATGCCCCAAAAGCGAAATAAATTTTTTTTTAAATGGAAGTACCGAGTACCGAATCGAGCTGAATTGCTGAAGATTGCTACAAATTCAAGGTCCAAAATACCTCCTGGTTGTGTACATACTTTATTTTTAGTGAATGATAACCGAAGGGTGACTGAAACAGTCAACCCAATTGTTCACATATTTTGATTATTAGGAGGGCCTAGGTGAAGGTGACCCATAGAGTTCACACCTTCGGGTGGTGGCTTGTCTTTGGGAACACGAAACAACCTATCCCCTGTCTATAGACTCTGGAAAGCCCGTGCGTCTGTGGGTAATGCATATTGGGGTTATAACAGTTACTTTTTCATATTACTTTGTGGGGCAGCAACAAGGTGGTGAAGCCATCTATACCCTACTGCTTACACCGAAAGTTGATGGGGCTTACGAAATAGTCCTTCATTGCCAGCAAGATTTTTTAACGAATTTGCTGACGGCACTTCGCGAGAGTTTGTTCAAGTTTTTAAAAAAGATGTAAAAAGATATTAGATCACCCAAATCGTTGTAATGGATGGCTCCCAAGTGAAGCTTTCTTCTACGGGAGAGAGCTGGGCAATAGTTTCCTCCTTTTCCTCATCCATACAGCTTTTGCAAAAGTCGTTTGCGAAAAGGCCTAGCCTTACGGCATGCTTACTTATCAGGCAGTGTCCAGTAATGACACCTATTGTTGTGCCGATCTGCAATCTATTGAGAGAAATCAATTTCTTAGAGCGTTTCAAATCCAGCGTAGGTCAAATTTGTTTTATCGCTAAACAGGTAGTGCCACTTGTCCACCTAAGATTTGCACTCTCGTTTGCATCCAGCTTTAGTTTTTGTTTGCAAGTAGCGATTGGTATGCATAAGGTGCCTTTATCCGGAAGGATGGATTGAGTTGTTCCTATTCTGGCGAGTTCATCGGCCTTAAAATTCCCCGGAATGTCTATATGCCCCGGCACCCAAATTAGGTGAATGTTGAACTGTTCGGCCATCTCCGTAAGAGACGATCGGAAATCGAGGGCTGCAACAGAAGTTATAGAGATATCGAATTCAAGGATTTGATGGCTGCTTGGCTGTTCGAAAATATGCAGATATCTTTAACGGATATCACGTTTTAAGCCAAAATAAGACTTCTTTTATCGCCATTATTTCCGTCTGGAACATGCTGCAATAATTTGGTAGACGAAAGGAGAGCTTAAGATTAGGACTTTCGGAGAAAACACCCCCACCAACTCCGTCTTTGATTTTTGAGATTTCAGATTGCTCTGGAGGGGGTGGTGTAGTCAGTGTTGTCGGTTGAGATCTCAAAGTTTTTCAGAATAGAGGCGTGGCCATAGTCTTTTCTTGATCACTGTCCACTGGTGACGAGAAAGTTCTTGTCAAAATTTAGAGATGGGGCGGTGTAGTCAGTGTTTTTTGGTTACAATCTCAAAGTTCTTCAGAATAGAGGCGTGGCCAAAGTCTTTTCTGGACCACTGTCCGGCGGCAGTTAGGAAGACAAGTATCTTCGCATTCGCATTCAAGGTCTGAATGCCGTGTCGGTATTTTTCTCTCATTTAAAGGTCATTGGGGTTTCCTCCAGTGAGTTGGGCTTGGGTCTTTTGGATGTTAAATCCTGTTTGATAGCAGACCTCGAGTGTCTTATTGATATAGAAGAACTTCACCTGTTTGCTACGAATATTGACGGTAGGTATACCTTCTGAGCTTAATTTTTCAGTAATTCTGTGACTCGAAAACCCTCTTGGCTGGATTGGCTTCCCCGTCCTACATATCATGCAGCACTTGGCACCAAGGCTCTGCGAGCCGGAGCGTGGGTGTCCATTCGCTCAACATGTCCTAGCCATCTTAGTCGATTGATACGTACTTTTCTGACCAGGTCGATGTCGCTGTACAGCTCGTAGAGTTCGCTGTTAAATCTTCTCCTCCAAAGCCCGTCAACGCAAACGGAACCGAAAATCACTCGATTGTGTTCGAAGCGACCAAGAAAATCTTCATCCGCCTCTGTTAACATCCATGCCTTTGCACCATAAAGTAGGACTGGGATGATGAGTCTCCTTAGTGTTTCTTGACAAGGCCTTACCTACTAGTCAATACCACAATTTCTTATTAGACGAAAGACTTGTGAATTGATTAAATTGCCCAAATGACAAAAGACCCTAGGTCGGTCAATTCCAAATGATGTCGTAACTGAACACCAAATTATTCCGCAATGTGCGCCTTAGAAAGCAAACACTTGCACGAACCCTTGAATCACATGCAAACAAATATAGTCCCATTATACTTATGTGAACCATATTGCAAGAGCACCTTTTACATCCGTGCTCCATAAATGGCCAATCAAAGGTTTTCCATTTTTGATTACCACTTGCGGAATCCTATATTTCTCGTTAACCAAAGTGCAAACATTTCCATTCAACCATTGCAACATAGTTGCGCTCACACAGTCCGACTCTCACTTTCTCTGTAAGGGATCTATAATACCGCACCAATTGCATGTCTGTCGTCCACCATGCTATACGTTTGGGTCCAGCAACGTTCCGACCATCACAGAGGTCCAAAACGATTACTTAACCGACAGAAAACAAAAACAAAAACGTGTGAAAAGCAAAAGTAACGCCTCGCGCGTTGTGCAAGCTTGCATACATTTCTCATTCGGATATCTAATGTGTATCTTCTCTTCCTTGTTGGCACGACACCACATCGTTCCATGCCAACTCTGACCATATGCGCATCGAGGCGCACATTCGTCATAGGGGGACGCGCGCTCGACACCGAAACCTAATGAAATCGAAGGCGAGCCAATTAATTTGCTACTTTTGCACCCAAAGACCAAGGATTATCAGTCGGCCAAGACGCTCTGCATCTGACCGCATCGCTTGTTGCAATAGGCCCGGCAAACAATTTGTCACTATCGTGCCAGCTGAATTCGATTCGACAACTAATTGGCCATTAATCGATGGGAAACAACTATTGACACAGCTGAACACTGCCAATGATTACATCATGTGGCGGTTGCAGTAGCAGTCCCCTTTCTTAATCGCTGCAATGGCCCATATACGGTCAAGAGACATCCGAGAGAGGGAAACGTATGCTCGCCGCCGCCGCTACTATTACATTACCCAACGGACAAAAAAAAAACTAGGTATTTGCCCAAGAGTTTGGTAGCCTAATCCGCGCGACCGGTAATTGTACCCCGCTTCGATTACCGTTTACGCCAAGCATGGATCGAAACGAATCCGTGAATGATCGATCCTCTTCAGTGGATTTTGATCGAACGATTATCGTAACACGATTGCCGCTTTGTAGTTGTTGCTGCTGCTGCTTGCGGCACCGATTTAGACCTGAATGAATGAAAAACGGTAACAAAATGAAATTAAGAAAGAAACAAAAGAGCAAGAGGAGGGAAGGCGGGAAAGGGAGTCGCCACTCGACAGCAGATGAAGACAAAAGGGCATTGGCTCCATTGTGTGGATGATGTGCTACTATCGGAGTCTGAGTCGAGCTTGGCTTACTTTTCGTTTTGCGGTCTGAACTTCGACATTGACTTCTTGAGTAAGAGCGCCAACAGCACTTGGCGAACGTGTTGATTTGAGATATTCGAATTATGAAATACTTTTGAGACTTTGGGCAAATATGTGGCAGCCGCTAGCAAGAGATAGCTTTACCTTTAAGTCATTTGATGTACGGTCCAGTTGAGGCTCGGGAAATGGAACTGACATTGAAATGAGTTGCGCTGTGCAATGGTGGCAAGGTTACGAGCGCAGTAAGGACGTGGTTCATTGAGGAACAACATTTCTAATGAATCAGTCAGCGGAATAGGGGTTTTCAACAATTAGGCGACCGACTTTTATAGTGAAAGGCCTGCCACACGATAGATTGATTGCATCATAATGATGATCCGATCTGTCAATACAATTGTGAATAACGGATACTCGTAGTAACATTGGCGTGCATCCCTGTATTTCTGATCAATCATGTGACTTTAGAACTTGCTGCAACTAATAGGCTGATAGGAAGAAGAGGTTTCACTTTTGTAGGCATCCTTAAAAGGAGCAATACATTTCTCATAAGCTCCGTTAATATTTTTACTTGTTCGTGAAGCCTGTATTACAGTTTTGGCATTCTATTCCGATGTTCAACCGCAGGCACTTTTTAGGATTTTTATATCTAAGTATCTGATGGACCTCAACGATATCATTTATACTTCTAAAGTAAGGCGATGTGCTATCGACCTGATCACTGCCTTTTTTCCTAGGGTTTTAAGCTGCTCAGTGTTTTCCCAAAGCTTGTGAAGCTTGTTGTCCCTTTTGGGTCGGTCTCCCTCCATTTATATGCACATAAGAGAGGGCGCCTGTTACAGCCACTACTGATGCAGTTTTGAGCCATGGAGAAGTCGTTGGAGAAGTCTGGGAAGCATTTTTTTTCTCTTATTATTTCTTTTGCCCTGCCATCTTGGAACTCGTATGTATGGATCACCATTCTCCATATTCTCAAGCTCAACATTTTTATTTGCTCCCCGAGTCTGTGGAATACATTAGTTGGTGTCTTTCCTGGTTCCCTATATTGCATACTCGAATTTATAAAGGGTTTTCCAATAAGAGGTGTTATTTTGGTATTTAAAGAAAAATGCCATTTTTTTGAGATAAATGATCGGATGTTTATTTCATAATAAAGAGGAAGATATGCCGTTAATAATGAAAAAAAAACATCAGCCAAATGGTCACTACGAGCAGGCTTACAGGACCATATCATTTTCATGAAATTTTCCATAACCAAATCGCAAAGTGGCTGCCCCATGTCCTCGATAGCCTCACGAATTTTATCTTTGAGGTCTTGAATCGACCCAATCAGCAAAGACACGACGTTGTTGATGATTGGCCGGCTTGAGTTCTTGTGTTAACAGAACCTTATAAGCCTTAAGACCCAACCCAAGTCTTTATGCAGAATACGGTGTAATGACGTTTGTGGAATGTCCAATTCCAAAGAACGACGAGGAATGGACAAACCTGGGTTTTCTTCAACACTTTGGGCTACAGCAGCAATATTCTCAGTTGTTCTTGAGCGACGTGCACGGGTTTTATTCTTCACATCACTAACTTGTCCCAACAGCTCGAATTTTTCCACCAATTTCTGTATTGCGGTCCGACAAGGTGCTTTACGACGACCAAAAAATGGTTTAGTTTTGCGAATTGTGACTGCGAGATTTTCACCATTTTTGTAGTGAATTTTAATAATTTCAGCGCATTGTTGAAGCGTGTATCGTTCCATTTTTAGTAATGGCGTAGTTTCTACTTGTCAAATGTCAAAGAATAAAAGCTGCAAAAGTGACAGCTACCGAAATAGCGGGCTTTTCACAATAACACCTCTCATTGGAAAACCCTTTATACTCCCTTGCGATTCTGTAGTCACCTCTCTTGATGATCGCGTTGTCCTCGAGCTGTTTTGGAAGGGTTCTCTCCGTTTTGTTTACTGTTTATATTGGGTACCCACTCAAATCCATTATCAGCAGTGTTCGAATGTGTAGTTGCCTATTGAGCCCATGGTTGCCCTTACAGGAAGAGTGGCCATGCGAGGGTTTACACAAGCAATTATGAGGAGGTGTTAAGCCATAACAGAATCGGTGCTAACCATAAGAATGTTATATCTGGACCCTCACCAACAACTTTATGGTGACGACAAGACGACATCCAGCGTTTCTTGAGGCCCGCCGTTTCGGCTGGATTGAACTCCTGCCTACTGGGGTAAGTAAGAGAATATTTCAACAGTCGGCCCACGTGTCTATCAGTATGAATCGTTAAGCAGTAAACCAAAGCTACGAGCGGCGACGAAAAATGAAGCATTCATCCTTTAGGGATATCAATGGAAGAATTGTTTCTCACGTGGCAACTTCAAACCAAGAAAAACGCCGCCAACTCGTCTTGTCGCAGAAAGTTCATAGGTGTTATTTTGAACTTCTTAGCCAAGCCCCTCTTTCTGTGCCGCTCTTGATCAAGGCGCAAATTTCACATACATATTTTTTTCCTCTTAGAAGAGTATATTCACTGTATAGACGACTTCTTGACTCTTTTTTGGATGTTAAGTTTCCAACTAAGCTTCCTATCCAGGATAAGACCCAAGTATTTTGAAAGTTGGACTGAAAGGTCGACTGTCCGAATTTTATATTTCCTGGTGAATAGCACTAGATCAGTTTTGTAGGGATTTACACCCAAACCACACCGACTCGCCCAGCTAGCCAGTAGCTTTACCTTGTTTAAAGCATTTTCTATGAGCTCCTGTCGAGTATTTAAGTGCTTTCGCCTGAGACATCTATAGCAACACCATCTGCATAAGCGATTGCCGTGCATCCTTCGCCTTCCAGGATTATCAGTACCTACCTAGTTCGTTGGCCACCAAATTCCAAATATAGGGGGATAGAACACCACTTTGCGGAGTGCCTAACTAACAGATCTTCTTGCGGACATCTTACCCAGTTGATAATCCGACCATTAAGCAGTAAATTAATCAGTTCGCAAAGTGAGCTGTCAACATTCAGAATTGATAGATGTAAAAATTTGGACAGCATTTGAGTTTGTATAAGCTTCATTGTTAATTGGGACTTTTCTGTCATTGGCGATGAGAATTTATTTAACAATTTGCGTCTCAGTGGCATCGTGTGAACGAAGTTTTACAAAATTAAAATTAATTAAGATCTAAAGGACCATTCACATGAGAGCGAACGAACGAATTGATAAAATGCGAACAAACAACTTTTTATGCATAGCTAAACAGAAAATTGCACGTTTTAATTAGGATAATTAATTATCCCATCAAAATGCATTAAGAAAACAAGTTTATAAACAGTTTAAATAATGAAATTTCGAATTCCAAACTTTTTGCCGCGAACGAAAACACTCTTGGCGCGAATTGTCAAAGTTTATTCGCAATCCACATCATTTAATTCGCGTTCCACAAACTAGTGAATAAAACATTAGTTCGAACTTAACCTCAAATTAGACATTGCGGGTAGAAATAAAAAATAAATAAATAGGTGGCGCAACAGGCGGGTAGACACCCAAGGCCTAGCTTCGTTTTGTGTGTGTTTCTATTTTTGGGACGAATGGAAGGGACCTACAATTTTATGCCGAGTCAGAACGGCTGAATTGAGAAGCTTTTTCAGGACAGTCATACTCTCGGATGTTTGTCAGACGTTCGCGAGAGGTGGCGCAGTAGAAAAAACTTTAAGATGTAATTTGTGTATTTCCAGGGATCGCACCTGGGATTCCTCGCACAGTAGTCCAGCATACTAATCACTGCCCTACTGCGCCCACAGTGTAGAAATAGATGGCCGAAATTCGCGAACTGCCGCAACCTAGAAACGTTTTCATGTGAACGGACTGTCAAAACTTGTCAATATTCGTTCGTTCGTAGGGAGTTGGTCGCTCTAATGTAAATGGTCCTTAAGATCAGCAATAAGCCAAAATAGGTTCTAATCTAATCTGGCTATACTTTCAATCGAAAAGGAGCTCACAAAAAATATAGATTTTAAAGATTTAATCGAAACATTGAGTGCAATAAAAGCTCGAAAGCACATTTGAATAAAATCTTTGTTCGCGTTTTTTTCTTAAATTTTCTATGGGGTATAAGCTTGCTTTACCGCCCCGGGTGCCACTGCCTCTTAGTCCGCCCCTGGATGGAGCTTAAATTGTTCAGGCAATTTTAGGTATTTTTAGACCCTGTGCAAATTGGTCAGAATTTTACAAAGGTGGGTGCGCCTCCCATAAAAAAAAATATATTCTATGGGGTGAAACTCGTTGACGTTATAACTCGATAGCCGCTGGGCGATTTTCATGATTTTTCTTCTGTTCCTATTGCTGTATTTTAGGTTTATGCAGGAAAAAAATTAAGGAAAATCGATTTATTCGCATTTACGATGTCTTGCCGTCTGGTGGCCAACTGTTGCGGTCAAAATGGACTTATGCCGGGTCCAGCTAGTGAACTATATATAATCTTGCCAGTCTGTATTGTAGTGTAGTTAAATTCCTCTAGTTGAAGAGGTTATCTAGCAAGAAGGAAAGATCTTTTGGGAGTGCGACACGTCTCGAACAGCTTACATAATATAGCTGCATACGTTCCGGCACAAAGTACTATGACTGAAATTCCGTCAAATCCCGTGACCTTTTCCCATCCAGATCTTTAAGGATGCGTCGAACTACTTGTCGTAGAAATCTTACAACCTTCATCGATGATTTCACTCTCGGGATAGATTTCGGTCCCAGTCGGGGTAGATTTGTGCGAAATCTAGCAACAATATCAGATCAATGTGTAAACATTGAAATTGAAGCAACAACATTAGACTTTTCTTTAGGTTTTGATACTAGAGCCTTCGTTAACTAAATATGGAAAGACTTAGGTACAAAATTTGAACTAGCAACTGAAGTTACTGCTTATTGTCCTTGCAATAGACTAAAATGCATAGCATCCATTAGAACATCCAATAACTTTGTTAGTGAAAGTCTTTGCCACATTTGTAGATAAGTTGCATCTATTTTGGAGACTTTGGACTTTCGGAGAATTTGGAGTCACTCCAGCTTCTTTTCAGCTTAAATTGGTTATAGCTATCTGTAGTATCGGCACTGTGCGATGCCAACACTTGCCTATATAAAATGTAAAAAAAATGAAAATAAAGTCGCACTATATGAAATGAAAATACGGAAAATAAAAGTCAATTGATAGAAACCATAGAGCGATTGGCTTGGGTCTCTAAACTATCCTTTGTTGACAAGCAGCTACATTATTCCTTTTGAGTCTGTAACATTTTTGTTACGCATTTCTCTGATGTTTTTCTGTCAATATCCTAGTTTCGTCAATGCTAAACGGCTAAAGGCTTACACGAAGAATATCTACAATGTTGGTGAAATTATCTGAGCATCATACTTAGCTGCTGGCAAAACTAGTTCAGCGATAAAAACCCAATCCCATTACGTCCATATAATCGTACCTCAAACCCGATCGATTGAATCTTCTTCCCGTCAATTAAATGGATATCGTATGTACTTTCTTTCGGAAGCATTTATCTTTTGCCACCTTAAGTGCCCATCTGCCCGGTGCGGCGCGCGCAAATTGATTCGACACAAAACGTGAGTTAATTTAAAGGAAACCAGCCATAAAAAAACAAAAACAAAAACAACACCAAGACGATAATCAAAATAAAACGTTTTTTCCTCACTCACATATATCAATCTTTACTTTCGGCACTTTCCAATAAATTTATTAAGTCATTGATCGTGGGTAAAAGTCTTGAGATGATCCAACCAATCAAATTATGCGTTGCATAATGATAAAACTGTATGCTTGTGTGTCGCGTCCAGCTACAGAGATGTTGGGCATCTTGATAATTGATTATACCCTGTGATGTGCCTGTCGATGAGATATGGCTCTGTTCAAAAACAAAAAAGTCACTTTTAATGAAGTCGTAACCGATCCGAGTGCACTGAAACTGATAATTTATGCGTAACATGGACGGTTGACTCGATCAGATACTTTCTCGATATTTCATTTTTTTCCTTGTGTTTATTTATTAATTTATTTATATTGTTGTTATATGATACTGTTGTCGTGTCGTAAACTTTTTACAGCGTTGGCATTAAAAATTAAGTCAACTGATCTATTCGATAGTCGTATCGAATTTGGTGTCAAAATTGTAATTAATTTGAAGCAGATAAGCAATTGATGACGTAATCAGAATGATTAAGATATAAGAGTTTGGAAAGTGTCCGTGAATAGTAATTATTTAACGGTGCTTTAGGTTTTGTGACCATACAACGCCCTGAGGGCCTAATAAGAGCTTAGATAGAATTATAAATTTTATTAGCATCCCACGGTCGAAGATTAGCCTCATATCTCACATGCGTCATATGCATGAGTGAAGCCTACATTTTGACAGGTGGGCTTAGAAAATTTCGGCGAATAAAAACCATTGTTCGAGAATGAATTTTGAATTTCTTTTGTAGAACGTTGTGGGGTAACGGGCATTACAAAAAATACGAACTGTTGATATGGAAAGGGAACTTTGAATAATTCGCCCTCTAAGCTACTCATTTACCTACGATAAGCATGGTTGACATGTGGGTGTTGAGATACATGATTTGTTCATTCTTTTTAAGTGGGTCAGTGTTTAGTGTGCTGGACTAGAAAGACACAAATTACATCTTAAAATTTTGTCCACTTCGCAAATGTCTGATAAACATCCAATAGTATAACTGTCCTGAAAAAGCTTCTCAATTCAGCCGTTTGGACTCAGCATACAATGGTAGGTCCCTTCCATTCGTCCCAATAAAAAATCACACAAACGAATGGTTGTGAGAAGCTAGGCCTAGGGTGCCTATACGTATCTGTTGCGCCAACTATTTATTTATTTTAACTTTTTCCAGCTAAAACTACTCCATTGGTCCAAAGGATATTCTGTTTTTATTATTTCATTTCGATATCTCAAAGATTTGACTAAATTCCTACTACATATTCCATTGAATGTAAAAGGCGATTGGCGGTTGTTTTTAAGAGCATTTATTCTAACGAAGATAGTCTGGCTGGAAAGTCTTCCTTTTGCAACCTAGCATTTGTGAGACCAATGATCATATTGGGAGCTAGCATGTGCTAGAAGACACAAGAAGGCATACTCTCCCCAAAGTGCAAAGATTGGCGTGCCTAGCTTGTTGACGTACTTTTGAAGTTGACTCCTCTACTGCGTAGCACATTTATGTAAATGTTGAAACAAAAAGGAACTTAAGAAGGGATGGGATGGAAAACGTGGTTACAAAAAAAAAAAAATAAAAAATTTATCATTTTGACGTCAGCGAGCGGTCCCAATGGGTACATGCCGTGTACAAGCTCTCTTTGTGCACTCTCTGTTGACGTCAGAGCCACATATATATGAGGCGTGCTACATATCGTGTACTAGCACCTTAAGGGTTGGTTGGGCTATTGAAAACGCAATGTTGAAGCCAGTTTTAAAATGACTGGTACTTTAAAATACAAAACATAAATACCTACAACAGTTTAGAAGACGAACACCTTATTAACCTCGTCTTCTTGATTTAAAGTGTTGTAATATCACAACCATTAGGACTGTTCAACACTTTTTTTGTTTTGTTTTATTTGGATTTAAATTCCGTGTCTTAAACAATTCACCAAAAGAAAAATCTTCCCCTTTTGCTGCCATAAATACCTACTTGTCAACTATCAGTTGTTGGTGTGGAACTCATGTGGAATGTAAAATAAATGAGAGAGGAGGCGTTCAAGGAATAGAATACTGATACTAAAACGACACTAAAGCGACTCGACTCAAAAACGCCAGCTGTCGTTTAATATAAACGCCACGTAGAATAAGGGTGACTAATTTGACGGGTGAAATTTACACTTTTAGCTATATGTATTATTATGAAGCTCGGGAATATAAAAATCTTGGTGCAATGAGTCCACGACTGAAAAATTACGTGGTAGGTACCTTACCTATACAGATGAATAAAGAACGGACGACGGAATACTTGGGAGCACAGAGTACTTGGGCCAGGAACTAAAAACTTTGAATCCATGGGAAATGTACCGGCATCTTTCAAGCTGAAATATGCGCTATAAATAGGTGTGTCGGATCATTCTCGAGAAAAATATAGAAAAAAGCTCTAGAGCTGTGATGTCAGATAGCCAAGCAGCCATCAATGCACTTGACGTCTATATCATTCAGACAAATTGGACAAGAACAACAAAATAAGAGAGATTAAATGAACAAGCCAGGCCCTAACAAAGGCCCTTATAGTGAGTATCGATAGTTAATCGTTAATCGACACTTTTGATTTTCGATTGTGATTGATATTTGTCGATTTAACAGTCGTTTGTAGTCGATTGCAAATGTCTGGGTCGATGCTTTCTCTTGGAAGTGAACAAATTTTGTGCGTACGAATAGCTAAAACCAATCGACGCAATCGACAATTGTCATGGCGATCGCTGATCGACAATCACCATAAAGGCCAAATCCTCTCGGCGATAGTCTTTGAAGCAAAGATTCGTCTTGAGGTATGATTCACAGTCACTTGTTGATTGGAAAATCATTAGTCTCGCTGAAAATCGAGCAAACAGTGCGTCTAGATCAGTTGTGGTGGTCGTCTACTGATGAGCCCACCCACGCCCACCACATCCGGGGCGAAAAGCATTACTGGAGTCGAGGGCAACTGAAATTAAAAAATCTCCGGTATCCGGGTACCTGTGTAGAACCCGGGTATGCGGGTATCAAGAGCAGTCTTGAAACATTCTGAGTTAAAAATACATAGAGAAGTAATACAACTTTTATGGGCCCAATAAAAGCTAATAATCTTTTACCCCTATAAAGGGTTTTAAAAGCAAAAAGATTCCTCAGCCTAAGTAAGGATAACGTACGAACACTATAAGCGGGACCCTTTATAGACTCAGGGAAGGACAAATATTATGTATAGGTATGTATATCAAACGAAAGTCTCTGCAGATTCTGCAAAGAGTGTGCCAATTTGCCGAAATTTTAGAACCTCAGAGGAAGGAAGCGCACTGTCATTGAAGGAATTAGATCCAAAGTTAGTCTACTTCTTTTTTGAAGCAATTCACTTTGGCAATAAAGTCGCTAAAATTTTTAAAGTTGAGAGCTAAAATTTATCTACAAATTCTCATTGCTCAATATGTAGACGGAATTTAATGGATCTCTCCTGTTACCAAGGCGGTCGTATCGTAAAGTATGTCGAAACACCTGGGGATTGGCAATCTGAGGCTATTGTGTCCCTTTTCAAGAAAGAGGATAAAAGGGATTGCTCGACAACTATAGTAAGTCTGCTCGGAAAAGTTATTAATAAGGTAGTGTAAACGCCGGCCGTGGCGAAAAGCGTTTTGAATTGGAAGACTTAAGAATAATAACTGATAACTTGGTCAACCTTGTACCTTTGGTTCTTCACACCCTGAACAAACTCGAAAGGTCTGTAGCCGGTCCTGTGGAGGTGTCTTCTTAATGCTTTTCAAATACCCATTGTTAAGCTGGAAGTCGACCCAGAACGTCTCCAGTTGCTCTCGTTCTTAGACACCTCATTTTGTATGTTTAACATCTTCTAGTGAGGACATAATCTTCCCGTTTATGTCCACCTGTTCTGTCCATCATTGATTTGACTGCTTCAACTTGAATTTGAGGTAGACTTAATTCTGGGACAGATCCAGGTTATCAGTTATTCGTATAAGAAGTTGCACATTGGTCTTACAAGCGAATACTGCCACAAGTCAGAATATTCACATTTTTGTTGCTGAAATAATCAAAAGTCGCAACAGTAGGCGTTGTCTTTGGCTAATTGCCACCTGTAGGAAACTCCAAGTTGGTTTGATATCCCTTTCTACTAGTGCAAGCCATCTAAGGCGATGTCTTCCTCCCCTATGTTGTTTCTCTACAGGATCTATAGACCATAAGTGTTCATTCGTTCTAGCTCTAGCCATTTTTATAGACTGATTCGTATAGATTCGAAAATCGAAATGGATAAGTGGGACATTGAAAAAAATGATAATGATGATTGATGATTGATGATTGATGATATGAGGCTGACGATTGTTCTTTCCTGCTGCTCCTTTGCTATTATCTTTGCAGGCATATTGATGCCAAAAAAACCGTCACTTTTTGGAAAGTTATCTGTCTTCCTGTCTATTTCTTAGGGCTATTATAAAGCCAACTTATTTCGCTTGTATTTGGTTCGTATAGGCAGGCTTATCTTATCCAACTTCATAGACTTATTACACTTACAACTTACTACTATTAAAACAAGGGTTTCTAATCATTTACTTATATTTTTCTTTCAGGTAAGGACTCGATTTCTTCTAAGGCGAGCAAAGCTGATGTAAAACTGAAGTATGTATTCTCCACTTCCGGTGGATAAAGTGTAGTAATTTTGAGTAAATTTAAATATGCTATTCAAAGCAGGCTTCAGTCAACTAGATGATAAGGGATTATATTTTTATTTATCTGACCAAGCTGCTGCCAGACAAGAGCACGGATATTTTAAGAGGACAAAACCTTCTAAAGCCAAATCCTCCAACAAATTATTGTTATAGCTGAACTCAACTATGATGGCAGTGACTTTCTGAATTCAACTGACTCTTGGCAGTGACTTTCTCCAAATGTTATCCATTGCTGAATTCGCATATGGAATGGTAACTCTTGTTGTAACCTCCCTTTTGTCATAAATTCCCAACTATACTGCATACCCTGTTGTCCAATCAATTAGTTGCCCACAAACTGCAACAATCCACTTCAGCAATAAATTCCAAATTACTGTGTCCCGTTTATGTGCGCGCGCACAGAAATTCTGCCAGGCAACTGAACTTGCTCATAATATCCCCATAAATTCGCTACCATAACCTTTGACAATGGCAGACCATAATTGGCTATAAATTTTGTGCCGCCACGCCCCCAATATGTGGCCAATTAAAGCTAATAATTCCACACGATCATTACCCAGACCTCTGGGACCTAATAAAAACCACAAAACATCCCACACACGTGAGCCAATGATCTGCCATAGATACTCACATATAGTGTGATATCAATCCAATTATTGTTTCCTGTTCGTCACACACATCTATCGGAATGTATCCGATGTCCGATGCGCGAAAGTTAAACTAATGCAGCTAGCTCGAAGGTACCCTCGCATCTGAATGACAATAGTGACAAATGACCTACCTCAATGTCGGTGACGACGACGACGACGACGGCGACGGCAGACTCATCGTACACTCTTCCTCCTCCTCCTGGTCCAATGATGATCGGTTCAATATTTGCTCAACTCATGCGAGCGTGGTATTTTGATATTCTTTGCAATTAGACACTGTCCTGGTGGTGAGGGCTTCGTCTGCGTTCCACGATCTTCAAACAGATCGGTACAGAGACAAAATGATTCAAATGACAATTTCACTCAGTCTATACGTTGCGAATGTGTAACATCAAACCGTTACGCGATCAATAAGTCAAAACGTGAGCAATAAAACAAAGAAGATATATAAATATCACTCGACAGCAAAGAGGAGGAGATCTACTCTTATATATATAACGGATCAGCCAGAGCAGAGCGAGGACCAGGAACAATGAGTAATGCCTGAGAATTTAATTAACCTACATTTCTCGGATTGCAGTCAGTCATTCAGTCAATGATCGTGCACACAATTCCAGAACTAACCACATAATTACCCATCGTTGGCAGTGGGGGATGGTGGTGTGCGATGGTGCTGGATTGGAACCAGAGATCAACACAAGCGCACACAATAGTTCCGGATAACAGTGGGACCAAATTCAAGGGCTAATATACAAACACAATTAAGTGGGATGTAGATTTGGAAAAGTAGAATATATTAAAATGGAAAAACATTGTTTGGGGGTCGAACCGGAGTTACCACTATGTAATTCGCTAGGAATACTTGGACAAGAACTGTGGAGCCGTTCTTCTACGTTTCATATTTGTTGCCGTTTTTATCATTATGTGGATTTACGCGGCAATCGTGCGGCCAATATTTACATATGGCAGGGTAGTCTGGTGGCAAGCTGCGGGCAAGGCAACCAATCTCAAGTAAAGGGTCCGCCAAATAACTTTTTTTTTTTGAAAATGCTATAAAGAAAAACTACTGCATATTTTCTCAAATTTCTTTTTTTATTTGAAAGTACAATCCTTCCGGTTAATAATGGAAAATAATTTCATTCAAATGGCTGCCTCGGCTGGCCATGCAGTAGCCTACACGATCGGTCCAATTTTTAAGCACATTATCGATTGTGTGCAGCTGTATTTCACCAATGGCTTCACGAATATTGTCCTTTAAAGCGTCAATTGTCTCTGGCATGTCGGTGTAACACTTATCTTTTACGGCACCCCACAAATAATAGTCCAACGGTGTCAAATCGCAGCTCCGCGGTGGCCAAACGACATCAGCTCTGCGGCTGATAATGCGATCTTCAAAAACAGGGCGCAAAACATCGAGTGTAGCTTCGGCTGTGTGGCACGTAGCGCCGTCCTGTTGAAACCAAATGTTGCCAATATACTCCTCTTCAATTTTTGTGAACAAAAATTCGTTCAACACGGCCCGATAACGATAGCCATTGACTGTAACGGCCACTCCTTGCTCATTTTCGAAGAAAAATGACCCAATTATGCCTCTGGACCAAAATCCGCCACGGCAGCAATTTTCTCGCGTGTACGCATTGTTTTTGGCTTTTCACGCTTTGGTTTATCGATGAGGATGCCAGTTTCTTTCACTTTTTTCACAAGATAACGAACATACGGAGCTGACGGTGCTTCTCTTCTCCAAAATCCGTACTCAATTTTCGCACACATTCTGCAACATTACCATGATTTTCAAAGTAATATACGATATATTTCCCAGCGTTGTTAAAGGCTGCAGGAAATAAGGCCCCAAATTTGGGGTGTTATTTCATAATGAAATAAAACCCCAATTTTCATAAGGAAATTAGACCCAAAAAAGGAAATAACACCCCAAATTTTATTAAAAATCGTTGTTGTTGTTTCCTGTATAATTTTTTGGGGCCTTATTTCATTTTTGTTTTGGGGCCTTATTTCATTGGGGCCTTATTTCGCAGAGCCGTTGTTAAAGCGTATACAACCATATTCGTTCAGCGGAAGGATAAAACTAATTATCTGTCAAATCAGACATGAGCTAACTGTTACCATTCGCGAAATCGGCACTAGTTGAAAAATAAAAACGTTAGATGGCGGACCCTTTAAAGTATCACGGAAGCTTTGTTTAAAATATAACAGAGGCCGGACCATCAAACTTCTACGGTTTGACAGGTCATCGCCGTCTAGGCTGGTAGGGGCTTTAACGGGTAATAACTTTCTTAGAAACCATACAATGAAACTAAATCTTATAGATGACGATATATGAAGAGGCTGCGGAGACGAAGAGGTCCTTGAGGACACAACTCACTTCCTCTGTCACTGCCCGAGTCTATGTTACTTGCGGAACAGAACACTTGGAAGTCATTATTTCCAAGACTTACAAGAACTTCCTAATGTCTCACTTTCATAGCAATACCTAGGTACTCGTACCTTCTTTATTCACTTAACTCTACTTAACTCAACTGGGTAGGTATACAGGCACCTGATCTCTAAGCGTACCCAGTTTTAGTTTTGTGACAAATTGATGGAAGCTATAATTTTACGCCGAATCCGAGCAGCTTGGTCATTCTGTTATTAGAAGGACTGAACTTGGTGTCAAAGCTAAGTTGTCAGTCTTTAATTCGGTGTTTGTTCCAACTCTCACCTATGGTCATGAGGTTTGGGTATTGACCGAAAGAATAAGATCGCGGATACAAGCTGCCGAAATGAGATTTCTCCGTAGTATTGCTGGTAGCGACCCGTAGCGACCGCATCAGAAATACCAGAATACGTGAGGAACTCAATGTCAGACAGCTACTTCTCCGGACGGAGCGATCCATGCTTCGGTGGTTTGGTCATGTTAAACGCATGTCTCCGACCAGGATTTCACGACGTGCTATGGAATCCGTACCATCGGGTAGGCGTCCTCTAGGTAGACCAAAGATGAGATGATTAGATCAAGTCCATAATCTCTCCTATACCCGTATGGGGATTGCCCTTGATGATTTAGAGTCGATGGCGGAAGATCGAGAGCTATGGAGGGTCCACTTGAGCAACCTACACCCGCGACCCACTTAATGGACAAGCGGACCATTGAAAATGATGATGATGATGATGATCCGAACGGCAACATCGAGAAACTTTCTCAGGACATTTTATACTCTTGGGTGTTTGTTAGACCTGCATTTTCGGAGTTAAATTATACTTTCAGAGATAAATCACTTTTTAAATGCCTGAAGCTCTGAACTTTTCCTGGCTTCCTTAATCGTATTATGTTTTTTTGCAGACATATAGGTGAAGATTGCGAATTTATAATGAACGAACTCCGAGAAACTTGCGGATGGATGTTAGCTCTACATTGAAATTTTTGTAAGTTGTATAATTTTCTGAAAATATCTCCACCAAGCGAGGTCAAAAGTTAGCTTTTCCTCAATAGTTTTTGTTGTGATCCTTTACGATTACCAAGAATGCTGTTGGAAGAGTATATGATTAATATACGATTGAGGTTATAAAATTTTAAGATCTGCTCTAACCTGTGTTTTATAGAGAGAATATGACTGCTTCGGGCTGAAACTATAACATTTGAAAATGCTGATCTTGCGATTTTGGATAGGCGGTCCTGACGTCATGTTATTCTCATATCGACTAACTATGTTGGATGGCCTTCCATTTGGATTTGTGGTGCAGTCGATTTATGAAATATGTGCTCTTGCGACCCCACTGGACCAACATTTGATTCCATTACAATTGGGCCCTGAAATTTATTTCTATTGGCCAGACATCGAATGATCGAAACCAACACCGAAACCCTACCTGAACATTCTCATTCTGTTATTCTGTTCTCCCTGATGGATGGATGGTTGGGTTAGATAGATGAAAATAAAGCTCAATGGATGCTGAATGGTATAGATGAATAGATAGTCGTTGTCGTAAGGAAGTATCGCTTGCATAATGTTGCAGTCCGAGTGTAGATAACGACCATACGAACGGTGCACTGGCCATAGATACCTCTACCTCTTCTACATGGTGTTTCGTTACCAATACGTTGTCCAATGTCAGATCGTTGACTGTATGAAGCCACACAATAATTACTCGTACAATTACTACAATTCTGTGTTGTTGTTGTTCTTGTTATTTATTTACTATACCACTACAGGGCGGCCACTTAATTTTGTTTATACTTTATACGCCGAGAGCGTGCATTTTGGGTTGGGATTGGAACCGGCTCGTCGCAGTTTTCCACTTCACGTTTGAGGTAGACAGTAGGGAAAATTGTGAAATCGTTTGCATTCAAGATCTTGACTATACGGCACACGACAACAGACGTCAACATTGCCATTCGGATACCCTTCAATTAACAAGGCGCGTATAAATGCCATAACGCCACAACGTCACATCACAGTGTCAGATAGTGTCACACAAAATGCGCGTGCATATACACGCCGACCAGAGAAATGGTGGTAAAATTCAATTTATGGAAATTGTCACCCGGTTTGGTATAGTAGCGTATCTTGTGTGCTATATGTGTGGAGTGGAGACAGCCCAACAACTCACTTATAATGCGCACAAACATGAAATGAAAGTGGTAAACATAAACATAATAAAAGACCGAACAAAAAAGTGTCATTAAAAAAAAAAGAAGAAATATCAAAGGGAAATTTACCACCGCCAAACCCTAAAGTTATTGCACCCAGAATGCGTTATTAATGTATGAATCAATATTGCCGCTCACCGCCTGCCGCCCACCGCCACTGCCATGCCACTCCCCTTTCTGTAATTATTCACAAATTATATTTGACTTTCTGATGGAGATGCATTTTTTTTTCCATCGCTATAGTTGTTATTGTTATTGTATAAGCGTGTGCTGTTTGTTTGTTGTTCCGTTATGGGTAGATAGATATACGTCGCGTACTAGGATATGAATATTTCACTTTGGGTAGGTCTCAACCATACTATCAGATACATGAGTGATCAACACCTTCCTCGGGTTGCGCACCCATAATTAATTGTGTAAACAAAAATAAAATTAGAAAATGATGACACTGGATTGGGAATGTCATGCGGGCCGGGAAGAGCATCAGGGAGCAGGCGCGCAGTTGACATTCCTTTCGTCTGACAGATGTGTCAGGGTATAGAATAGATGCACAGAGCTATACGATGAAAATTTAAGGTGATCGATAGTGATTGTTGTTGACGTGTTAATTGAATAATTTTAACCCAACCCGTATGTGAGTCTTTACACTCGTCAATGGCGGCTTGTAGGTGGGTCTAAGTAATGGGTTTGGTTTGGAGGAGACAGATCTTTAATTTGCCGTGCTAATTTTTATATAGACCCGCATTTAAAGCCCATGACACAAGAGCAGTTGAATTCATTGGTGACATAATAGATATGGACATTGACGAGGGGTTTATTTTCGTGAACTCTTTCAACAAGATGTGTTCAGAAAGCATCTTCCTTTAGCCTATCAGCTTAGCTTGGGATTGAAATTTATCGATTATAAAGGTTTTCCTCATTCTGTCGCAATATGTTTCATGCCTCAGGAGCTCTTATGCCTTCTCGTCACACTAAAATCTGTAGCCTCCAGCGCAGGTGTTAAATTTGCAAGACTACTTTTGGGAAATTATTAAGAGAAGGACACTTTAGTACTAGGTGATTTTTGGCTATTGGTTTTTGGCTTAGAGTTTAAGCTTGTATGCAGTCAATAGCACACCTGCCGATTTCAAAATCTAATTAGAAATTATGAATTGTACGGTCTAAAAATTCAACATAGCTAATTGTTGTAGACAAATAGATATTATTTGACAACAAGCAATGGAAATAAGGCAGAAATATTGTGACTGCTTATTTGAAAAACTGTATGAAGGGCTGTCTACCCTATATGCAGACCCTGCCATAAGAGTAATGAATCCTCATGGGATGTCCGGCTGAAATGAAATCGTTACTTCAGCAGATTTTACTTACAGACCCAGACTGCCTACGGAGTGAAAATATGGTCCATGGACCTCACCAAAGGAAGGCACAATAGGCTAATTTAAAAAAGGCAACATCGCATATAGCTCGGGGTACGAAAGAGATTTTGAATCAACGATTTTCGAGACGTGTAATTTCCCGTTTTGGTTATTTGAACTGGCTGGTTAGATCTTCCTTAGGCCCTTTTTGAAATCTCCCATCAATCTTATTTTTTAGGCTTAAAGAAGACCCTTTATAAACACAACATTCAAGGCGCATTCAAGGGCAACCTATTCGATAAAGTGGCCACTTCGTTTTACTGTTGATATTTTCGCGACTTTTAAAGAATGCCAAGGGCTTGAGAAACTTATCTATTTAGCATTTACCATATTAGCGCCCAAAATATGAGCCCAAGCAGACTAATACGAATCACAGTTGAGAGTGCTACTTGACGTCATCATGCAATAAATTAAAGCAGCTCTCACTAAACAGCAAAATTGCTGCCGACTTCAGAAAGACATCCAGACGACTTTTCCAGCCCATAGAATCTTGCCATCACAGATTTTGTTTGTATGCACCAAAAATGTAAAAGGAGGCTCTGCAGACAAACCCAACATACTTTCATGTCCTGAGGAAAGTTCTTCCGTGTCTCTTCTAACAAACTTGTTATAATGTCTTATTTTCCAGGATTCCAGGGTGACATGAAACTCAGACAAAAGGCTAAGTGAATTCAGACTTTTGACGGTATTCAGAGAATTCATGAGTTGTCGCATCTTTGATGTAGTTATGGAATTGGGAAAAGCCTTAAACGCATCCTGCATGTGACTACATGTAGACACACTTCAATCACTTAAAACATACTCACAACTTTTTTAATGCCATTAAGACAGCATGCATTTCTATTAGAGAGACCTAGTCACATCTACCCAAAAAGGGGATGATGTCAGCACCAGAACCTACCTCCTAAAATGTCATAGCATGGAATGGAGAAAATGTTTACTTACTTAGATGGCGCTATACTTACTTACCCCGGACTGTAGGGTGGACCTGAGCCTTAAACAATACGCCTCTTTAGTTAATCCGACCTTTTTCTAATCGCCTCCAAGTTGGTTGAGGTCCCCTTCCACTTGCGCCACTTAAGGCGAGGTCCTCCTCTACGGCGCTTTCCCTCCGGTTTGGAATCGAAGGCTCTTCGAGCCGGAGCGTTAGTTTCCATTCGCTCTACATGTCCTAGCCATATCTTAGTCATATGATACGTACTTTTCTGTACAGCTCGTATAGAGTTCGCTGTTAAATCATCTCCTCCAAAGAACGTGTCAACCGAAACGGGGGCGAAAATCACTCGAAGAACTTTACGTTCGAAAGGATCAAGAAGATATTCATTCGGCTTTGTTAGCGTTCATGCTTCTGGACCATACAGAAGAACTGGAATGATGAGATTCTTATATGAGTCTTCTCAACAGAACGAATGGACAACAAATGAATATATTTGGTGGAGGATATAGGAGTAGAGGCCAACATTAGTATTTAAAGCCTAAACCCAGATGCACCTAAAAGAGATACAAAAAATGCGACTACACTTGTCACCAGTCCAGAGGTTAAGTGTAATTAGCTCTGAGGTTACACTCGCAGTAACTTCGAAACTCCAGAACGAGTTATACTAAACTTCATCGCTTTAAGGAGGTTCATCAGCCCCATGTTACAGAAACCTACCAGTTTCTTAAATGTCTTTTTCTTAACAGGCTTGTACCAAAGGGCTTTGATATCCCTTAAAAAAAAAACAAAAAACTTTCCATTTACTGTTATCGAGATAGATAGCGCAGTCAGATTCCTTCTTCTAAGTTTCAGAACCATCCGTGTAGCACTTTAGGGCGTCAGGTTGGTTATTCCTAATCTATACTTGACGATCTCCCTTAGGAATTGTCTTTTGAAGCACTATGTTTTTGGGAGGCGATCTGTAACCGTGCTTCAGAATACGGATTTATAAGTTCTGTCTGGTCTTCAAGACTTATCACTTATGTCAAACTTGCTGAGCTACCTATTTTCACTTTATTTGTGTACATACGGAGGGATGCCAGACCTATTTTGCCTTCTGTATTGTAGCTGTGTGAGAGGTTTGCATGGCTTCGGAAAGATTCATTATTTATTCAAGTCCTTGTATATTTTTAGATTTGATATGCCAGCCTTTCACTATACCCCCGGATCTGGAACATCGCTACATACGCATGTATGAACTGGGGCTACCGCTTCATTAGTCTTTCTAAGCATTTTAGTAGCACAGAGGTTGGCTAATAAGCCGGAAGTTTTTAGCAAAGGAGAATTCATCTCTACAGATTCTTGGTATAAAACCACTCTTAAGCTTAACCCTTTGCTAAACTGGCTAATAAAATGTTCTAGCCTATCTGGGTGTATAGGTACCTACTACCTTTGGACCAGCAGATTCTGTTAACAGATGCATAGTTCGTGGCAGCATTTTCAACCTTTGATTTATAATTTGGCTTTCGCTGGTATAGATTTTTAGCCGATACATTTATATGCAATCTGGTTTTCTATTTCTTCTAGCTACCGGGGTGACCGGTGACGCCAATCCGAAGATGAGCCCCTTCAGCATCTTTACAAAGATCATCAATCAATTCATGTGGTTGGACATAAACCAAGGTAAAAGCCTTGCACCGCTATCTTTACGTTTTCAACTCATTCTACTACGAATTTTGGAGTGAGAGTATAGATGTTCCGACTCGATCTCAAGCCTCTTGCTTTTAAGCTATTTTACCGGCTTCAGGTTCAGATCGACTACCATGCACCATAATAGTGATGACGAAAAGCCGCCTTGTGAATGTAGCTAAACCCTGTCGTGGTTTTGGCCATAGTATTTCATAAATCGTCGCCTACCTAATCCCCTGTTGTAATGTAATCCAAATTTCGTCAAAACTCATCTCGCATGCAATGTAGGCCATCCCAAATCGCTGTCGCATATGAAATATACTCTGTACATCTGGTGCCCTACTTCTGTATATCAAAACACACAATCAAATCATACCTTCATAGGTAGTCCACAAATCAAAAGTGAAACTCACTTTGTTTCCCATAAGTCACCTGGGAGTGGGTCTCGCCGCTAAACGCTCCCCCTCACCTCTAACGAATAACACTCCAGATTAATCCAACTTCAATTAAACGCACTCTCGCAGTCTGTAGACATTTACCGATATCAGACAAAGCTACTTATATCGTGCCGTCCCTTCCGCGCTACCACAAAAACCAAACACACTCCCAAATGGCCAAAAACGAAAAGACCGCTCGTGATGACTTGTTTTCTCCGTTTAACAGGCTTTTGCCGGGATTAGTAAATTGAGTTTTCATACCGCATTCACTGTGACGGATCGCTCTCGAACTCAACTCGAATATGCAACGCCGTAGCCACTGCGCGCACGCGCACATGGTTACGCGCACATTTTCAGTTCTTCAGCCCCTGCGGCTTAGGCACATGCGATCATAATTATTGTGTTCCTAAAACTAAATTTGATCAAACATTCAAAACGCGGTGTCTGGCTTTGAGTTATGAAATGTCGACGGCCGGCACGGCGGCAGCGGCGCTGGCTGGCTGCATCGTGTGCGTTTTGAATTGGGTTAATGCGAAGTTCAGACAACGCCATCGTCCACAGCCACAGTTTGTTTTGGGCTGTGGTGGACACTTAACGTCACGTCTCGGTCGATAGGTGGAAAAAAATATTTACAGCCGCATCCAGATACAGGTTGAGGGGAAAAGTTTGACAAATTCTTCGAATGTCACAATTTACATGGAACCCAGTGCTTTTCATATAAAACTGACACCAAGACAGAATTGACTTGCTCGCACCGACCGACCGACCGAAGCCTGCTACAAGTTGTCTCACACTTGTGCGCGAGAGAGTGACAAAACGAAGTATCGCGCCCGCTTCTGAGTCATGGACTCACGTTTTTGGGGTTTCAATTGATTTTTCGGGATTTTTTTTTTTGTATCAGCATTTCTGGGCTGTCTGGTCAGTGCGGTCGGTGGCTTTGTTTTGGGCACACCGATTGACAGAATGGGGCTTTGGAATTCGATATGAAAATTGTATAGCCACCTGTTGTGCTGAAGAATGTGCTGTGCAATTGGCACGGTCGCATGCAAATTCGTGAACTCGTGTTCGCATGGTTCATTGCTTTTGTCAATTTGACAGAACATGGGTTCTGGATAGGCTGTCATGTTGCATTTCGATTTGAAAGACAACTCGATTTGTTAACCGATTGCGAGGGATTGTGTTGCAGATGCAGATGATGTAGGTTTGTCTTCAGTAATTTTTGAAAGAATCATGAAATGGGAATCTGTTTTATTTTCTTGTGCTCTCACCACATTTAGTACGTAATTAACACCTTATTCAGTTGGCTCTTCGTAAAAAGTGTTTCCCGCCTCATAAGCATGCGGATATGTTGATGTAGTGTCAAAAGTGCATAAACCCTAATGTTCTATTAAATTTTTTTGAAAAATTTCTTAAAAACCAGCAATCTTTTCGAGGGGTTCCGTAACTGTGCGTCGCGACGCCCTGCGGGGTTTATTTTATTTTAAGATTAAGCTAGGTTCTGGTGGCAGGCCATAGCGAGTGGACCAACGTTTAATAGGTCCATTGTGATACCACAAGACCTAATGATCTCAAAACCATCCGTTGGTTATATTTTATTCGGCCCATTATACCACTGGGATTTGGGGATCTATTTCTTTGTTGGCTATACTCAAGTAAACCATTTGCTGCCGGTTATAAAGCTAAGAATGTTAGCGGTGCTTATATTAACTAGACTAGACCACTGAGATCATTCAGAAAATAATTTCCTAAGTGGGCCAGGGCAGGCAGGCAAAGAAAGTGAATGACGGACTCTTCCTCCTCTTCATCTCTGAAGCTTCTGCAGAAATCATTGCATGGGAGACAGAGCCTTTGCGCGTGTCTGCCTAATATGCAGTGCCCGGAGATGACATTAATGACTTTCGAGATGCTGGATCTTTTAAGTCGAAGAAGCTCCTAGGAGCGCTTTATGTCCAGAGCTGGCCAGGTGAGCCTAGCAGTATCGCAGTATCCTAGATGGGTCCATCTAAACCCTGCTTTGCTTACTGCGTCCGCGTGAATTATTTGTTTAGCGTAGGAGAGTTCGTCTGCTGCACAGTTCCCTGGGATGTCAAGTGACCAGGAACCCAGCAGAGGGTGAGACTGTACTCTCCAGCTATCTCGTTAAGAGATACGCGGCAATCTTCCACCACCTTAGATCTTATTTGGCTGGATATGAGGGATTTGATAGCAGCTTGGCTATCAATGTGTATGACGATATCCCTTTGTGATACCGAATTAATCGACAAGCGTGGCTGTCGCTGTAGCTTGACCAATAGCTGTAATTTCAGCTTGGAAGACACTGTAGTGTTTCGGAAGACAGAAGGAGAGGCCCACATTCAATTCTTCTGAAAAGACTCCGGCGCCCAATCCCTCCAGTGTCTTGTCAGGGATTTGTGTAGGACAGTTTGTGAATCCCAATGATTCCTGTCCGGTATTTCATGGGTGAAGCCTTTTTCGAAGTTGATTTTCGTAGGCAGATAATTGGTTGTAGTGCGCAGGGGGATCGTATGTAGAAGGATGCTGGCTGGATGGTCGGCCACCACACAACTATGCCATACACAATTATCGCTCTTATGACCGCAGTATAAAGCCAATGCATTCTGGGTGATCACAGAATCCGTCGTATTCGGAATTTTGCTACGAATGCCGAAAGAACTATCACAGAATCCGTTGTAGTGGACATTTTTGCTAAGAATTTAATCCGTCGTATTGAAAATGTTTGCTGGGAATTTTATTCTTAGCAAAAATGTTCACTTCAACGGATTCTGTGATATTTCTTTCGGGGTTCGTAGCAAAATTCCGAATACGTCGGATTCTGTGATCACCCAGATTAATTGGTTGTAGGCTCTATCTAGAGCCGACAGTCCTTTTACAGGAGTATATAGCCACTAGGGATTTTCTTGCGCGTTCGGCAATATTTTCTCTCCATAAGAGCTTCCTGTCCAGCCTCAGCCCCAGATATTTAGCGCTGCTAATGAACTCGAGTAGAGTTCCTTTGAGCTTTGGAGGAGTGACATCGGGTGGCTTAACCTTTCTTGTAAATAAGACTAACTCCGTTTTCATCAGGTTGACGCTAAGACCGCAACTATCGGTCCAGGAGACTAGTTTACGTAAAGCGAGTTGCAGGATGTCGGAAAGTGTTTGAGGATACTTTCCAAAGCGAGTAAGGCGACGTCATCCGAGTAGGCCACAACTTTGCACCCGGCGCTCTCCATCGATATCAAAAGTTCGTTAAGAACTATATTCCATATCAATGGAGATAACACTCTACCTTGCGGGGTGCCTCGGTGCACAAGTTTTTCGACAGCGCTGCTGTCAAAGGTATCCCTCACCATCCTTTTTGTTAAAATGTGGGTGATTACGCGGCAGATTGGTTCGCCAATATTTAGCTTGTCTAAGGCTTGGATGATCGATTGAGTTTGGATATTGTTAAAGGCCCCCTCTATATCAAGAAAGACAGCCATTGTATATTCCTTGAATGAGAGGGACCTCTCTATCGAGCCAACAATCGAGTGAAGAGCATCAGTTTCGGTTGACTGGCCCTTTGGTAGGCATGTTGAGATCTTGAAAACAGTGATCGGTCAACAGTGTCCTTGATGTGGAGGTCGATGATCCTCTCGATAGTTTTAAGAAGAAAGGAAGACGGACCAATTGGTCTGAAGTCCTTGGGGTGTATATGGGGGGTCTTTCCTGCTTTTGGAATGAAAACAACCTTGGCCGCAGTCCAGGATGATGCGATGCAACCCAGTGTTATGCAACCTACAAGAATGTGCCTGAGAATGTCTTTGACAATGTCAAAGGCGTTCTGTAGTTGCGCCGGGAAGATGACATCAGGTCCAGGTGACTTGTACGGTTCAAAGCTATTGACGGCCCACCTTAGCTTCTCCTCACAAACGGTTAATGTGGTTGGAGATGGGGTACTATTCTCAGGGTTACCGGTGAAGGGCGTGCAGCCAGGAAAATGAGTGACCATGAGCAGATCCAGTGATTATTCCTCTGATTCTGCCCACTGGCCACTGGGGTTTTTTAGTACACCCGGTACAGTGGACGTTTTGGATAGGACCTTACGTAATCTGGAGCCTTCGTTAACACTATTAACGTTCTCACAGAAGTTACGCCAGGAGCTACGTTGTGCCTTTCGAACTTCTTTTTTGAAAAGCCTCAGACTACCTTTGTAGATCTCCCAGTCCGTGTCTTATTCCACCACGGTGGCATCTTGCCCGTTCAGAACTATATTCCATAACAATGGAGATGGCACACTCGGTGCACAAGTTTTTCGATAGCGCTGCTGCCAAAGGTAGCCCTCACAATCCTCTTTGCTATAATACCGAGGAAGATGTCGCAGTTTTCCATTTTTCTTTCGCTCGGTCTGGAACGCTACTGCAAACCTTTTCAGAGACTCCTAAAAAATCAAGATAAATACACATGTTTCCTGTCTGTATTCCATCACTCGTCTATCTGATGACAAACTCAGATATCTGCCAACCAAAAGATCACCGATATAATGCGTATACACACACATCAGAATCGATTAAATCACAAAGAACTCACTGTAGTGACAATGACAGCAGAAATATCACTATGTCAACTAATTTGCTGAATAAGTTATTTAATTACTAGCCAAACAATTTACTGCCAAGAACTACCTCGTCCAATTGATCGTAAATTTCCAGTTAAACAATTTCTTGTACACAAATAAACAAGAGACTATAATTTGTTGACTATAATTACCATCAGCCTTGAAACAGAGTTGTTATAAACGTCACTAGTTTAATGACAATAATTTCGAGTAGTTAAGTGACAGCCAATTTGTGTTTGCTGACATTTTCGAAACCGTGACATTTTAAAACCACTTAAACCATATGGCGGCCATTTCATCACATTTGTAATGTCATCCAAAGTTCTGACGTAACATGTCATAAAAACAAAGTTTATTATTCCCACCAAAGAATAACAACATCAACTAACCAATTTTAGTATTGGCATTTAATTATTGTTCAATTTTATTGCACAATTTCGCCATAATGCACATGCACATATTATAAAGCACTTCCTGGTCTGTCTGTCAGATTAGTGACAAACTTATCCGCAATACTGCGCACATAAAATCACTTGTTTATGCGAATGACAATTCAAATGCGTTGGCAAGTACCACCACAACATCCATTTAAAAATGTAATATACGGAAAAGTCAGAGTGACATGTTAACCCCGCTTTCCATCTGTCGTGATCTATTACATTTTCTTCTGTCAAAATATAAAGGATTTATTTATTACATTCCAATCGCATAATAAATCTACTATCACTATGGGACATGCAGATCAAGTTGTTGTCTAAATGGATGCCAATTACATAGTTTGCGAAAAATACCGTCATACATTCAAATGAGTGTAATAGATGGCAAATAAATTGCAAACAAGACCAAAACAGTGAATTGTCATTAAGACACTGTCTCGGCGACTCGGTCTTGTAATTGACGTTTCGAGCTGAATTCACAAGTGCATAAAGTTGGATGTCAAAGCATTAGACTGTCAGGCGGTTTTATTATGCAGGTAACAACTAGTAATTTGCATGGAGATTAGTTGGTATATTTAGCAAAAATATATATGGCACTGTCAGCGAGTCATAAGGCGCTAAGGTTATTTTTATCGAAAACGCTTAGACATGCGTTTTCTTTCAATTTAATTAAGTGAGCGAAGTCGACAAAAATACTCGTAGTAGTGATCGTTGATCGAGTAGAATGTTGTCTGTTGTAACACTGGTGACGACCGGCGCCACGGGGTTGACTTCCGTGTGATGTGGGCTTGGGATTGTGTAGGCTTATGCGAGTATATTACTGACTTGATCTTTCTCTGTTGTGTGTCATCTCTGACGACTTGGCATTTAATGAAATAGGATTTTTTTTTGTTAAATTTAAACTTGGTCAGAATGAATGCTATGGCAAACTGTTGTTTGTCTGTAGTCGAAAACAGTCTAAAACTGAATAGTTGACAGAAAATGGTCCTGTTGCGCCAACTATTTATTGTTTTTATTGTAGATTAGGGGGCTTATTCCCAAATGCGCGGCGGATCGCTTTTCATGGCGGATTGGTATTTTTATATTTCCAAAAGCGATGCGATCCATTCAAAAGCGATATCTATTGTGAGGATTGCTGGCAATAAATCCACCAGCAATCCGCCACCTGAATAGCTATTGCTTTCGACAGCTTTTGGAAATACAAAAATACCAATCCGCCATGAAAAGCGATCCGCCGCGCATTTGGGAATAAGCCCCTAGGTTAGGTTCTGGTGGCAGGCCATAGCGAGTCCATTGTGATACCAGAGGACCTAATGATCTCAAAACTATTCGTTGAACCAAAAGGAATACCAAAATAGAAGACTGATGCTTATTTACTCTCCTAGATATCGGTTATGTTGGGTTAGAAGGCCAGTTTGCAATGCATATGTGCAATTCTCTTCCTAAAGCTATTAAGGCCCTTTGTGATTAACCTCTTATAGTAGGTACATAATAGGACATGCAAAGGAAGATCGACAGAGACTGCTCTCCATGAAGTAGTGCGAACAATCGAAAACTTATTACACTATAAAGAATACATCTTAGCGGCCTAGATATACTGTAGGTACATGTACCTACAATGTACATACTGAAGCGATTTTAGAGTCCTTAACGGATATAGGGATAGAAAATCATCTTAGTCTTTGGATTGTTTCTATGCTTAACACGAGGATCATTCAGACAACACTAGGAAATAGCATCATAACCAAAAACGCCAGCAGAGGGACATCCCAAGGATGTGTTGTTTCACCACTGCTATGGTTCATAATAATGAACAAAATACTTAATAATTTAGATAGAAAAGGAATTAAGGTAGTTGGATATGCGGACGATATGGTGATACTGGTGTCAAGAAAGTTTCTCTCTGTAATGAGCGAAATTATGGAGAATGCTCTGTCGAAGGTTAGCACCTGGGCCAGATTGTGTGGTCTCGGTGTAAACCCGAGCAAAACCGAAAACTTTCTATGCCTGCAAGAACATTCGGCAAAAGGTGGGGCCTGCAACCAAAACTGACCCTTTGGATGTACAAAGCCGTAGTACGACCAATCCTCACATACGGGTCAATAGTTTGGTGACCGGCTTTTAAAAAAGCCTATAACATAACCTAGCTCAACAGAGTCCAAGGAACGGCATGCATAGGCACCGCAGGCCCTTACAGTTCTTCTGTATCTTTTACCCTTAGACCTTCACATCACAAACATCACAGCACACAACAGACTCAGAGAGTCGGGGTGCTGGTATGCGAGGCCCTATGGACATAGCATTATTCTGCTTTCTCTATTAAGAGAACCACACTCAACGGATTACATCACCCCCAAAATGTTTTTCATAAAACACTTTGAAGTTGAATTTCCTTCAAGATTAGAGTGGCAAGACGGGCGGCTGAGCAGGGTCTCGAATTTACCAATCTACACGGACGGTTTAAAAATGGACTGTGACTGAGATTGTGACTGGACTGAGCATCTCAGAATCCTTTTAATGCTTCCGGATGCAGCCAGTGTATTTCAGGTTTCACTTACTATCCGGTAGCCCGGGAACATAGCCCCGGGGCAAAAGATACACCGAAAGAAAAAACATTGGTTGAATCAAAAATGTTTCGTTGTTAGCTAACAATGTGCTTAAAATTGTCAAATCAAATACGTATGTGATTAAATCAAACAACGCTGCATGTTTGAAACAACTACTTTGGCGTTGTTGATTAAAATGCTCGTAAGTATCACAGATATATTTAGTTTGAACATGTTTGTAGTTGTTTCAAAAATGGTAACATTGTTAGCCTACAATTTAATTGTTGATTTCATTGTTAAACAACAATAAACAGGATGAAATTACAACTTAGGGACTTTACAATTAATTTGACCATACGTGTTTTTAATTAAACACAAACGTGGTCAATAAATTTAAAATCAACCATATTTCTTATAAATTAAACACATTCGTAGTTGGAGTACAACGATTACAGTACAATTAAACACAAACATGTTCAAGGCAAAATTTCATTGACTATTATTAAAGTATCATGAACGTGTTAAAAGTATCTACGGACATGTTTTTATAAAAAAAAATTTTACATTATCACAACCTACATTCTTGCCAAGACGTGTTGTAAAGCGGTCACGTGTAACAATCAGAAACGTTGTTAAAGTATCACACTTCAGTTAAATGTATCACGAAAATGTTGAAATAATAATGCAGCCAAGCATAAACATTGCTAAAGAAACACAAACATTGTAGAACTATCACGAATGTAGTTAATTTACATGTTTTCTTGTTAAACCAACCACAAACATCGCAGTCGCGACATGCTTAACGGAATTTGTCTTGTCAGTTTGCCTCTTTGGCGTCGGTCATCTTTTTTCTTGAAAAAATCTTCAGTATTCAGTCAGAAGTGCAAGTAGTAGGTGCACTACGTTACGAGCGAGTGTCAACAGTGTATTTTTCTTTGTAGTGTACAGTTACGTTTTGTTTTTTAGTGCGCTTGTTGATTGAGGCCGTGGTCTACCCCGGATTGTGAGCGCCATCTAAAGTAAGTTTTTTTCTCGTAAACTTTTACCACTCATACTTTTGAAATTTTGCTTAGATTCGACACCCGGATTTCAATACCCTGAAGTCAACACAGCCAACGGTGCATAGGTACGGTACGAGACAACACTCACAATTTATGTAAGTAAATATAATTATTTATAAAATAATAATTGTACTTCGTTGGGCCCCTGTTGTTGAGCCATTAAAATATTAATTATTTATCACCATTTTGTTAACTAGCCTTAAGTCAAACTGTTATATGAAAGTTCAATAAATACTAATGTAAATGTAATGTAATTTTGCGTAGATTACTATTAGTTTTCAGTTTTTAGTAGTATTTTCAGCTGGGTGCGAGTAGAAATAAAATGGTAAAGTAAGTATGGACGTTTTAAAAGAAGCACAAAAACATTACAATGTTTCCATTGCTGATGAACAATGGTCATGCTATGCATTATCAAACACTATCCAGTGCATGGACATTGTAAAAGAATCACGAAAAATGTACATGTAAAATGTTTTCGTTGTTGATTAACAATGATCATGCTTGATCAATCGCTTCCCTGTGATAAAGTAAGCATGGACGTGTTAAAAGAAACACGACCATTGTACAATTTTGAATTTGTTAATCAACAATGATCGTGCTTAATCAATCGCTTACCGTGCTTGCTTTAATACGAATTACCTAAGGCGTAGTTATTTAAACACGAAATTGACAATGGCGTGATAGATTTATGCAAAAATACCCGTTATGTTTTTTTATAAAAAATTGACAATGTCGCATTTGTTGAAATGACAATGCCCATTGGTTGACGCAAAATCAAATAAGGTTCATGCTTGATTTTACCAACGTTTTTCTTTCGGTGTATACATATTCATTGACAGTCAAGCTTCGATCAAGGCATGTCGAGAAGAGCTGGTCTCGCTGGATCAGTGCAGGATTACCATGATCTGGGTTCCAGGTCATAGCAGGCTGACAGGTTTAATCCTCCACTGCTCATTTGCGGAACCGGTCAACATTCCAATAGGAGCAGTCAAAGCAAACATTTCCTCAAAATTTTTATTGATAGCTAATCTCAGGTTGAGGAGGCTAACAAACTGCACCATATCCAGAAAGATGTGGCCAAATTATAGTGCGGAAAAAACAGCCCACCTCCTGAGTAAAACACGAAAAGATATATAGCCAGAATCAGAACAGCGATCACCACAGGTCACTGGCCTATAGGGGACCATGCAGCCAGATTAACGCCGCAACCGAAAGAAACCAACACTGACCACCTATGCGCTTGTCCGGCACTAGCTAGGATTAGACAATATTAGAAGTATCGAAAAGTAGTATTAAAGAACTGATATCCTTTCTGAACTCCACAGGCTGGATCTAAACTCTCCACTTCGATAAACCTTAACAACCAGGTTAAATGAGTTGAGGTAACAAAACGGCACTTATTGCTACTTGGGTTTTCTTATAAACTGCCACACCTACCTACCTAGGACATACAAATAAAAAAACCATTTGTATCTGTTGATTAACCTTCTTAAATCTGGTGGAGGTTGCTAGATCGTTGCTAGATCCTTCAAGCCGTCAAAGAACCATGCTCCCTTACAAGAATAGCGGAGTTTTTGGAGGGCTGAGCCAAGTGACCCAGGAGTTGTTACACAGATTCTATTTCCTTTTCATCCCTGCAACTTCTTCAGAAGTCATGTTTCCAGTGATACGGTGCGGTGTCCAGTTATTACCTCGATGAGCACTCGGATTCGATTTCTATCAAAAGATGTTAGTGTGACATTATTGTAGGATATCGACGCGAACATGAGTGGGGCATTGGGATAAAGAACATAATATGGCATCACACGCATACAGACTCAGGGGTATTTCTGGTCGGGGATGAAATTCTTTAAACCCGATCAGTCGTGTTCGGTGTTTTGTTGTGAGTGGTGCTGTAGAGTGTTCGTTTTAAGGCAAAAAAAAAGAAAAGTAACGTAGAAAAAAAAAGAAGAAGAAAAGAGTGAATAAGGTGAGTGGTTGTCACTCACTAAGTATTGTTCATTGCTTGAGTAGTTTGAAAGTAACGTTTAGCATTTGTGCATTTTATTTAGTGTTTGTTTATTGCCGTTGATCATAAATCAACATTATTTTTTTAATGCGTTTGAAGGCTGATAAAGTCTTCGGCATGGTTTTCGTGAACGTATGTGTGTACTGCGTTTCACATGGATCTGTGTGTTCAACGAGCCAGTTGTGTGTTGCGACTTGTTTGGTTCCACCGTTCATGCCGGTTCCCCTTGGGACGAGAAGTTCTTTGGTGCGTGTGGCAGGGCGGGTGTGTGTAAACAAAGTGCGCTGGTTCCACTGGTTTCTTTGCGAATACCAAGGTGATCATTATTGGTTTGCGACTTCTTTGCTTATGTTGCTATACCCCGTGCAAAGGACGTGTGTTGGTAGATTTGCCGGTTCCCCTTAGAACGAGAGGTTCTTTGGTGTGTGTGGCAATTGCCTGGTTCCTCCTGCGCACAAGTTGTCTTATTAGACAAGGATCTATTATCAGCGGGCATACCGGTTCCCTGAACACCAATTGTGTTTGGCGTGTGTGGTATTGCTGTGCATGGTTCGTGCAAAGGACGTGATTTTGTAATATTTGCCGGTTCCCCTTAGAACGAGATGTTCTTTGGTGTGTGTGGCATTTGCCTGGTTCCTTTTTCGCACAAGTGAACTAATTGGACGAGTGTTATCGGCAGGCATACCGGTTCCCTGAACATTGTGTTCGGCGTGTGTGGTATTGCTGTTCATGGTTGGTGCAAAGGACGTGTGTTGGTAAATTTGCCGGTTCCCCTTAGAACGAGAGGTTCTTTGGTGTGTGTGGCAATTGCCTGGTTCCTCCTGCGCACACGTGAACTCATAACATGAGTGTGTATCGGCAGGCATACCGGTTCCCTGAACACCCTGTGTTCGGCGTGTGTGGTATTGCCTTGCAATATTTTCTCAGGCAGGGTATTTGTAATGTAGTGTAAATAGTTTTGTAGATATCTGAGTAGAGTAGATGCTTGAATAGAGTGTGCCATCATTATTGGTTTGCGACTGTATTATGTTGCTATAGGTACTTCGTGCAAAGGACGTGTGTTGGTAAATATGCCGGTTCCCCTTAGAACGTGAAGTTCTTTGGTGTGTGTGGCAATTGCCTGGTTCCTCCTGCGCACAAGTGAAGTAATTAGAAAAGTGATATCGGCAGGCATACCGGTTCCCTGAACATTGTGTTCGGCGTGTGTGGTATTGCTGTTCATGATTCGTGCAAAGGACGTGTGTTGGTAAATTTGCCGGTTCCCCTTAGAACGAGAGGTTCTTTGGTGTGTGTGGCAATTGCCTGGTTCCTCCTGCGCACACGTGAACTCATAACATGAGTGTTTATCGGCAGGCATGCCTACTGGTTTTCTGAACACCAAATGTGTTCGGCGTGTGTGGTATTGCCTTGCATATGATATTTGTACTGTACGTACTGTAGTTTAAATATTTCTTGTAGATAGATATCTGAGTAAAGTAGTGGTAGATATTTGATTATAATATTCGTAGTTATCGTAGTTTGTTCGAATTGTACTTACAGAGAATTTGTATTATTCTCATTTCAGAATCGGATGTGCCTGATGTTAATGTTTAAAAAAAAAAAAAAAAAAAAAAAAAAAAAAAATTAATAATAATAATTTTAATGTTCCCTCTTACATTATCAATGACGCTCTTTGCTGCGAGCCTGCAGTGTTTTTATATCGTGGGATTAATCCCTTTTTGTGGGAATTTTGATGTCCGAAAAGCCTTTCGTGGGATAAAGGGAAAAGGCACCAAAATCGTGGGAGTTTCAGGAAACTGACAAAACAAATGTTAAAACCAAATTGTTGCGAATTTTCATTAAAACAATTCCAATTTATGTACAAGAATTATTAGCAAAGATAAGTATAATAAAAATGAATTAAACAATTTTTTTTTCATTTTAATGTATCGTTGGAATTTGGTGGGAATTTGAGTTCAATGAAAAGGGAAAAAAGGGAAAAATTACCACGTTTTGTCAACACCTGTAATGCCTGTCGTGCGCTTCGAGTTGAGAGACCTGGACAGGTGCATTTGATGCGAAAAGTGCCTCCTTTTCCTCTTTGTCTATGCAGCTTCTGCAGAAATCGTTTGCAGAGGACCCAACTTAAGAGCATGACTCCTACTGATGTAGTGGTCCATAATGACACAGTGGCTTTCTTCTGAATTAAGAGATTGCCCGTAACGAAGGATGTGTAAAAGCGACAGAGTTGTATATCATGCTTAGCGAGTTCGCCGGGAGTGCATTTCGCTGAAAAAGCTGTATGCCCCGCCACCTAAAAACGGTAAATTGCGATATGTCCAGTCCATATCATAAGTTGAGTGGAATACGCCAAACTTAAGACGGATACCTAATGGATATATAGAAAGAATGTGGCTATGTATTTCGCAGTTATTCATAGTACCGTGGTGGCTCTCTTAACTCGCTCCAAGATGTTGGCTTTATAATTCAATTTGCTGTCGTCATTGAGCATAAGCATTTGGCACAGAGAAGATGACGTTTAGTTTTGGAGGAACAAAGTTGGCAATTTTGTAAAGAGGACTAGTTTGATGTTGTGGGGAAACCAGGCCACTTTTATTGACTTTTTTTTAGATAGGTAGCTTAGAGAGGGCATTCTGCAGAAGATCACTAAGCGTATTGAGTTGCTCCCCTGGAGGCAGCGATAGAAAAATCGTTCGCCTTTATTTAATTTTTTTTTTGATTTACTATTTATTATATCCGATTTTCATGATTTTTTTTTTCTGATTTATAGATGTGTGGCCAACTTAGTCCGTAGGGTGTGTGAGAATTGCTCAGGAGTAAAGGGTCCGCGGGGAATAAGAGGGGTCTCACAAACCGTTGGCCGTATGAACTTAAAAGTTTGTATGATCATAGAAAGGTCAAAATTATTACGTGCCTCATTCATTGTTTTTCAAAATTCGTCTTATAAGTGTTGAAAAACGTTTGCACCCCACTTTTCTATTTCGACTTTACTACGCTCAACTTGCCATTATACTTATAAATCTACGTATGTCATTTCAAGGAATGCTTTTATTTGTTAGCCAATACTTTACCGAGTATTTTGATGTAAAATTCATTTTTCTGGTTCATCCAGAGGGTGAGATATAATAAATTAAAAATAGATCTTATTTGGTCAAGTGCGAAAAAAAGGATTTCTCGATTGCAGTTGTGCTTAGGGGTAGTTTTATATTGCGTTCCCAAAATAGAATATGATTACTCGCTCGACTGGCATTCAGAATGCACATTGTACGTACATACTCATGTATGGCGTAGTTGAATTTGATGTAGGCAATGGATATTCATAAAACAAACTAAATATGTATATTTGTATGTCTACGTACATATAAGAGGTTTGTAGTGCGTAAGCGATAGATACATATCTACATATATGTAGGTATTTGAGATCTGCATCTATGGAAAGTGTAACGATATGATCGCGTAGTATAAATAATTAGATCATACCTGTGACGAGTTTTTATTTATGTGAAATCTTATGTCCATTGAATTAGGACTTTCGGATCAGTACAGGTTACGTATAAGGACTAAGTTGACGACGGGGGAGGGGTAAAGGGGGTGGTATAACTCTGGAACTATTTGGTTGATTTAAAAAAATCTTTCAACATTGTACTGGCTACATCCTCTGGATCAGTATAGGTTAGTTAGGGTGCTGATGGGGGAAGGAGAAACATGGGTATAGGGGCTATCTTCGGAACTACTCGGCCATTGCCGGAGTTGATCTCCGACAGACACGTTTTTCACATGAACAGTACGCGTGTGAGCTGTATAGGTATAGTTTATGAAAAGGCATTGCGATAAAATATTTTGTAAGCTTAAAAAAGAAAAATATAAAAAAACTTGCATTTATATCATAACTCAAATAAATTTGAATTTAATTTAAAAGAAAAGAAACCGGCGTGCGGAGCCGGGGGCATTGCTAGTAAAAAATAAATGGAAAGGTTAAATTAAATCAATCTAATACATACTTGGCTTGGAGTGATGGGTCTGTTATGTGATCTTTCTAACAGATACATCGTAATCGTAACACCATCTGTTTCCACATAGCTAGCGCAGTTAAAAAGGTCTCATATTGTAATATATATTTTTCCGTTGGTTGAACTTGACAGCAACATTCAGTAAGCTATCAGACTAACCACTGAGCCTACTAAGTTCACCAATACGAAAAATCCCAACTAAAATCGTATTTGGCAGCTTTATCCTCTCCACCGTCATCGATTTTAACAAGATTCCAAAACGTAGGCCAAATTTTGAAGGACTTATATGCTCTCCAAGTCAAAATACAAAAATCATTCCCTGGGGCCTAGGTAGGTAAAACTGGACACCTGCCTAGCTAAATAGGGTGTGAATCCATCATTACATGAATATATTTATTTTTCTACCACAATTTAAGTTTTCTGTTACGAAAAACCGGTAACAACCAAACCTAAAACTTAAACCTTCGTGATCAATGTTATACAAAACATGTACTCATACCTCATTCAGAATAACTTGTTTTACGTTTTGTTTTCCCAAATACGGATATTATGTTAATTTATTAAAATTCTAAATATCCCAACACTGTAACACCGATTATCGGTAAACATATATATTCACAAGTTTACGTGGACCGCCATAGGCGTTAGCACTGCTGTGACACATGATACGCATGGCGCTGTTATTTAGTCTACTAAATCACACATTTTCATTCGAGTAGATACACAAGGTGTGCCTGTGTGTACATTCAAACATTATGCAGATACAGTCGGGGTGTCAACCAGCCTAATGATGGTAAAATTATTAAAATTTAAGAAGCTTGTGTTACGCATCCGGTCGGCCGGCATATATAGAGAACGTTTACTATTAATTACACAATCGCATAATCGAGTGTTAATTTGATAGACAGTTCATTATAATCTCGAAGCGAAGATACTCATTCATAACATATGATCCTACGATTTTTCACTATTTAATGTGAAAGGCGATGAAAACACTTGCACCGCTGGATTGAGAATTTTTCGAAACATTAGAAAGTGTTAAATTTGCTTAGACTTGTGGTACTGTATGTTTGTGCTTCGTGACAGTGTAAGTGATTTCAAATAAATGCAACTGAATTTCACATGCATTAACAGATAAATAATATTTTTACGGATAATTCAAGCTTTAGGGCGAACGGATGGAATTACCATACACAAAATAGTGCTCTGTGTGTGGCGAGCATAATTTAGCTTATCTATTTGAAGTTATTCGTTGAAAATTTCTACCGACCGATGTATGTATACTTCCATCCCCAATGATTTTGGTATGTATTCATTCAGAATACAATAAGTAATGAAACCTCACGTTGGGCGCCATTTTCAATGACAGCTGACCTCACCATAGGCTATGCGGCTATGCCCCTACTAATAACCATTGTTAACCTTTCACAACAATGTTTTGGAGATCTCAATAGATAACTAAAAATAAAAAAATTAATAGCTGGCGCAACGAGTCCACACAGGAGGACCCTGGGACAGTTTGTTTGATTTATTCAATTTTTGTGGGAATTAAGAGGATCTACTGGTTTATGCTGAGTCCGAATGACTGAATGAGAACATTTCTCCAGAACAGTTATACTTACAGATACTTGTCAGATGTTCAGGAGCGGTGGCGCAGTCGAAAAATATAAGTTTTCCGTGTGTTAAACCCTCGGTTAAACCTAAGAGCCCTCTTGTTTCGTAGTAAGTACACTACTTTGACCACTGACCCACTCCACCGCACTTTGACTTCGTAGCATTTGACGATAACTGGTGGCTTCGTAAGATACTTCACATTTCTTTTGCAAACATCGTAATAAAATGATTAGTCTTTCAGATAATCTAAACGCACTTGGATACTTAGCGCAAGCCTAAACTTGGTCAATGTAAATATTTCGGCAGATCAATATGCCGATATGACGATATGGTACGCAGCGCATTGCGTAACTACTTAGAACTTTAGTCACTACCTTCAATATTCTGATAACCTAGAAAGGAGTAAAGTAGGTAAGTTCCCCACGTTTGGCACCATTTTTAGTGCAGAGAATAAAAGGGCTTTAACAAAAGCCGACAAAAAATAAATTAAGACATCAAACAGCCATTAAAACACTAGAATTCAAATAGTACGACCCTGTAGTGTGTTCCAGGCAGAAATCATGGCGATGTCGTGGCTACGGTATAATGTAATATCCACTAGGGATATCGTGATTTTTACCGATAGTCAAGCCGCGATTAAATCCCTGGATTCGGTCATCTTCAAATCCAAAACCGCCCTCAATTGTCGCTTATCTCTTAACGAGATGGCGGAACAATTCAAAATTCACCTTATATTATGTGCCGGGCCACAGGGACATTCCAGGGAATTGCAAGGCCGGTGAACTTGCTAGGCATGGCACAACGCTGTCGATTCTACCGGAAAAGGGGGATCTCTATATGCCTCTCGCTACGTGTAGACTTTTAATTAAACAAAATGCGATAAGCGCAACTAATCGAAGGTGGTTAAATTGAACCACGTGCTTCATCACGAAGAAGATCTGGCCCGTGCTGGATCTAAAGCGCTCCAACGATCCTGTAAAACAAAAAAGGTCCAATATAAGCACATTAGTAGGTGTCATCACGGGACACTGCATTATTGGGAGACATGCTCTCAGGCTGGGCCTCCCTTCCAATGATTTCTGTAGAAGCTGCATGGACGAGGAGGAGGAAGAGACAGTTCTTCACCTCCTATGCACGTGCCCAGATCTTTTAGCTCGTAGAAAAGTATATCTCGGAGAATACTTCTTCGATAATCTTGGCGAACTCGCTAATACAAGCATAAGCTGCCTCCAACGCTTCATTCTCAGCTTCTCTTGGTTGAACGGGTAGTTGGGAGATCATTAGATCCTGTGGTAACACAATGGGCCTACTCTGGCCTAAGTGAGGCTGCACTCATTCCGGCCTGCCACTCTAACATAACCTTAGACCCAAATGCGTCATGCATTGTCGTAAATCTTTAAATGAAATCTTGAGTTGGTGCACTTTAACGCTGTACTGCGTCTGTGGTTATAGAGACATACCCAGGTAACTGTAAAGCAGGCGAGTAATGAAAATGGAACTCTCTACTAAATAAAAGAAAGCCCCATTTGCGAATTAAAACGGCAAGGTACAGGATCTCTCTGGTTTGTGCTATGGAATCCGTTCCATTAGGCAGGCAAATCTCTGACAGACACAGGAGGAAATGGATTAATAAAGTCCATAATTTCTCCCCTACCCCTATAGCGATTGCCTGTGGTGATTTCGCGTCGATGGCAGAGAATCGAGAGTTATAAACGGTCCAGCAAGCAAACTACACCCGCGACTTATGAAAAAGTCAATACAAGATCTGGGGTTTTATTCCAATCTGTAGACTATAATTAGCTGGGTTTTAAATAAAACCAGTTTCTTATATAACTTCGTAAATTAAAGAGTAAAAAGTACATATATGTAAATTCAGAAAATACTTAAATACAATTTGGCTTTGTTTTCAATAGTTATTTTTGGGAACAGTAATTTTTGCGCAATAAATGAAAAAACAAACCAAGCAAATACCGGAGCTACCCAAATACTTACAGTTCGAACCTATCCCAGTTCAAATTTGCCCCATAGTGTTAGAAACAACACTCCCATATAATTAACTTGTCTGCAAGTTAAAATATTTTTCCATTGTTGTACTCACGCAGTGCAATAAGTTACACACATGCCATTTGAAAGAATGTCTGTCAAAGGGGTCTTTCATCTCGCAACCCACATCACTCGTGCCTAATTCTATTAACCGTTCCATCATCTTTTTTTTCGAATAGTAATGACAACACAAGATGAATACGAGAAGAAGATGACACACTCCACATTTCTGTACAAAGCCAAAAAAATTACAAAAAAAAAACAACATTTCATCTGACAATTCCATATTTGAACAAACAAAATCGACTCGGAAGATTTTTCCTTTTGTTGTCAATTTGTTTGTCACCGTTTGACATTTTGTTTACCACTCCCACTGATTAGGTCTTAACAGTGTCTACCTCATCAATGCATAATATGGCCATTGCTTTGTGTTGTGGATTTTAAGTTTATAATCCATGCATTTAAATAAACAACACAAATACCAAAAATGTAATCGTCAATTAGTGTTCCACAGGTTGCGCTATTAAATCGAAAAACAGGTTGGCAATTAAATGTTTTTATTTGGCCGGGAGTTAAATGGGCCGTGCTCACTGGGGTATGGGGTCATCTTTTGGGTTCAAGTCCTATATGTTTTTTTTTTGTCGACTCCTTGTTGTCGGCTGAAGTTCAGCGGCATAGAATTGATATTGATAAAAGAACGGGCTGGCCAGCCAAGGTTCATTCGTTATCAACTTCTTTGGAGAGCAACGTACTTGAAAGGAGAGAAAGAGACTGTGGAAAATTAATTTTTAAGAAGGCTATATCAGCGCCTCTTAGTAAGAAGGATTAGCAACGTTTTGGTATTTACAGAGCAATTCTATACAAGAGCCTCGAAGCGAAGTTTTTACAAAAGACCCAATTAATTTGACTGTATATATAATATACGTGTTTCAGTTGTTTAAACAATTATTTAAAACCGTTCTGGGTTGCTAAACTGAGATAACTAAATATGTGACCAGAATAAAAGAGGGTACATTGGGAACTATTCAATAGGCCCCAGTAGGAAAAATTAGGACAATGGAAAAAATGCCAAAATCGGGTATGAGTTGTCCCATTTTTGCTTTGATTTATCAGCCCTGAAGGTTATGGTTCCTTATATGTTCAGGATCTTATTCACGAGTTTTGAAATCTGTGTTGAAGATTGAATTTATGTATTCAGAAAATTTATTTATTAATTTTGGTCAAATAATTGATCTAGTACATTTTTCTAAACAAATCTGTTTGTAAATACATTTTGGCAGCATTGTATCAATTATTCTGTCATTGTCATTTTTGCTTAGTCATACAAATGTCAATTATGAAAGCCAACTTTTGGCGGCAATTTCTAACCTCAATATATCGAAGAATTTATAACGAATCGGTGCGTTTTTTAATTATTTCTGTTGAGTAGAAAATTCTCAAGTGTAAGTGTTTCGAAATTATACAATCTGAGTTACGCTGGCTCAATTTTTAGACAGCTAGGTCATTCTGATGTTAAAGCCAAAAGATCGGTCTTTAAATTTGTTTTTTTTTTTCATGTGGTTCCTAAAGAATAAGATCGTAGATATAAGCTGCCGTAATGAGATTCCTTCGTTAAATTACCGTGGTGACTTGCAGAGATCGTAAAAGCACAGCAGCAGTGGCGAAATTCTTTTAAATCGAAACGAAAACCACTTTCGCATTTCAAGAAACTGAAGCGAAAATTTACTTCATGTAAACTCCTTTCGTTTTTTCTTCCTCTTCCTCTTCGCTTCTTTAGGAAGCGATATAGTTGAAATTGCATATTTTTAGCGTAATTTTCGCAGAGAAACGTGTGTGTCACCTTGCGGTGATTAGATTTAGATTTAGATTTATTTTATAGAAAACTTACACTTTCCGACAAAAGAGTCTTATAAGATAGATAGTGAATATTACAATTGTTTAAATTAAAATTTTGAACAAGCTAAAGAATAAACGTGTTTATAAGAAGAAAAAATAAGCCGAGTGCCGTCTTCGAACATGCCGTGGCAAGGAGTTCCCTAAGCGGATGGAGTTTACAAAAAACTGACGTTCGGATATAAGGCAAGAAAACCGTGGATGTAAAAGTTGAGAGGATCTGTTTGAGGTACTAAAACGGAGTTTGTTAAAGAGATAGCTAGGCTGATTAGTCTGACCCACTTTAGAAAGCAAAATTAGAGATCTGTAACGAAGCAGGTGGTCAAAGGACATGCTATAAAGTAATTTCGTATAGCTGGAGATACGATCAAATCTTTTAAGGTTAAAAACGTAACGCGCGGCATTGTTAAATGCAACATTAAGCCTTCTCCTGCTATTAGCATCACAATTACAAAAATGTTCGCAACTATAACTAAGAATGGGAGTAATGAGTTTTTTTTGCTAGCAACATACGTGTTTTCAGGGGAGTGTAATAGTGCAATGTCCACAGTTGACGTAAGATACCATACACTTTGCCAACAGCCGCATTGATGTGGGTATTCCATGTCAATTTCCTATTAAAAACCACTCCCAGATTTCTGGCCGTGTCGACATATTGGATTTTGGAACCACTAACATTACGTCAGGAAAGTAAGAAAGTTCACTGACAGTTGTTGCTGTTTAAAGAATACGATGGTAAGGGTCAGTTTCTACTAGAGGAAAGCGCTGTGGCTCTTGCTGCGTTGACGGTTTCTTTAAAGAGTATATGTATTTTTTTTTATATTTTTAAGCCTAGTTTGTTGTCGATCATTGTATGCCTAGACCTGATATTTTGGTTGTCAACCCGCAGATTTGCGTATTTCTCAAAGTTTTGGGTGGGTTTTTTGAAGAGCATTTGGGGCTTTAATGCAGCCAATTTTAGATCCTGACGATAGCTTCGTTCCCGACGGACTCTCTGTCGTTTATATATGCTTGGTCACCGTAATTATCACGACATAGTCACCTTAACTCCTCCCGGCAATCGCAGAACTCTCGGTCATGCATGTTTCGCAGGAAAGGTCCTATAGATATCGGTTAAAATGCGTTAACTTTTTTGGTAATGTCACTGCGATTATTTGGCTAAAAATCAGTAATCAGTCTGATGCTGAGGTAGTTGAAATAAAACATGGTTAACGTAGTCCGCCCTTCCACCGACCAGTACATGTTTTCGACTGTTGAAATATAAACTTACCGCCTGTCGCACTGTGACGAAATGGTCCATCAATGGATACAAGTGGCGCACACCACTCTAACTCTATGCAAGACCAGCCCGCCGTGTTAAAGACATTTTCATTGTCGAAGGTGCCTTCTCCTCAGGATTGCTTCATCTACAGTAGCTGCTATCTGCTGTAATTGACTGTAAAGCGCAATTTTGTTAGTCCATTCTGGAAGGTTTTTCATCCGTTGTCCAGTATGCCGTACATGATACTTCTAGGATTCTTCCCTTTGTCTCTATCAAACATATTTCCCGATAATACGATGATTTAAGGGGTTGCATCACAACTAAATATTGAAGACCATACGTTGTATTAAAATGGACTGGCCACATTTCCATTTTAAGGATGCCATCGCGTCCGCTTACATAATAGTCGCCTTTCATCTGCATGCAATGCATCGCTCCTCCATCGAGATTGGTGGTATATTCTTCGTGCTGGTCTTCTCCGTGATGATGCACAAAGTACATGCGGTCTATGTGGAATTTAATCTCAGCATTGTCAGTCAGCATATTTGCGGGGACTTACTGACCGTCCGTTTAAAAGAGTTTCCGCGTTAGAGGATTTCTTATAGAAAGTATATTCGAAAATAATGACAAACAGCTATAAAATCAAAATCACAGAAAAAAATTAATTATTGCGAAGTGTCCGACAGTGAGAGATTTACCGTATATATGCCATCCCTCAGCCGATGAAAACCCTCTAGTTGTCGAAATGTGGAAATTGCATTCTGGGACAATTTTTCTCTGCACTTCTTGTCCAATTTTCAACAACTGATTGCACATCGACCTTCTTTATAGCAGGTGAGTATCAAATATATACATCTAAATTAAAAACGCTTTCGAACGACAATGACAATATCGACTTGACCTCCCTTCACCTTGAACACATCACTTCGCATTCACACCATTCAATTGTATGTACAGATCACTTTTAAAGGTCAAAGATACCGACGATCGACCACAGTTTCCTAAATCATTTGCACAAAGTGCTTTCCACTGTCGGCAAGCCACATCAACACACAATGGTAAATGGTCATATATACGATTAATCGAAGTCCAATAAAATACCTTAATCCGAACGCCTTTGAAGTTAATTTCCATATTCCACCTGTAGGTGGAATTCCAGGAATCCCACTTCTCAACGACAGCCAATGTCATTTGTAATAATTGCTTCCACCGAACAATGACCAATAAAATTTCTGTAGCATTCCACCCATGCGTCACGTTTGTTCGAAATGAGCCGGACAAACCTGTGCAGTTCTCAAGAACCAGCTCAGCTCTCTGATCAGGTTTCAAATTCTTGATTTTAATTAAGAAAAAAAAAATAAATTTTTGTTTTTCTAAATTTAGGAAATTCCAACTGACATCAACTCGAATCACAGGAAATTTCTCTGAAGCTATACTGACCGACTACATGTCCACTTATGTGTGCTTGATTCTGTGCGCCGCTGCCGGTCGACCTTGAATCTTTTATCTTGCCTGTAAGAGAAATTCCCGATAATATATGCTAATTACAGTTATTTAGCACTGCACAGGCAAAAGTGCCGCCTGCTTCCATTGACAGTCACACTTGTACTATACAAAACAGCAAAGATAGTCAAGCGTGGGTCGGATACGGTGGCATTAGATACAGATACCGCACATAGATTCCAGTTTGTCGCAGTTTCAAGTGTCAGCCGACGAAACGGTGGCAAGTTCCGTCTGACAGACACACGATGACCGAAAAACTACTTCAAGAGCTGACCATAATATTTACCAAACGTGATCCCACAATGATTTCATGATCGGTTTCGTGCAGCCTATCGTGTCGTTGTCGTGCATTCGCACGCTGTGCACACTCATGCACTTGTGACCATGTGACGCGGTTCTATCTGAGTTTGTGTCAAAAACACTTTCGGTGCGGTTCGCGTTGAAAAAGTGACACAAATGTGTTACAGAGAGCTTGGGGCGGAGTGCACGATGCGGTATCTGTCAATTGGGTGGTTTGCAATAGTTTTCTGTTTGTTCAGTTGGTTGACGGTTTGTTTGTTGACGGTATATTTGTCTTGAGGGCAGAACGTTACTAGATCGTTTTTGAAATGAGGATTTAAGTCTATAAAAGGAGGTTATCATTGATAACCACTGAAATAACAAACGAACAAGTGGAAAGGACAGATGTAGGTATTGGGCGGGCGAAGAACTGGTATTTGGTTGGGGGAGCTCTAACTCTATGTATCTACATGTTTATTTTTGAAGAATTTTAAGGGGTTCTTGACTCTTGAGTGGCACTAGAGAGTATAACATCTTATTCGATGATCATATTTATTTTTTAAATGATACACAAGCAGCTGTCTGAAGACCTGTAATCAGATCAAAGGATCTGCTCTCGAAGGTGCTCTCCAAACCTTGAAAATCGAAGCTCGTAGATGGCCTTAAGCAGTGCTGCCAAAAAAGTGTTATTGCTCGCAGTAAACAACCCAAAGAATGTACATATTCAGATCACTAAAGCTTGATGATCTTCACCGCTGTTAACCTAAGGGCCAAATATATCCATATCCATACTACTTATAAAATGCAACGTCCGTCTGTTCGTTTCTCCATAAATCGAGAGTCCGATTTTCATGATTTTTTTTCTGATTTATATATGTGCGGCCAAATGAGTCCGTACGTTGGCGGTGGGTGAGAATTACTTTGGAGTAAAGGAGTCGCGGGGAATAGGGGGGGCCTCACCAACCGTTAGTCGTATGAACTTGAAAGTTTGTACCTTGATAGATAAGTCAAAACTTTTACATGCCTCATCCATCGTTTTTCAAAATTCCTCCTATAAGGGTTGGAAAACTATTCAAACTATCTTTTCTATTTCGACCTTAGAACTAAGTGTAAGACGGGGGAGGGGTAAAGGGGTGGTAGGAACTAACTCTCGGACTAATTGGCCGATTTTAAAAATTCTTTCAACTTTGCACCGGCTACATGCCCCTATACAATTCGCTACCTTAAATAGCTCGGCTGGCTGGCCGTCTGTTGCAGCAACCTTGTTGGACTCTTGAGTTTAGATATTTGTATTATTCACTTCATTTTGATGAACGGAAATATTTATTAAAGGTCTGCTCTGCCCGACAGCTTTATTTTAGTCGTCTTCGCTGTTTAACAGTTCTCAAAATGGGGTTTCCATAGCCCTAGATCACTTCATGGTCGGGTCATTTTGCCTTGGCATGTTCTTTTTGTCTTTTGGTAAAACTTTCGGACTTTGTTTCGAGAGTATAATTCCTCCCTACATCGTCGATTGACTGCTTTTGGTGCTCTTTTTATTTTAGTCCTTCCTAAGACTCCCTGCTCTTTTGTTCAGAGAGCTTGCGAGCCGCTCTCGACCTTATTTCTGTTGCTGCTACATGTGCTTACCGGCACTTTTTAACAAATAAGGGTTTCGCGTGGATCCTTGGGTTAAACTTAGCACGTTAGTTGCGGCTTTTTGAAATCGATAATACTAGTCTTCTGCACTTGAGCTTGTGCCACACAGGGCTTCTTAAGAGCTTAAGAGGGACTATACGATTGTACACTTTCAGCATTGAATCTTCTTCCAATATTTTGTTGTAGCGGCTATAAGACATCCACATTCGTATCTTGGCTACAACAAGGTAATGAATGGTCAGAGTTAATATTAGTCACTCGGAACATTCCGGGTTCTAGAATACTGGAAAAGTGCCTTACGTCGATCGCAACATAATAATCAATTTGATTGAAGGTTTGATGATCTGGTGACAGCCAAAGGTATTCTCTATAATATAGAGGTAAGGAAACCTTGTGCCGTCCTACTTTGCCTAAATCCGTTTCAGATGTGATGTCGTGTAGGCGTAGTCTATGCCTTAACATTGTGCTACGAAAAACATACTCTTTCCCTATGCTGACGTTTAAATCACCGAAGACGTTTTTAAGCATCATACATTGATACTTAATTCATTGCTCATATGTTTTAAAGTGAAGCCCTTGACGTATAGAACCAGTATTTGGGAGCACCACAAGCCTCCTTTCTGTTGCTTGAGAAGAATGGTCGATAAGCGGGGACAAAAGACACTCCTTCTGGCTTCTGCAGCAACTACAATTGTAAAAGCCAGAGTTTCCTTGCATACGAATTGGATCTTGGGATATCAGTTTTAACCAAATTTTTAACTTAAAGCAAGACACTAATTTCGGCTGTAGTTACGATGGTATATCTCCTCTAAATATTGGATACTTCCTTTGACTGCGACATATAAGTTCGCGTAGCATGTTTACTACATACAACATACATCTTCCTCGCATGCAGGTCACTGCCGAATCTACAGATTCCCAAGTCTGCCAATCTGTGCCTCTTGGAATGCTTTCTAAGAAGACAAAGCCCTCACAGTAATACTAAGTTGTTCCCGGCCTAGTTTTAGAATGGAGGTCCCCTGCAATCGAATTGAGGCCAAAGTATCTTAAGGCGTGTAAAACGCATTTAAGTTGTATTTCATCCAAAGTTTACATCCAAAGTGAATGACTTCCAACCAACTTTGGATGAAAGAGTTGTTCACTGAGCGGAAGTTGTAGTGCACCTCACACAGGAACACGAAATGTGGTAGGGAACAGTAAAAGTGAAAGGTGAAACCACCAGAACTGGATGAAAATATTTAAACAATTATGAAAGCTCTTAAAGAATTTATTTTGAGTGAAACAGTGTAAATCGCACTTTAGATATATGTAGTAATATGGCTGGTAAGGTTTGACCACTTCCGATCGCCGTTTCTAATTGGTAGTATACTAGACAACTGCGCCCTGGTTTCAGGGCTCTATAGGATAGGAGCCTCCTTTGACAAAAAACCCAAATATACTCTACGTTGTCTGAAAGGGACAGTTACATTTCATCGAGATAAAAATCCAGACGGGAACCTCGAAACTCCGAGCAAGGGACAGCAGAGGTTGCCCACAAGGAGGTGTTCTTTCACCTATACTGTGGAATATTACTGGTGGACTCTCTTCTCGACAGACTTGAGGCAACTGGCATTCACGCAGTGGAATATGCCGATGACATAGCAATAATGGCAAGAGGCAAATTCATAGACGTCACAGATTATATCATGAGGAGTGCACTCCAAGTGGTTGAGCGGTGGTGTCTGGAAAGAGGACCCTTCATTAATGCGGAGAAAACAGATCTAATAATCTTCCCTAGGAAGAGGAAAAATCTTTAATTTTAGCCCTTAACACTTTTCGGATCGGAACTAACAACGACCAAGAAGGTTAAGTATTTGAAAGTATACCTAGATTAGATACTGGAATTACCATGTTGAGGAGAAGGTCCGGAATACAAAAAGGGTACTACATCAGTGCAAACGTGAATGTGGACAGAGGTGGAGACTCTCTCTGCAACTGTCCCGTCGCATTAGCCTCGGAAAACACACTTCAGTATACCAGGCTGAGATGATTGCTTTGCTGCATGCGTTGGATTACTTGCTTGAGAGTCAGGTTGAAGGAAGAAATATCCTAATATCACTGGACAACCAGGCGGTCGGTGATTAGATACATGGAGTAGGCAACCATCATAATATCACTGACACTGGAATGTGTATTCAAGCTCAATAAGTTTTCATCTAAAAATCAGGTAACACTGACTTGGGTACGAGGACACCCGACACACAAAAGGCGGACTTTCTTGCAAAACAGGGGTCAACTGAAAAGATGCTGGGATCAGAACCATTCTCTTCAATTGACAGAAGAATGGTAGAATAGCTGATTTACAAATGGATCACGGCAGAATACCTGAGAAGGTGGTCCACCGTGGCAGACAAGCTAAAATGGCAATACAATGGCCGACCTGCTCCACGCAGAGAAAGGTTCTAAGCATGAGTCGAGGATCATTGAAATGGGTGGTGGCGTTAACTACATGTCATGGTAATTTCGGGTATCATCTAAGGAAGATCGGCCTTAGAGAGGATGATACTTGTAATCTATGCCTTGAGGAATCTGAAACAGCGGCACATATATTGTGTCAATGTCCAGCTTTGGCTGGCAGAAGAATGCGCATCTTGGGAACACATTGGGTCGAGACCCATTGGATGAAACAGATCTCACATAAACAGATGCTAGCGTTAACACTAGGAATCGAACTCAGGGAAGAACTCTGGAGAAGTCCAGAGAGTCTATCTGATGGGTAAGGTTTATATATTGTGACAAACAGATGGAGGGCTAGAAGCATATGCGTTTGCAGTGATAGCCAAGGTTCATTAAAAGCGCTGCTCAAACCTCTTACCTCGTCCAAGTTAGTGCTCGAATTCAAGCTTTCTCTGAACTTGGTCGGTAGGCTAAACACGGTCAAACTTGTTTGGGTCCCAGGTCACACTGGGAGATCGCTGATGGGCTCGCCAGGTTGGGTTCAGAAGAAGATTTCTTAGGACCTGAACCTGCGTTGGGTTTGCCTGCATCTGTGGGTAGGTCATCCATTGATACTTGGGTTTCTCGTGAGCACGAGTGTCGTTGGAGTGACTGTGCAGTGTGTAGACAGACCAAACGACTGCGTCCGGACATCTGCAAAAGGTCGGCGTCTTTCCTTCTGTCTCTCAGGAGAATCGACTGGCAGACTTCTTGTGGGCGTCCTTACGGGCCACCAAGCTTTTGCCAAACACTTAAATGTGTTGGACCTGAGCAACACCACCATCTGTCCTGCTTGTGGAGAGGATGACGATACAGCGGAGCACTTCCTCTGTAGTTGTCCTTTGCTCGCATCAGGTGGCGGATCTTTGGGGCTGACGTTGTGAGTGCCGAACATCTAAGCTTTTCATCACTGAAGCTCCTTCTCATCTTTCTTCGATAAGTACAGCAATGTAAGGTGTCTTTTTGGCAGTACAATGGACCAGTAGTTGTGTCTGAGTGCTCCATCGGATAGTAACAACCTCTGATAAAGAAGAAAAAGGTTTATAGTGGCAGGGAGACGAAAACAGATCCGACAATGGTGGTCTGATTCGATTATCTCTCGAAATTGATATATATAGTTATAGACACTCCATCGAACATTTTGAGGTTGAAGCGTGGTATCTTGTGCTTTCTTGTAAAACTTATCCATGATCCATGATCTTACTTAAAATTGTTTAAATACTTTAACTTAGTTCAAATTTCTTTTGACGAAAGATACATCGGCCGCCTTATGTTTGACAGTAGCTAATTATTTTAATGACAAAACCAGAGTTCAGTCATAAGAAAACGAGATAAAATTGAAAACAATATTATCTCAATAAATTTCTTATAAATCGTCGATGCCCATGGGGGGTATATTGAAATCGAAACAACGCAGCGCAATCTTTTGCAATAAATATGTAGATATGACTTTAACAGATCTCTCACTCTTTCTTTTTGTCTCTCCGCTAAATCAACATCATAACTGGGTTAGGCAACATCCGGATAGCGCCGGCGTTTTTCTATAAACAATTTATTACTTTTTCACACACATAAATAAAACAAAAATAATATTTTAAATAATGAATAAAAAATTAATTGCAGCAATTTATTATTTCCTTTTCAGATATAAATGAAATCACGTGAATCACCACAAACGTGAAAGGTAAGTCGTGTTGTTTTGTGTTTGTTTTCGGGTCCACCTCTTGGGGATTTCCATATAATCTATACAAAGTTGACAAATCTTAATGGTGGCTAATTTTGACAAACACATAGGTATAGCGATTGTTTTTTTTTTCTTTAGTTTTAATGAAATATATTGTGGTGTCACTTTTGAATCTCCTTAAGTGGGTATCTGAAATTGAAATGCGCCAAATTCCGCGAAACCGCGTGCGAGCCGACTTTATCTGATCGGTCATATCTGAGTATCTTTAGTCGCCTAAGAAAATAAATACGAAAAATAAAGGTTAAAGTCCAATCGAATTTGAATCGAATAAGCATGTAGATGAAAACTGTGACTTTTGTTTCACAATTTGTTTGCTAATTTGCATTTGAAAAATGCCCGACCGGTATTACATTTTGTGTATACCTGTCAATACTTATTCTTGACCCGAAATCAGAATATAATTAATTGCCATCTAGGAGTAAAATTTAAGGCGCTGTCTTATGATGATTTATGTGCGATTCGAAACTATGAAAGATAGCGATAACAATTTTAATTATTTACAGAAATTGGTAGTATAGGCCATAAATGAGAAAGGTCATTGACACGGATAGCAAAAATTAGCAAACGTCTAATTAACAGGTTTTTGAAGAAAAACTCTTAATGAATAAATGATGAGCGATGTGAATTAAACCTAGCACCCATCTGAGTGTAAGTCACGCTGATTTAGAAAGCAAACTTTTCGCGTTTCGAATTTTTGAGTAATGATGACCTAGTTTGAGGGCGAAAGTCTTTCTTAATAAACATTTTTTGATGAGATTATAGGTATTCTTTGGAATGAAAGAATGTAATTCATATGTTGGTCTTCCTTACTGACTGACGAAACTCTGACAGACTCTGGCATCTTTAAAACAGAGGCTTCGCCATAAGCTGAGTCGAAAATATGCTGCTGGAGAGGAAAATGACATCAAGCCGCATGCCGCAAGGAGGAGTACTCTTCCCACTGCCTTTTTCTTTTTACCTCCAACAGAAGCCTTAGAATCTTCACAGAGAAGAAAGTCAAATATTGTAGCCTATGTGGAGAACTTAGCAGCGTTGAGAAAAGGCACATTTTGGCAAACAATGAAATCTGATCGCAAAGATGGTATATAGGGCCTGAGCTTGTAAATTGCTGCTTGTCTTGCTTTGGGTCATTGCTGGCATGCTTGCACCCGGTCTCTTTTAAATTGTCTCTTAGCCAAACATTTTTTTTGTGCCACCCCTGTATTTCTACACTACCCAGCCCAGACTTATAACCGCCGCCATAGGTAAGTGACTTGGCTAAGTAGTTCAGTAATGGTCGGCATTGTAGTTCATTTCTAATTGTGACATTTGACAAACGATCGTTCAAAACAATTCGGGTGGTTGTGGTTTTCGTATGTTTTCCTAGTTTTTATTTGTTTTTAATTGTTTAAAAAAGTATTTGGCTCTATCGTGCTTCATCTTTCATAAATTTTCATTTTTGTTGTTGCCATCGACAATTCGCAACATTTGTCTTGCAACAAGCTCGTTTTGTTAGCTGGAAGTGAATTGATCTGTCATCTAAGGTGAAATATCTCGGCGTCAATGTAGACTACAGGCTATCTGGCAAAAGAAACGTTTTCTATAAGAGGGCGTTTGAGAGAACAGAGAAGATGTACAAAGTCAGACTGGATGGGTCTTATGGTGAACAGCTACCGGCACAAAGAGCTATAATCGCAAGTAGGACAGGACAAAGGTAATCAAATCATTCCACTGGACAGGAATCTTTTAGATTACCAAAAGCGTGCAGTGTATTCCAAGTTTAAGTCCTGGCAATAAAAAAGCTGCGAAATACATAGAAAGAGAGTCACCTTCCTCCGTCACGTCGGATATACCTATATAAATATCTTAGTTGAGAGTGTAGTATCCCTAAATCTAGTACAATCAAATCAAAGGCGATTTGAAAATGTTCAGACTGATCACCATTCTTTAGAACTCTGCTGTGTTCCCAGACATAGCAATATACTTAACGAAAAGGCATATACTTCGCCAAAAATGAGGGTCGGAAATGAACCCCTAATCATCCCGGTTATCTATCGAGGTCTGTGCCACCTCTCGCACACTATGGACCAAATGAAAACAAAAAGCCTGTTGGGTTCTGGCACTAAATTAAATAGAACTACATCATCCACATCATACCTGGATGGTATAATCAGGGGACACTGTGCCTGGAGTCAGGGGTATGACGAGGACATGGAGTCAATTCAAGATTTGTCTTTCCACTTTGGCAAGAGCGACGCCTACGTACCCTAGAATTCCGGTTCTTCTTCTTAAGCACATCGTTTTAGATATCGGACCTACTGCACCTCATTAGGATCACCAATTAGTTCCCAAGTTCACCAGTACCTTGATGAGTTTCGGTCAGTCTCACTCTAAACAGGGGAATTACAATGAATTTCTTAAGCCTGTCCAACTGAAAGTGATGAGTTTTTTTTTCTTTCACACAAACCTCCACTAGTGAGTTTTGCATGTAGTTGATGTTTACTTCTAAGCAGACGAACTTCGTCCCGACGTTGACGTTATCAACTGTCCTGGGCGGTGGACACATTGTCTAGGAAGGGAATAATACCCTCGAAAACTGAAAATTCCATCGAGTTTAGAAAGATCATGTTACCTCAAACATGCATCATCATCTTCATCATCATTTTCAATGGTCCGCTTGTCCATTAAGTGAATCGCGGGTGTAGGTTGCTCAAGTGGACCCTCCATAGCTCTCGATTCTTCGCCATCGACTCTAAATCATCAAAGGCAATCCGTACCATCAGGTAGGCGTCCTCTAGGTAGACCAAGGATGGTTAGATCAAACATGCATTTTCATCATTCATTTTCATTTTAAAAATCGTAAGCACCGTTTACGAGGCCTAGTTTTTAGAACTGGCACTATTTACAATCTTTAAGAACAACTGGATAGGTGCCTACCTACTAACTTATAGACATATAGCTAAGTAGCCGTTATATTGATTTTAATTCAAATCATTACAGCTGCTTTTGAGAAAAAACCGAACTTGTGTAGTATCAGTATCACCATAAAGGAGGTGCCGTCCAAAATGGAAAAAGGGAAAATCTATAGTTTAAAAAACCTATATCAAGTCGCATCTTACCCCAAATTTAAAAACAGACAAATTTGGGAGAACCCCTAAGACAATCACCAAAAGTGTATGAAGCACCATAAAAGCGATCAGCATCACAATCAAATTTCGCAGTTGATTGGTGAGAAATCAAATTTTGGAGCATTAGTCTACAAAAGTCAAAGTCAAAATCAATGCATTTCTACTGTCGGTTCTTAGAAACTTTTCGAGACGTTTTTTACCTCCCTTTTTTCTATACATTTTAAGAGCTTTGTAAGTCAAATATTTTAAGCGTTTTTGTGGTATTTTTGAGACAACACGTAGCCTTGGGTTGCTACTAGTCGATTAATATCTCGAGATCAACATTTTTACCGAAAACAATATCTTTATTCCCTTAGTGGGTGCAAGATCAAGAACCCTAGATCTAGCTAGCTTCTCACAACTATTTCTTTCCAAGAGCTATATTTTTGGGGACGATTGACAGGGCCCTACAATTTTATCCGAGTGGGCAACAGTTATACCGCCGACTTTTAGTTGATGCGTTCATGGTGGTAGGGGCAGTACTAAATTGTGTATGAACTATGATCCAGATTGCCACCTAGGGTAGCTATTCTTGGGTATATTGGCTGAGCATGCACGTAGCTATTATTTTGTCTCAGTCGCATGACTGAGGATGAATGGAGATATTTTCTTTAGAGTTTCAGTAAAACTAGTATCACGATCTACTACCGTTTTCTATTGCCCCCTCTCAGTTTGAATTTGCAAACAGAGCCTCACCCAACAAAAGATATAAAAAAATATACGGATTAAAAAAGACAACAGGCCTCCTTAGATATTAAAGTCTCCATCAGGAAATGTGATAAATTACTGTCTTATTGGGTCTTCCAACAAAAGTGACACCTCCTCCACTACTACTATTGAGAAGAAATTGCCCAATTGTGGGTACCGCATCGACTACGAAAGTGTATTTCTTTCTCACACCCTACCAGCGATAAATTTTCTATCGAATTGCGAATGATCGCAATTAAATACCCCCACACACGATCCGTACTCCTTCGTCAAGTTGTGAAATCGTTACTTCTCACATCACAGATGTAAGAGCGAACTCCGTACGGGGTCGTCGCATTGTATATATAAGTACATGCTCCATTGCAATCAAAATACAAAATAAACGATTATTATGGCGCGGCTAATACATTTGGCATATTATATACCCCTAAGCTATAGCCATAGATACAGATACAGATGTTTTGTATCCAGTGCAACTGATGCGTTAACCCAAACAACTCCGAAACTCCGCTGTGCGTACACACCCGGCAATATACATTATAGAGCCATATAGACCGCGAACAAAAACACCAAAACACTGCCTCACCTATTTGCGGTGTGTGGGAGTCCTCTGTGTGATGTTCCCCGATCCAAAAATGGCCAATGAAGTGAAGGGCAGTAGCGGAGCTACTTCCCCGGTAGGTGATACGGTGATACATCGTAGTGTGCTGGCTGTGCGATCGCTTGCCGATTATAAACAAATTTCGACTTCACATTGGTATAGCGCATATGGTGAATCATCGTTTCCACACTTTTCAAATAGTGTTACATGTTACATCCCCATACGTGTGAGTGTGTGCGTGTATGCATGTAGGGAGCAATAACTTTTCCTCGGATATACGTGCGACTAGATGAGTCTATTCGGTGTGTTTCATTTAATTTGAATAAAAATGGGCTTGTCAGTATTTCCTGTGCGCATTTTTCTGGATTATGTCTCCCTTCGGCTGTAGGACTCTGATTTTTTTTATTGAAATATCAATTTTAATATGCGTACCGGGATCGGTTTAGATACAAGAATAGGGTCGCGTTTTATTCGTGTTTCGTGATGACAATTTGGGAAATATTTATACTTTGTGTGACAGATGTTATGAGTCATTTTAGAGATAATGAAGCACGTTTTTGTTGTCTTTTTTTTTGTGACTTAATGTTAATTGCCGATATTTAACAGGTTTGTGTTTGAGGTGTTGATGTGCTTATCTTATATTCATCGCACTATACTATGGAAAGAGGTAATGCTCCTTTGTAGGGGTAAACTCTGGAACCACTGAACCGATTTCAAAAATTTTTTCACTAGTAGAAAGCTGCCGGATTGAGTACTCTGATGAAATATTTTATTTTTTCATTGAAAAAAGGGGCGTGGCAGCCCCAATACAAAAAAAATCAATCTTGTAGGTATCTCGAAACCCACCAAACCGATTGAAATCAAATTTTCAGGCCAACTTAGGTATTAATCCGAGAGTTTTCCAGTAAAGTTTGGTCAAACTTGGACAAAGGGGCGTGGCACCTTTGTCCCACCGATCCGATTGAGCTCAAACTTTACTTGGATAAGTAGTCAGTCGATTGAGTTGAATCTTACACATAATCTATATATATAAAAATGGTAGCAAAAATGTATAGTAATTCATCAATTGAGAACGGCTGGACCGATTTGGCTCAAATTTGTTTTCAGTTGTTTGTAATTGGCAGAAGAAGGTTTATACGAAGGAACATTTTGGGAAAACCCTCCGGAAAAGTCGGGAAATTGGAAAAATCGGCATGTCAAGGGGTTAAAATTGACCACAAACATGAAAGTCGCATTGCAGAACGACCCACCTGCTCCTGAATTCTCGGGACAACTGCTGGTGCTTGACAATTGCCAAATTTTCGTTAATGTTTCGACTGGATTTATATCGTTCTCAGCAAATTTTTACGAATTCACATCGTTGAAGGAGGAACTCATCACACCAAAGTGTTCCCCGGCATTGCACTAAATTTTAAAATATCTCGATTGGATTAGGTAGTAAACGGGCAATACTTGCAGCGAAGACGAATAAGAACGGCGATAGCTTGAATTTCATAATTCAAAGTCAAATCGCTGGAGAACTGCATGCGTAAAAGCTACTAATCCGTTGAGAGCGTGACCGACGCAGGATGAATTTTTGTTCTCGCTTGATATGCCAGGAACTCCACCGCATAATTTACAGCTGAAGGTGAGATCGATCATAATCATGTTGCGGAATATGAATCATTCGAAATTGTGCAACGGTACTCGGTTGTCCGTCAATAAACTGATGAGCAATGTGATTCAAGCGACGATCATGAATGGCAAATTCAAAGGAGAGGAAGTCCTTATCCCACGAATTCCGATTTTTTCAACTGATCTTCCATTCATTCCAGCGGATTCAGCTCCCCATTCGATTGGCTTTTGCGATGACAATCAATCACCCCTATCGCGAATAATATTTCCCCCGGAATGTTTCCCATTCAGCAATTTGATTTACATTGCTGACAAGGGAAAAAATTCCATCGGAATTTATTCGCGATACCCCTAAATAAGTCCCAATGCCAATCGTTGGAAGTCTGTGGGATTAATCTCGAATTTCCCTGTTTTTCGCACGGTCAGCTGTTTTTTGTTTGTTCGTGTGTTGGCAAACCGTTTTCGTTGTTCGTTTTTGCGCCGGTAAAAAAACAAATCGAAAAACATTGTTTATCACATCGCTCTCAACTGATTTCGATTTCATTCGAATAAAAAATCACATTAAAATTTGAACTACATATCTGCGTTTTATTATCACTCTGGAGTTTATCTGAAGGCGTTAAATAGGGGCGAGACGAAGTTCGCCGGGTAGGCTAGTGTAGATATGTATTTGCTATGAAGTTGAAGTGAACGTAAATTAAACGTTTTTAAAATTTTGCGATAGATGGCGCTAAACACTTAAAACACACCCTCATGAGAAATAAAGTTGTAAGAATTCCTGGGCACAGGCAAAGCCGGGCGGGTACAGCCAGTGTGGTTAGAATTGTGTGACACCGAGCTAGTGTAATAGGCGTAGCTTATTTTGTCATCGAAACTGAATAGGGTACCTGCTTGCCTTAAATCACAACTTTGTGAACTCAGAGCCCAAAAAAACGCCAATATTTTAGCCAAAACAGATTATTGTCACGATTCTGTCTTAGGGGGTTCATGGCACGCTACGCATACCACTTAATTATAAAGGTTGCGCTACAGTGGCAGGTGGACTTATATAGCCATCCACTGACAAGCATCTTTAGTCAGCCTGGTCCTTAGCTAACTGCCACAATCTTGTGCGCGCTATACTTAAGGCGAGGTCTCCCTCTATACTGAGTTGTCCCTCCGGAATTAAGGACCATTCACATGGGAGCGAACGAACGAATTGATGAAATGCGAACAAACAACTTTTTATGCATTTATAAACATAAAATTGCACATTTTACTACTCCAAGATGAGGATAATTAATTATCCCATCAAAATTTATTAAGAAAACAAGTTTATTAACAGTTTAAATAACGAAATTTCGAAATCCAAATTTTTTGCCGCGAACGAAAACACCCTGGCGCGAATTATCAGTCTATTCACAATCCACATCATTTAAATCGCGTTCCAGGAAGTAGCGAATAAAAAATTCGTTCGAACTTAACCTTATTCCAAGAGGAGGATTTCTTGGAATAATAAAATGTGGAATTTTCTGTTTATAAATGCATAAAAAGTGGTTTATTCGCATTTCATCAATTCGTTCGTTCGCTCCCATGTGAATGGTCCTTTAGACTCAACGACTCTATGGTCGGTAGCATTTGTGTGTGTCCATACGGGCTTGACCAGGGGCCGAAAACACCTATCGCCAGGATATAAGAAAAGCCAAAAGAACAATTCAAAAGAACCATTCATCTGAGGACCCTGCATACTATAAACTTAGTAGAATATCTTACGGATCGTCAGGGCTTACGATATGCGCTAATTCGACGACTCTTTGTAATGTCGACTGTGTGTATTTATGAAGACTGAACAGCTGAGCACGTGTAACGTTAACATCCATCCGGTTTTATGGAACAAGAAGGAATATTCTTTTCGAGAATCAACTGGTTCCGCTGCTGGTATCAGGTAGAGGGTAATAGCCGTCTGGCCCCTTACTTGCCCTGGTATTGTTTAGGGTGTAGTTGGAATGAAATTCGACAGATGGCGCTGTTGTTGGTGTATGACTGTACTATTCTCGAGAACTACTGAATGGATTGGAATGCAGTTTTCACTGTTATGATAATGATTTTTCATTTCTAGTCATCCAACTATTCTGAACTTACAACTTCAAACTTCAAGTCAGCAGAAGTTTTTAAATGGGCATAATTTAATGAACATTCTCTTCGCTAAACCAAGTAGAATCTTTAGTATGCAAATATAGTCTTCTTGGCACTTCTGAGATTCACATTAGATGTTTATCGCAGAAGTAGCTACCTACTTTAAAAAGTGCTACGAGCAGCTAAATTCTGATAACCAGCAGAAATCTCGAGGGGCAAGTAATCGGTGTATTCAAGGAACTTTTCTGTGCGTATTCATGGTGAATCACAGTGTATTCAAACGTATTCACATGTATTCATATGTATTTACGTGTATTCACGCGTATTCACGCGTATTCACAAGGTATTCAAGTGTATTCACGCGTATTCATATGTATTCACACGTATTCACAAGTATTCATCATGTAATCACGCATTGAATACAGTATTCCGTGTATTCTGTAGTCTAGGTCAACGCAAAAATATTGATTACTTGCCCCTCGAGAAATCTAGTGAACTGTTATCAGCGCTATTCACTTCTACACCAAAATAATCACTTTCCAGCACTTTATCAAAAATGATTGCATACCTCAAGGCTGGGGGCCAACTATGTAATTCGATTCTATTCGAAAGTTGGTTCCGATTCTACTTTCAAACGGAACTATGTATGAAATTAGAATCGAATGTAAGTAATGCCAACTTTTTCCCAAACAATTTCCGACTTTCGAACGAGTCTCGCATTGTGTTTGACAGACTTTTGAATAAAACGAAATAATCATTTGTTGTGATTCATGAATAGGTGCTAAATCAATATGGACAGTGTCGCAATTTGATTTTTTACCGAAGAAAATGAGGATTGCAATGATCAAATTGAGCCAAGGCGAATTCGGGATAAATCCTTCAGATAAGTCGGGATGTATTGTCATGTATTGAACAAGAATCTCAAATTGAGATGTCTTTGTGTTTGCACATTTAGATGATTCCCTATGCATAAAGTATATTTTAATACTCTTAATAATATTTAATAAGTTATGAACAAATTTCTTACTCACATTTTTTGAGATGTCTTCCATCTACACAGCCTGTTCGCAAACACATTTGCATTAGAATGATTATTTGCCAATTCGAATGGTTTTGGCATTTACTTTAGGATTAGGTAGTACCAAAAAAAATAGACAATTCGAGGTCCGTTCGATTTTCGAATATGAGCGCTGGCTATAGAGTTACAGAGTACGAATCTTCCGAATTCGAACATTTTGATTGTAGAATCGAATTACATAGTTGGCCCCCTGATTCGAAGCAAGTCACTATGAATTGTTTTAGTGAGTTCGTCTACTCTGCTTTGCTTTGCTAAGATAGATGTTCAATTAAACAAACTTAATATTTGTATCAATATAACTTTGGACCTTCTTGACCAGCTATCCAGATACAATTTCTTACCTTTGGAGAAAAGTTTTGTTGTAGAACGTTTTAAGCCGATTTTCTAAATCCTTGACAGATGCATAAAATTTGGGCGAATTTCATGAGCCTTTAATAATTTATGACGGTTTTGTACGTACGCATATATAATACCCAGATCCATGGCCTACATCTGTTGATCTTTTGATCTTGTTCACAATTTTTGCTTTTTAGGTGAATATTTCTATTTGTTTTCAACCTTTTCACGTACCTTATCATCTTATAGTTATAAGAACTAATATAATATGTACATTGTACATACCATGTCTGTCATTAAAAATTATTGGTTTAGATATCTCCTTCTGTTGGTTTCCTTGTTGAATCCTCCCTAGCTGCACCCTAATTTTGACTGGCTCATAAAAGTGTCCAAAATACTGCAAATAGGTTTTATGGTTGCATATCATGCATTGTTCCGTATAGCCCCATTCCTCATCAGTATACACCATTCATAGCTCTAAACAGCTACATGATTGTAAAATCAATTTTTAAATCTAAACTCAATATCAAAGAACCATGGCCCACCTCCAATTCAACTATCTGTTCCCAGCTGAATAAACAAATGTGAACATTTCAATAAATTCCATAAGCCTTTTCCCCGAATCCATAACAAATCCCCGAAATGTGCGAAATTCCACGTCCCCACGACCGACCGAATCAAACATTCCCTTTGAGTACATGCCACTATCATGCCCAGCGTGGACATCATTCTGCTATGTTTACCTGATGTGAGTGACATGTGAGTGTGACTCCCCTAAATGCGTACGCCGGCCGCCCCCTGAACCAATATCAGCACCCATCCAATCGCGGCCAGACGTCTCGCGAAGACGCCAAATTTAGATAAATTCCTGGAATAATCGATAAGAAGAACCCCACACGGATACTGTGCGTTACCGTAGGTATAACCACAACCAAGTCTGAGAATATTGTCGTATAAATTATGGAAAATCACAAGGAAGCGAGTACACGGCGCGGCGCATCTTCATCGATTCTAAATTTGGAACAAAGACAGAAGACTTGTTCAGTTTTAATTACACTTCTGGTAGATAAACAAACTGTTAAAGCAACCTCAAAGCAGAATCAAATTATTTACATTCAACGCACAGATCAACTCCTTTCTGGTTATATGCGCGTCGTCGTCGTCGTCGTCGTCGCCATCCGTCCTCAGAGTGCATTCACTTCGGCCCATGGCCCACCGTATAAATATAGTTTTGCTATACCTCTCCCGCAACTACCAATTACGCTTGTCAATTGGTATTGACGACAAAATCGTCATTTGTCAAAGTGCTGTAGCAGAGATACTCTATGCCGGTCACGCACACTCTTCAGCATAGCAGCATTCCTTGCAGCAGCCCCCCCACCATCAACGTATCTACGAAGTCCATTTTAAAATTCAATATCATAAATAAATTGATGACGACTGAAAATTGTCACGTTTTGTCCAACATGGTGGTTGGTATAGTAGGTTGTCGCGGCATGGTTCAACAAACGATTAGGGAACCCTGCGGCATTCGGGTTTTATAATACCAACTCCGGCTGGGGTAATAATTCATTTTAAACGCGCATTTAGTGCCACAGATAACAGATTACCTTTACAAATACGATCGACGACATCGATCTTTGGGCATTCCTTGGGTGGATATTGGGTTTTTAAAAACCTATCATTGTGGCTTTTATTTAAATGCATTGGACGACCCATTTGTAGACCAGTGGTCTAACTGCGCAATTTCTTTATACGCTTCCAGATTTGCATTCTGAATTAATTTTGCTAAGCGAGTGATTTAATGTGAATTCTTGGATTTGAATGTGGCTACTATATGCGTGTATCTGGTTACAAGATCCCATCCACCTTCGTGCTTCGCTGAGGCGTTGCCAACACGTTCCGTGTGTGTGTGTGGACACGATAAGTAGTTTTGTGGGGGCGCGAATCTAGAATAATTTAACGCTCCAAATGTTACTGACGTTGATGGTGAATAACTCACTATGCGATGTGGATTCACTTGAATATCAAATAGCGAAAGTGGCCAATTCAAGTCGGCTGATGCGGGGAACGACAGTGACTTTTACTTTACAATAAACGAGTAGCTACGAGTAGTTTATGGAGCAGAAACTTTACTTAGTTTGGTAATTAATTGTAATTAGTGTAGTTGTTATGAAATGGATTTATGGATGGTGTTGACGACGATCATGGAAGGCATGCATTTGTCATAAGCTAGGCCTATGACGTCCTATATCTTTTGGCCAATTCCAATAACTTTGAATAGTTTTGTATTCCACCTTTTAAAGTAAAAAGCGATCTTTGTATCTGAACTAAACTTGTGCATTTCTTTAAATGAGTGAACTAAACCGCTCTTTACTTTGGTCTAGTTCAATTAGTTCAGTAGGTCGTTTCGTTTATCGTTGACGGATGCTGGTTCTTCACAGTAGATACTGGTACTTTGAAGGTCTCTGACTCTGAGCCGAGACCAACATGACATGAATGAAAAAGAACTCGGTTATTTATTTTGACTGGTTGTAGCTTGTTATGGTGACTTGAAAGTAGATTGGTCAAAAGGCCTGCTTTGTGTTTTTGATTAATAAATTTGTTTGCCCCAGTCTCGGTATCTGGAAGACCTATGAAAAAGCATCGCTTGTTTGGCATGAACTATACAATGAACTAATTGAACGACATAGTGCAGTGAGTAGATTCGAACCAAATTTAGCGTTCTGTCGAATAAACTAAAGTGCAGCACACGCACACACATAAAGCTCATTTAGGTAGATTTTGAAATTGCTTTATTTAGGAGAGATAAAGGGCCGAGTTGAAATGGGAACATTTTTAAAAAGATGCCGGTACAAGTTGCAGTAAAACTATGATGTGGAATTAGAAACCCTTATGATGTTGCAGTTCCATATCTACCATAAGATAGCCATCTTCTGGGTATGTCAATTGTTTATATATGGTAGTTTAGAATCGGTGGCGGAATCGAGAGTGATGAGGGTCCACTAGAACATCGTATACTCCTAGTCCAGACTCTGTTAATGGATAATCGTGTAACGAAACGTCCCCGTTCGTCACACATTTATGGCCCCCACTGTAGACACTTTGTATGGCCACTATTGTGGACTGCTATTGCTATTGCGCTTCTATTGCACACAAAATATAGACTGTCTATCATTTGAGACAAGAAATTTTCATTCGTCACTTATAAGTCACACTGGCTAAGTGAAGGAAATTGCATGAGTATCCGAATGAAATTGCCATTCGGGAGACTTGTCTACTTGTTGTTTCTGCCAATCTAGTGTACCAGATAAGGCTCCCTCATAGAAATTGAATTCGGTAAGTATTCTAAATTTTTGGTGGTAGTTTCCTTTGGGCAGTGAAGCCACGCTTGTCGCTAGGCCGCAGATCGGAGCCATGTTTGTCGCTGGGCTGCAAATCGGAACCACTCTTGTCGATTAGCCACATTCTGCAATACGGTTACGGAGCCACGTTTCTCGTTGGACCGCATACTGTACTACAGCGTATACTCAACGTTAGCCTCTACTTAAGCTACGATTACGCGGCCATTTTTTTCAGTCATTTAAATGGCGCTCTAACGTAAAAATCCCGTCACAAAGCAGTCATTTAAATGTCGCTCTATGTGATCGCCATTTTTGGCTTTAAATGACTCGAAAAAATGGCCGTGTAATCGTAGCTTTAGGAATCTAATCGTTGTTAAGTCAATCATAAGACAATAGTTTATAATTTGATTACTGAAATAAAGATGACCTCTTAACCAAAGTTTGGTGTTTCTTTGGGCGAATCCTGGATCCGGCGAGTAAAACCTCGGCCTCAGAAAAAGCACATCACAAGTGTGACATTGAAACTAAAGATAACTTTTATAGCCGCAAACTTATAGGCAAAGGGGGATCCAAACATTAATTTTTTTAAACTCAATTTTTAGCTTTTTTTTCGCTAATTTGAGCCCCTGTCTATATGGCTACCATTATGACCTAAACGATTTTTTAAATCATCGGGAAAGTTATATTACGATACGTTCAACAGCCCTTATGATGGGCAGTACAACCAGACAAGTTTACACTGGGAAGAATCTCTGTGGCTTCTGGTTCTTAGATGCCTTAGACTGTTCAACAACGTTCGGGAACAGTACGAACGCCACTTACGTGACCATATACTAAAGGGTGACTTTTTTGCTGTTTGGTTTTTCAGCCTGATTTTTTGACAGTTCGCGTGATTCATGACACGTGTCAAAGTAGAAAATGCTCAATTAGCATTGCCATTTCACCATGGATAGACTTACGCCCGAACAATGTTTGCAAATTATTGAATTTAATAACGAAAAATCGAGCACAGTAAAAAATGTGTTTAGAGCACTTTGTCATTTTAGGGTCGTCGTAATCGTCCTACTGAGTAGGCTTCGTTAATAATCAAAATTGTCGCATATAGTCGCTGATCAACCAGAAGCTTTGCAAGAACTACCGATGCATCCATAAAAACGTACCGTTTGGTGTGGTTTAGGGACCGGTGGCGTCATTGGCCTGTATTTCTTCAAAGATGATGATGGCAACAATGTTACGGTCAATGGTGCTCGCTATCGTTCCATGAATTCGGACTTTTTTTTTAGCCCAAAATGGAAGAGCTGGGTTTGGCCGATATGTGGTTTCAACAGGTCGGCGCGACATGCCACCCATCACGTGAATCCATGACCATATTGCGATGTGAATTTGGTGAGCAATTCATCTAACGTTTGTGGACCTGTGAATTGGCCGCCTAGATCATGCGATTTGACGCCGCTGGACTATTTTTTTTTGTAGGGATATGTGAAGTCTCTCATCTATATGGATAAGCCAGCGTTAGCGAATTTAACTAGTTTTGCGTTTTTTTTTCTGCCATTTTTAAGCAGATTAGTATTGCCCCTTTTTGTATGCAAATCCCCTTTTTTTTGCGACTTTTTCAAAATCTTCGAAGTCAGCCCTGGCTTTAAGACAACATAACTTAGTGAGATTGGTGAGATACCAATAGCAGTCGATTCGATATGTTGGAGAAAGTATGTCAAAAATGGTCAATTCGGATGAATCACTTGAGGCGTAGTCGCGGTCAACATTTACACGAAATAATATTTAAAAGGCAAATGGCAAGAATTGTTTTATCAACTCTAAATTTCACTCATTTTGCAAATTTTCTTAATTTTTTTTCTTTCAATTTTAGAAACCAAACGATTAAAAAAACGCCCTTTATATACAACAAATGTACAATTTTTAGAAATAAAAATAAGGAGCTTAGTGGCCCACAAGACTTGGGTTTAAATTTTGGTTTATTATTAAATCTTGTAACCCCATTTGAAAAGTATTAGTCTCCTGTTACTGTGGAGGAGGGTCGGAGGGACCACTATTCTTAAAGCAATCTTTGACTGACCTTTGCAGAAACCTACTATACCCTTGCCGAGAAAGAAACTATTTATTCAAGTTTTCAGCATAGAACTGAACCATTGGTCGATCAAATCTTCTGTATATCTACTACCGACAGTCTTTTCAATCGATCCGTGTCCGGTGTTATAGAAAGGGCCATTGACATTTCGAGGAAGGCACGTATGGTCAATTTCTTGGCGCTTAGAGTCCTATCTAGCTCTTTCACGAGATAGTGGAGAGCAACCTTCTTGGGATCATATATAAAGCTGCGTCTTAAGCCAGTTGGCCTGGCATTTCAAATCAATTGTGTTGACAGCGTGGCTACATATGACACTTGCCGATTTTCAATAAAATTGTCGAAGTCTCTTCAAAATGCATATATGTTGTGCAATAGAAAAAAAGTCTACGGAGAAGCACGGTTCCGTGAGGCCATAGATCTAAGCGTGGTTCCTGTGTAGCATAAAGCAGTCTAAAGACAAACATAGTTCCATGAGTTCCACGTACGTGACTTTGAAGGGCGATAGGGACGGGTAGAAGGCCAGCGATAAGTTGACTTTGTGTCGATAAGTTTTATCTCCTACACTCGATTGGTGTAGGTGTACTACCAGACCAGAAATTGTCAGGTGCCGCTCCTCAATTTTCAAAACTTACCCAAACTTAACACAAACATAATAGAAAAAGAATAGAAAAATGCTCTTAAGCGAACCTGCAACAATACAGATGCAGAATTTCTCAATAAAAACTCCCGTACAAGATACATACCTGCATTTATACCAACAGACCTGCCAATGAACTCCTCATTTTAAGCACTATTTGGTTAGGCTTCATCCCAACGGGGTTTCTGATGCAATTCATGCAAAGGCCAACTTGTTCAAACGATAAACAACTGGCCATTCCCGAACACACATCCTCTTGTCTGTACCATTTACAGCTCAATCATCTCACCGCTTGTATCTGTGATTTCTACATCTAACAAAAATTAATCATCTTCACAAATGGCCAATAAAAATCCTCAAAGTACATTTCACAAACAAGATAATCATCAGCATCACACTCGCACTTTGCAATGTCAAAGAGCCTCATACTCATTCTTTTGCCAAAGTGTTTCGCCTTGAGATACACAATCCTTACACAATTGCAACACCAACCGATGACCGGACCGGCCGCTCGCACGATAGAAATCACCAATTGATGCACTCGGGGTGCAGCAGCAGCAGCTCGCTCCGACAATGTAAGTCCCCATGAAAAACTACTCCACTCGCACAAGTCACTTAAACAGTGTTAATAATAATAATAATAACTTCATGAGTTCTGCGGTCACATTTATTAATGCGGATTATTATCCTTAAGGGTCAGCAGATGTATGTGCAGCAAAACACACATGTGCCAATGCCAACCGCTAGAGCGCTATCTGGCCATTGTAGCTAATGCAACATGACCGGTGCGCATGCTGTGCTAAGCACACTTAAGTCTGGTACCAGACCTGTCGGAGTATCTGCATATCTACGACGATATAATTTAGGATTTGTAAGCATCTAACCGCAGTCCGGCGATGTTGATGCTGCTGAGTGCGCAGCGAGTATACCGACGATTCATCTAAATCGCTGCGTAGATACGCGCTATCGAGCGGTGGCAGGGGGTGTGGAGGACGTCAATGATGACGGTCCTGAGCCTTAAGTGAAAATCCCGAAGCGGTGGGGAATGGGGGGGTGTACAATTTACGGACCTCAATAATAAAAAGTGATTAGCATCAATATTTTCTGATTCCTGCGCGATGCCATCGGAGAGGAGCTATGCAGACGAGTTGGGGGGGCTGCTGCCCGGCGCGGGGTTGGGAGACACCAAAGAATAAATAAACAGATTAAGCCTATTAAAAGCGACTAAAATTGGTTTTGTTGTGCGCGCGCGTTCTCTGTTGTTTGTGTGCGCACAAGAAGCTTCAGAGTTGGACGCGCGATCATTGACTCTAGCGCTCTGTGGGATGATGGGTGCGGAGTGTGGCAGTGGCACGGCGCGTGAGCTCACATGCCTCTTAACACCAGATTCAGATCCAGATGCGATTTTATTGCAGCAGTGGTGACGGTGGTTGAACGTGTTGGTGGTCACAATGGTGATTCACATGCCTTTGTGGGTACTCTCGTGTATTTAGTGAGCAGAGCAGTTGCCGCGGTGCCCGGGTGGCTGGACTGTGGTTTAGATGTGGCCTACGCATTCTGGGGGATAACTATATACAGTCAAGGTAAACAGAGTTGTATTATTTTAATTTGTAGCATGGTGCGGCGCGGATGATGCAACAGGGCAGTGTTCTTCCATAATCTCCTGGGAGATTTTCGGTAATCTGTGTTTGATGTACGGCCAGATTTGTTGGGAGATTCGGTGACAGCTGGTGTCAATCATCGCTACCGTTGTCTCCATGTGTCAGATTTAACAATATTTTCGTTTATAAGCTTAACAATACAAATGAGATCGGCTTTGTTGAGGTGCAGTGCGTGTGTATGGTGTATCTTTTAAGCCGACTTTTCGGGAATGTGCAGTGGCAGGCTGAGAATGACATATCGACGTTTATTATTATTCTTTGGTCCATCGATGTTAAGTAGTGGACAATGGCAAAAGGTCTTAAGCCGCCGCATGTGTAGAAACAGTTTTGGCTGTTGATTTATAGGCTCAACGAATTTAGGGTGTCATCTGTAGTATGCCCAGGGGGACTCTATATTTTTTTTGTCCAGAAAATACAATAATTTGTCGCCAGATGGTTTTACATAGTCGCTATGGGAAGCTGTCGGTCTTCGACGGACCTGTATCATTTCTACGGGCTGTCGATATTGACACTTCTCAGGAATATCGTTTGACGGCCTTTTTTTTATACTCTTAACAAATGGGAAGACCATACCTGGAGATCGTTGTATTGTTTTTCAATTTGTCAGGGCAGTCTCCAGAGCTAGACCAAAACTGTAAATTGTTGATTGGCATGTCATTTGTATGGTCTGTCCAAAGACGAACTTGCCGGTTCTTTGGAATTTCATAGATGGACCTGCTGTTCGTGGAGATCGTTCCAAGAAGTTCTGTCATTTGTAAGAATAGACGCGCTGGAAGAACCAATTGCCAAATCATGGCTTCGAAATCACGAACCTATAATTTTGCGGATCTGTTATTAAGTGACTCTGGATGTTCTATTGATCGCAAGATGGACCATGCTGTTTTCGTACCATAGGACCGACATGCCCCGTCTATGGGACTAGGGCAAGATAACCTTCCGTTTGTCAGAACAATTCACTTGTAGAACCTGTTTTGTCTCAAGACTGTCGTAAGATTTGCGTCTTGTTTTTTGGGACTGCCGGACGATGGACCTATGAGTTTTTGATTATGTGATTATCGAATGAGAGTCTTCACAAGACGAACCTGTTACTTCCCGGCACTGGTATTATATGAAGCTGCCGAATTCTCGGAAATATCGAAGTACGAACTTGTGACTTTTCTGTACTGTCACAGAAACCCCTGCCATTTTCTTGGCATGTCGAGATGCGAGCCTCTCAACATCGACGGTATGATCGACTAATATGTAACAAGCGACGTATTGTCATACTTTCTATCGGATCATAACTGGAGACTGTCTTATAGACATGGTCGTTGAATAGTGTACTAGGAATGGGCTTCGTCATTCATTTGAAAACGTAGGTTGTTCCCTTCAAGAGACGGTCAGACTAAGCGGGACTATCCAAACCTTCAATAAAGTGGAATATTTGAGAGCGATCCTATATATGAGGAATTTTTTTTGGCCAGACTTTGGCAAGGCGAAGACATCCATGGCATTCTCAATTTTCTTACAGTCTTTAGGGTGCTTTTGGTAAGACACACGTGGGGTCTTATCACCTTTAGATCTATACAGCTATAATAAGATCGTTTCTAGCTTATGCGTTGGTTGAAGATGCTTTTGTTCAAGTATGTGACTTCTGCATTGCAAAGAATGGTGCTATATCGGATGCCTGGGATTTTTCCCGAGTACGCTTGACTCTGCTCTATAGATGCTTTGCTTGATTTACGACTATATTGTCAGTGTCACCAATAAGTAGCGAGGTCGAGAATCTGCATCTGAGGCGATAGTTAAGCTCCGCTTAAGGTCTTACTAAACCCTGTATGTAACCGGTTACAAAATAGCTCGAGAATTCAGTGGAAATTCTGACCTCTTTGACACTTGTCTCGGTCCCAGGTCATGCTGGGATTGGGGGAAATGTGATCTCCGACAGAGTTGGTAGGCTCAGAGGATTGTTTCTCATACCTGAAATTGCATTGGGTCTTTCTGTGTCCACGGTTATTGCCTCCATTGACGATTGTTTTATGTTTGTTTGTTGTACAGCTCCTCAGGATTTGGCCAGACTAATGTTCCCGAAATTCTCTAAGAAATCAGCTTCATTCTTGCTGTCTCTCAGCAGTAAAGACTGTTAAGCGCTTTAGTAGGAATGAGCATAAGTGACACCACTATCTGCAACCATACTTCGCTTCCTTTTATTATTGTCCTTCATTTGATTGATTGATTGATCAGGTGGCAGATCTGCGGTGCTGTACTGTAAGCTGATCATCTCAGAGGGTATTGCCGCCATTAGAATGCTTCTCAATTCAGCTATTCAATTTGGATAAGGTAGAGAATTGTAGGCTACTTATGTTCTCATAAAAATAAAACTGACCCACATGAATGGTTGCGGGAAGCTAGGTCTAGAGTCATACCAATAGACGATGGATCTTTTGCTCTTAAAATAATCGCATGTTAGCCCTCTTGGAATTAACCATTACAGATACGACTCTATAGGGATAGTGAAAGGTAGGAGTAGGATTAGCCGAAGTTTAAGCAACGCACTTTGCGTACAGTGGATTATCTCCTCCCCTCGACGAAATACCTAGAAACGAAAAGGTGGGGTATAAAACGAAGAACAACTATTTCGTTTAGTTGATGAAAAATCCACATCTGAATGGCGAAAAACTAAATCGCTGTGTATACGTAAGTCATTAGAACCTGAAAAAATGAAACTTTATTAAAGAATTTAAATTGCAATCGAATCATTCATGGCATGGTCATCACTTGGTTAAGTATGTCATTTTTATTTAGGTTATGTTAATAGGTGGGTTATATGATAACTCGTATCTTATACCCGCATTAACGGTCAAAGCGTTTGTCATCAAAGGCATGGCCCTAATATAAATGGGTGTGTATTAATACCGCCAAATTGATTAATCACTTAACCCAGAAAAGCCTTGCACAGTCCGGCGGCATGTTTCTATATTTGGATTCAATTTTATCAATTTCCCTTGACGACTTATTGCATGTTAATATTTTTGAGGCAGCAATCGAACAAACGGGTGGACTTTCAGAACACTAATACAGGTTCCGAAAGGCATGTTCAATAACTGACGTAATTACTTAGTGTGTGGTAGTGAAAACGGCGCAAGAGGCCATACAAGGAACAAGATGGAGAGGCGGTTCCAAAAAGTACTGCCTTATCATAACCCTAGATATTAAAAATTCGGCAAATTGGCGACAAATCCTACGAGCCCTCAGAGAGATGAGAATACCTTTACATCTCATAAACATGGTGGCAGACTATTTCAAGAGCAAGATATCGGTGTTCAATACCGACGACGGACCTAAGGAATACAAGCTCACCGCAGGCGTGCCTCGGGGCTCAGTCCTTGGTCCACTTCTCTGCAACGTCATGTACGACGGATTTACTGCGACTATCAATACCCGAAGAAGCAAATATTGTGGGATTTGCTGACGCAACGTCGCCATTACTGTCACTGCCAAATTACTGGAGGAAGTGGAACAGATCAACAATGTGACAATAAGGACTGTTCGAAATTGGCTTACCTCAGTTGACCTAACACTGGCTCTGGCAGAACACAAAACCGAAGCTGTCCTAATAAGCAGCAGAAAAAAGGTAGAAACTTATAACATTACCGTTGGTAGACATGAAATAACATCTAAGCCGGCTAAGAGGCTCTCACTAAAGGACCATCTTTAATTTGTCAGTTAGAAAGGTGCAAGGGCAGGTGCGGCACTAGCGTGTATCATGCCCAATGTAGGAGGGCCATGACATAGCCGCAGGCTATTGCTGGCAAAAGTGGTAACATCGATCATTTTATAGGCCGCTCCGATTTGGGCCGAGGCCACGGATACTAAAACGAGCAAATCAGTTTTAACATCAGTGTATCGAATTAGTGCATTGAGAACTATTTCGCACAACTTCCAGCGATGCTGCCTGCGTAATAGCAAGAATGATGGCAATAGCTATTCTGGCAGTAGAACAACAACGCCAGTAAAACGCAAGGAGAGAGAGGAGAAATAAGACTGCGGAAAACCGCCTGTTTTAGAACAGCAAGTTTGAGAAGTTTGAGTCTGAGTCTTGGCAAGAACGCTGGAAGGGAACACTTCTTAGAAAGGCAGGTGGGCACACCGACTCATTAAGCGCAAATCCAGCCATGGATTGACAGATGCCACGGAGAACTGGACTTTTACCTAACAGAGTTCCTAACCGGCCACGGATGCTTCCGTTTGTATTTATACCAAGTACATATAAGCACGGCGACAGCCCCTACTGCCCTTCCTGTATTGGCCAATTGGAAAAGGCTGAACGTGTGTTTTTCCAATGTTCAAGGTTCGCAGATAGTAGAAATATACTACACAGAAAACTTGGCGACCCGACACCAACGACAGAGAACATTGTTGGCCAAATTTTAAAAAGCGAGGAGGCTTGGAAGAAGAACCTAAGATCCTTGGCGAGAGAAAGAAACTGGTTCAACAGACGAACAACAGCAGGAAAATGCCAACGCATGATCCACCTGAATACATCAGGCTAAAACCCTATTCCCCGCGATGAAATGCTTGACGGCAGTACCGCGGGGATTGTGGCGGCTGTGGGAGGGGGGTTTAAGTGGGTAAAAATTTCACACAGTGCCGTGCTGAGTTTCGTCTTTCGAAGATTATCCCTCCCAACGGAAGAAAGGCTAAAGCTTTTAGAAATATCAATATGGTCTCTACGTAGTACGTACCCTGTTTCACAATTCCGCCCACATTTCCCGTTGTGCATTTTTTCGGATAATTCACATCAATGTTCCAAATTGTACATTTTTATAGCTCCCATAATTCTCGAGAAATAGCATTTTATTTTTTGACTTTTTCGCCAAAAACATTCCTCCACTCTCTTTTCTCGTACAATACACGACGTTACCTGTCGCCTATGTCCTTCTTCTGGTCTCAGACTAATCCAAATTACATTACGAGGTTCAGAGGGTTAGCCGTTAAAAGGTAACAAACAGACAAACAACTAGAGTTACATTCGCATATAAAATATTAGCGTGGATTTATATAGGCTGAAGTCGCAGTAGTGGCCTTAACTTGGGGCATCGCACTTACGAACAATAGATTAACAAAGGATCTTTGACAGCCGGACCAACATCAACAGCAACTGTGTCGTACGAAACAGATTGAGAATATCGAAAGCATCCTTGTACCGTTTGAACCCAGAACTTAGAATCTAGGGTCGGTCCACTCCACTTACAACTAGCGTTTCTAAAAAGTGTGCTGTAGCTGTCGAAATTACGGCTGCTTTGCCAATCTGTTTCCCGCATTAACCTTTCTTGTTGTCATTTTCATATTCAGTTTTTAACGTTTAAGAAAGAGGCTCAAATACTTCTCTGTGGCAACATTTTTCTATAAACTCACATAGTTTCATATTGGTTCGGTCATGGCTATTAGTTTAGCCTTGCACTTTCTGCTTCTAACAAGTAGCTATACCTATACAGCAGATACACACCTCATCGTCATCCCACTATAGAGAAACTGCGTATCTATCAATAAAATCTCGTCTTCTTGTCAGAGTTTCACTTTATTTTCAGCAAAATAAAAGTCGAATAAATAAAATAAACCAAACATAGGTACTTTGAAGACAGGTACCGGAGGCCGAACCCATATATACTCATAACCTCTTATACAAAAAAAAAATATATAACTGCCTGTGACGTGTGTGTTACACAATCCTTAACAACATGAGACCAAGCTTCCATTGCAAAATAAATAATAAAGATAGAAAAACTTTAAAGCAACGACAAAGCAACGCGACCAAGTGGAAAAGTGGAAAAACTCACTGAGCCGGGAAAAAACGACAACCACACAAATGACGATGATGACGACAACGACAGCAACGAGCGACACACGGCGACAATGATGATGAAGATGATGATGATGACACATTTCAGTGGGAGATCGAGTTGTTGTATCATTTAAACGCATTAACAAAAAAAAAAAAAATTCTCGAAACTACCTCAAGGTCCCGCACCTAAGACCTCGCTGAAGGTGATTTGTTAATTTGTTCTGAAACAAATAGCTGCCCTTCTCATAGCCGCCGCCCGACCGGATGTTCTTCAACCCATTGTCGGTTATAAATTACCATTTTTGGTGACGGCTTCGGTTAACATCTGAAAGTAATTTATTCCAAAAGCGGATGATATTTACAAAAAAAAAACCAAAATAAATAAACCGACTTATGTCTAATGATAGTTCACATCCGATGGGGGAGGCGGTCGTGTCGGATGCGTTCAGAATGGCTAATAAGCGCTGCATGCAGTGCGAGCATAAAGCTGCCCCGCAGAAGTTCAATGACACATTTTATAACAACTGCATAGCATCACATACAATGAGGTGTGTGATGATGGGTAATGGGTATCCCTTTGAAGGCAGGCTGCAGTATGATAGAGAAATAGAGTGAAATAGAGTTACTGTTGGTACTCAATTCAGAGTTGACAACTCACATTTTGTCACAAAGGGGAAGAGGGTGTCCTTTTTAGTTTTGATTGCATAGTGTTAAAACTAGATTTTAATCGAATAATGATAACGAAACTTTGATACTGTTATTTAATTTAAGCTCCACCTTCCAAGTTCCAAAAAGGACCAATGGGACTTTGGATGGATTGCATTTAAAGAGCTTTGTTGTGTCGATTTTACGAAGGCTGGGGTATAACTCGCAAAGAAACACGAACATTTTGGAGTCTTGCATAGACCTTTTTATAATATTATATCCTCAAGTCAATCGGGCTTAAAAATTAATGAATCAGGTTATTTAATTTTTTAAAGCTTCTGACTCGCTCAGACGATAAAGCGGCAAGTCGTTGTGCCCTACGTCAGAAAGAGAGTTTAGACTAATAGGTTTTCCTCATCATTTTCAAGGTTCCATTCCCACAGGGATAAAACGGAACCTTATTCTTTTCGCTACGATCTCAGTCCATCTGTCCGAACCCACTAAACCCTAGCTCTACATCAAAAACTAATTAACGTAGAATGCTGAAATTTCCACACAACCTCCGGTATAACCTTTAGTTAAACGACAAATACAATGGTAACAATACATCCGCTAGTTTTGGAGTAATTCTTAATTTGGTGAACAAAATATTTTCATTCGCACAAAAAACTGTTTAATTTTGTACCTAGGTCTAGCAATTCAAAGAACAACCGACACACTAACGTTTTCAAGACATCAACTCTGGCCAAGTTCGGAACCTTCGGTGCACGAGTGATACTCGCACTTTTTCATCATATCTATAGGAGAAAGATCCTTCAGGGATCAACTGTGGGGTTCCAGTTGACCAGTTGAACATTCACATATAATATGTTCAGCTCTTTGTCTTCTTCAAGACATAGCCGAAACTCTGCTGAGTCGGCTAGATCAATTTTGCTTATATAGGTGGTATCGTAAACCATGATGTCCTGTGTGGAAACCTTACTATAGGTTTCTGACATCAGCCCTCAGATTTATGATCCTGTTTGCATTGCGATTGAATGGCTGGATAGCTCGTTTGGTCTGTCTTAGACCTGAGATTTTCTGCCAAAATTAGATGCGTTTCATATGCTAGGGCTTCTCTCCATAGATATTCAGACAAGTCCATAAATACCACCTCCTACACCCGATTTCATTTTGGAACCATCCGTATACTACTTTAGGCCGTTTTGGCAGTTTGGTGTTCAGTTGCTATGCTTTTCTACTACAGGCATCTCCGTAGAGAATTGTTTGTCGAAGCAGGGTTGTAGGGGACGGTTTGTGATCGCGCATTTATCATGTTAAGTTCTGCGAGTTCAGAGGATATAAACGTTAGTTCTGTGTGATCCCAAAGACACAAAGGGTGTCCCATAATTCACGCAAAATGTAATTTTGACAGAAAGTACAGATTTTTAATTAAAAAACTTAAATTGCTTATTGTTTCATAAAGTATACGGATTGCGGCTATGTACGGATAAATAGCCCCCACGGCTTTGCTGGAAAGTACATATTCTTTTATTAAAATTTTCTACGATCGTTTTCCATAAATGTGCCTGAATTTCATTAATACACCTCCCAATTTCCTCTTTCAAGGCGTTGGTGGTCGTGGGCTTGTTTGCAGAGACCTTTACCTTCCAAAAACCCCAAAGAAAAAAGTCCAATCACGTTAAATCGCAGAAATGGATGGCCAATTCTGATAGCAAAAACGGCCGATTACTAATTGAATTGTTTCTCTGGCTGTATGGCATGTCGCATGTGGCACTGTCTTATTGAAACCACATGTTGGTCACATCCATATCATGTAATTTAGGCACTAAAAACTGGGCTATCATATTACGATAACAAACACCATTAATTGTTACCGCCTAACCAGCCGCATTTTCGAAGAAGATTGGTCCGATAATGCCTCCAGCTTAAAACTCGCACCAAACAGTCACGCGTTGTGGATTCATTTGTTTCTCAACAATTACTGGTGGATTTTTTGAACCTCAAATGCAACAATTTTGACGATTAACTAAGCCATCAAGATGAAAATAAGCTTTATCACTGAAGACGATTTTGTTCGAACAAACCTTTAATATTTTTAAAATATTGCTCAACAATGAAAATGCGTTGATATTTCCTATATCACTCCATTTTTATTAAATCCCGAACTGTCAGCTGTCACATTGTTATCTTTTTGGCGTTGGCATCACTGTATCTACTATTAAATGGCGCAAAATTCAAATTTTGCGTGAATTATGGGACACCCTTTATATATGCAATGCATGTCCAGGGTTCGTCCTATTATGGTTTCTATAGTAGCTGTGGAGCAGATACATACGTACGGGTATGGCTCCGGATAGATCCGGACATTCTGTAGAGGTTGTATTTGTACCTTTTTAAGATTTATAATGGCGGTGTTTGGTTTGCTTTAGTCCACCGTACTCCGGAAGCAATAGGCCTGAACATCACTGTATAGATCTAGTGAAGAGATCACAAATCAACAGAGAACTAGACCGTCGACTCCTCCCACATAATGGACTTTGCCTACAAGCTGCCTGCGGGCCCACGATTTTTCATGTACAAAATCAAAGGAGTATGCCGAATTTATAATATTTTACTACTAACTTACTTACAGATTCGAGTGCTTTTATGGCTACCGGCATAGCTATCGATGTCTGATTTTTGTAATGAGTTCAGCGCCTTCACGAAAAAATACTTCAGTTATTTAGTAGTCTGATACTCGTTTAAGGAGAATGAGACTGATAAAAAGCCGGCACTGTCACATCTCACTGTCACATACCCGTTTGATTATTATATCTATCGCTTTGACCGTAAAAATATAGTCCGAATTCACAGAAGCCCGTAAATGCAACAAGCCCGTATTAAAAAAGTCCGTATTTTAAAAGCCTGTAATACAGAAGCCCGCGAATGAACATTTTCAAAAAGCCCGTATTTTTTTCGGGCTTTTCGCCCTCTTTCCAAATCCTACAGTGACCACAGGCAGGGGGGTTGCATCTTGTACCAAGTTCTGAATTAATAACCCTTTATTTTTAACGACATTTTTTGTTAATCAAGTGCCTTAGCCTTACACCAATTGTTGTAGGTTTTTGAGCGCGTTAGTTATGCTTCTTGGAGACGCTTAATCGGCGCGCTGAAAAAAGGCAGAAAAACTCCGCGTAAGAAAAAGTTAAATGAACAATCCTAAATAAATGTTTTCGAAATATGTACATACCAATTTGAAATTTACAGTTGTTGCAACTGCAATAACTATTTCTGCTTCAACGGAATGAAAGTATCATCTAATGGACTGAATCAAAATACAAATACGAGTAGGACAACAATCCATACAGTAAATGATTGGGTAAAACGAGACAACTTTTCGCACATTCCATGAAAGAAAAAGTGAAACACTGCCATTCATGGAGCCCGCAAAAAATAAAAAAAACATGTTTCTCCATATAAACGTACATAGTTGGTGTTTTTTTTTTTTAAATCCATAAAACGAAAAATGAAATCTTATCGAGGTCGAGCGCGCATATACATATACATATTTTCATTTGGGCCTCGATAAGCAGACACTCTGGCGTCAGATACGTTGTATCTTATGCTGCTGCTGTATTCGCACAAAGAAACATCTGCATTGCGCGCTCAGAAATGTGCAAGGCATTACATCATCAACATTCAACATATTTTATTGCCGCCATCATCTCGTCAAGCGCAATGCACAGCACCGCCTTTTCCGAAGGTGGAAGGTGTTTTATGGAGCAAACGGAGATTGCAACTACCCGATGTGAACGACTTTCGAGAGATTAATGTTTTTCTTTTACGGCGGCGTATGCGTACTCTTTTGTCGATTTGTAATAGCAGGTGTAGTCCATTCCAAGTCCCTTGAAACCGAATTAGATGAGAAAGACTGGTTTTCTTATGAAACCTCGTCTCAAGTGATTTGGAACGGCTGATAACTACGAAGTTCAGTATACGACATACCCAAGTTTAAGGCCCAATGCACACTGAGCAACTGGAAACAAACTAAACCGGTTGGCAACTCGAGTTACAGACCAGTTAGGCCCAATGCACATGGAGCAGCTGGTAAAAAACTGATCAGCGATGCGAATTGGGAACATTTTTTGCTTTGAGTCATAACCAGTGTTATCAAATGGGACGATGGACACGATGCTACTGGTTGCAAACTCGTTTGCGATTCACAAAAAAAACCAGTCGTCTCCGTCTGTTGATTTGCATGTCGAGTTGCCTTCTGATTTCAGTTTCTAGTTTGTCGAAGATAAATGAACAACAGACCAACCTGTTGCTGGTGGGGGAGGCTGAAAAACGTCCTAGTTTGTACATTTATCACCTTGTAGGTATTTCCACTACCAGGGCAGAGAAGCTTGTGGAGTTAGCCAAATAGCCTCTGAGATCACCTGTATGAGAGTTGTTGTCTTCCGAAGACATTTCACGGCCGGTATCCATGACGACACTGGACGAACTAGAGATTTTGATTGGTGATGACTGATGAGTTTCCTCGTGTGTGGAGTCAAGTCGCTGCTGAGTTCGTAACTGATCTGTAACCCGAGTTGTCAACCGATTTTTTATTTTTTTTTTTTCAGTTGCTCCGTGTGCATTGGGCCGGGCTTATGGACTCAGCGGTGACTTGACTCCACACACGAGGAAACTCATTATCATCACCAATCAAAATCCCACCAGCAACAGGTTGGTCTGTTTTTCGCTCATCATTGACAAACTAGAAACTGACATCAATAGGCAACCCGACATGCAAATCACAACAGACGGAGACGACTGGTTAAAAACTGTTTTTTGTAAATCGCAAACTAGTTTTTAACCAGTAGCGTCGTGTGCGTTGTCCCATTTGATTACACAATGTACGAATTAATGCAAACTAGTTGCATCGCTGATCAGTTTTTTTCCAGTTGCTCCGTGTGCATTGGGCCTAAGTGTAAATTCAGTTGCAGCAACTTCAAATTCGACACACATTCAGCTCACAGATACGCTCCAAATAATTGAGATGCATTACGTTCTCATGTGTTGCATTATTTTTGTGTCACTGGTGAGGGAGTCGATATGACGAGCAGTATCAGATCAGTATACATACATACATATATGTCGCCTCATTGAATTGACCTAAATTTGGATTGGAGTGTTTTTTTTTTCGTGAAGCACATTCATCAACTGTCATGTGTCATCGATTCAACTGAGAACGAAGACAGGGGAGTTCCTCAAATGTAGAATGTAGGTAGTCGCATTTCAGTTGATGTTGAAAGATAAGTAGGAATTTTGTGTTAAATGCTTTTCGCGCTGTTGACATTCGAACCGAGACTTATTTATTGGAAATGCTCTATAATAGATTACATGGAAAATATTTATTTTGTTATTGCAACAATAAAGCACACACTACTGGGTAGTGGGTATCCTTCGGTGCAAGTCGTTACAAACATCTAAGAATGTACAAGAATGACAGTAAAACATGAACATAGACACGACCAACTACTTACGAACGAACGAATATTCCCAAGTTTTGACAGTCCGTTCACATGAACACGTTTCATTTCGCGAATTTTAGCCATCAGTTTCTACCACGAATTTCTTTTTTGAGGTTAAGTCCGAACGAATTTTTTTGTTCGCTAGTTTGTGGAACGCGGTTTAATGTTGTGGATGGCGAATAAACTTTGACAATTTGCGCCAAGGGTATTTTCGTTCGCGGCAAAAGTTTGGAATTAAAATTTTCGTTATTTAATTTATAGTGTTTATAAACTTTTTTATATTTTGATGGGATAATTAATTTTCCTACTCTTAAAATAATAAAATGTGCAATTTTCTGTTTATAAATACTTAAAAGTTTGTTCGCATTACATCAATTCTTTCGTTCGCTCTTATGTGAATGGTCCTTTAGGACTTCACGCTGGTGCTCGCGTCTGGAAAGGGCTAGTCAGTTTCCCTGTTGAGCATTTACGAGGCAACTATCCATTAAGTTTGAGTTGGAAGATGACCCTAAAAATGTCAAGATACCCACATTCTGGGCTTCACTAGTAAGTGATTAAAGAGATTTGGTAGTGAATGGTTAATTTCGGTTGGTTGCGGTTGTATAAGTGCCTTACTCCGCTAAGTCGTTGGCTAGGACGAACTTCTCTTTCGCGCATACTCTTGGGTCCAGAAATGATTTATGGATAGGCAAACAAACAACAAAAAAAATAGGCAAAGTAAACAGTTTACCTAAGTCTTGAGCTAACCAAAAGTGGAAATTCTGTGTTAAATTTATAGAGCAACTCGGCAGTAAAGCTATCCCAGATCGTTGTGGAACACCTGCAACTAATCCTCTGATGCCTATTTTCAACACCGTGGAAAACGTCAGTAAGTCTGATGGCGAATCTTAGGAGCGATTAAATTTTAAATTAAACCTAGCGCCTACATATATTTAGCTGGAATGACTTAAAAATTCGTGATAAGTGAAAATAAGCAAACCCAATAATCTCTTTAACTGAGGGGCATCATATGCGAAAGGGATAGACGTTTATGCATCAGCCACCCTTAGTCTTTGGAGGACAAATCGCCACTCCGAGGTAAAAGCTGCCTAATCTAGACCCTCTGATGAACACTTACACGCCACTTACTACAACTACTCATCAATGTGTAGGCAGGTGTTAGGCAGTAGGGAAGATTGCTTCAAACACACGTGTCTGCGCCTCACCAGTCTTACTTCACCACCACTGCCAAAGGCTACGCAGGTGTAAACTGTTTCCGTTACCCTTCATCTTTCTGAAAATAATCGTCGTCCGCTAAAGCTTCAGTCATTCTTTTAGTTATTCAAAGAGGCATTAGCAAGAGAGCTCCACCTATTAAGCCCAGTTCAGAAATTCTGGTCACCCCCCTTCCCCTTCCTTATAGGTACCTATCGCAAAGGAGCATCATCTTTGCTAAAAGTATGTCTATGGAAAACCCACCCAACCTCACCTAATGTATAAAAAGAGCTTTGGGTAAGATAGTGGAATGAGCTATGAGGTACGGTCCTACAGTGTTAGCCTTACAAAAATATTCGCAAGAACTATTTCTATCCTCCAGTGACAAATACTTAGGAGTTATTCATGACCATCAACTGGACGTCTTATATCGAACATCGGGGGCCCAAAACTTAGCAAAGCTTTTTTTGTTAGTCTACCTTTTGATCGGTACATAACAATCATTGCTTCGTCAGGTATAATGCAGTCAAATTTAAAGAAACGGATTCAGGAATATTATTAGACCCTTTCCCACTACCTATATAAAACCTAAACTCGATTTCTGGAAATATTTTTCTGTTTTCGGTTCCCCATCCAGTTCGCAATGGGACTTAGACTCTGATACTGATACACTCTGAAAAAGTTCAAAGTGTCCGTCTTCACGTTAAAGTTCTAAGATGTACTGTGCAGTTGGTATGGAAACCTTTTCAACTGTGATAGCCCAGGCCAGTATCGTGGTTTAATCGAGAGCCTTAATCGCGGTCTGGTTGTCCACGAGATACCTTTTTTTATGCTGATTTGTTTAGGTGGGGTTTATACGCCTTCCCAATTATTAGAAGTTCTGCCTAGAAGATTTGGGTATATTTATGTTCAAGATCGCTCTCACCTAGGTTCCCGGCATTGGAATTATACAGGGAAATTATAGGGCTTACGCGGCTCCGATTTTCATCTTTACCTTGAGATGAAGCCTATCCCGAAAAGGGTTACCTAAAGAGGGGCATTTTCTTGCAATTTACCTCAGAGGCAATGACAAGGTGATCGAATCGAATGGATTGAGTCACTTCTGGGAAGATTTAGACATCTAAAAATATAGCTAGACCCCATAACACCCACTGACAAGGCTACGTGCACTCAAATGAAAGTGAAAAAATATTTCATATGTTTTATTGGTATCTTAGCTAAGACTATACATCGTGCACTATGCAAGCCGTTCTTCGAGGACTTCTCAGACATCTCAGTCATCAAATTATTGCATTGACTTACTCAACTTAAAAGATTGGTTTTGTGCTGGCACCATTTTGCATTTGGAGTGGTTGCCTAAACAGCTTTTAAGCAATAATTGACAAACGAACCAGACACCATCTGTTCCTAAGCTTTTATCTACTCATCTTTTCATGTAACATCTCAGTTCTACATAGAAATTCACAGATTTAACTTCAACCTTGTCTTTATTTGCTTAAACAAACATGCGTGTTGCTTCATCAGAAGACTGTCTTCCTAACGATGTCATGACAGTTTAGGCTGTTGCCACTTCTCTTTGCCTCTTCGGCTTGTACAATGTACCTAATGTTTCTAGTTTCACTTTCAGTAAAAATTCGGATTTTGCGCAATGTTTTTCGAAAGCCATCTTCCAACTTGGATATTGTCTGATGTGTCTCTTCACATATCGTGCTCTAGATTTGATTAGCCAAACACCGATTTCACGTAATTCCTCATATTTTTCGTATGACTTCAAGACTTTTGAGATCGTCTTCTGTCTTCAGTTGTTAATGTCAAATGTGGAAGAAAAAGTCTTTAAAGTTAAAGAAAGAAGGGAAATTATTCCACTTTTCTTTATTTAATGAATAATACTATTTTAAGGTTAGAACTCGACAAGTTTGACAGTCATAATAACCGTGTCTATATAGAAGTTTAGGTTCCTATAATCTAGAAACTAGCAATTAATTTGTGACATCAAATTGACTTCTAGGGAAATTCCTAAGAGCCATTGCATAGTGGGTAGTGTGTTTGTGGTATGGAGTATTTTCAATCTCCAATTATGATTCGTTCTAAGCTTCCGTTTGGTTCTAAAAAAAACCCGATAGACCGGATTGCGGCATCAATATTAGTATGTTGAATACAGATACAGATTCCCACAAAAGGAGTGAGGAAACTCTGTATGTCGATCAACACATTGGGTCAACCAGAGACACAATTTTACGTTAACAGACAGTTTACTGTACCTACTACCTCTGAGCATATGCGGCTATAAAATAGAAAATTTAACAGCCGCCATGCGCACAGATAACTGGCATTAGCTTCTAATTCACCAAAGCACTTTGCCAAATCCGGTGAAACATTCGATGACCGAGAATGCGCATCAGATTTTTTTTTGTTCATTTTCTCAAAAACCAATTTCATTGCTCAGTTTATTTGCACACGCTCACGCTGTGATTTTCATTTTCATTTATAACCTTTAATGATAGTGGGCATTTAATATAAATAAAAAGCCCTCCCCCCCCCACCATTAGGCATCAGCGGTAAGTGCATCCCTCGATTAACATCCTTACCGGTCTCTCGTTATTTCATCAGACAAATAATCGTATATCTTCTTAAGGATGCCATTGCACAAATTAAAACGCGCTTGCGCGAATCCCTGACAATAGTTACAAATCAACGCGTGCATTCCCATAAAGCGAGCGTAATAATAATAAAATCAAACAATTTCATTCATCACTGATGGTGCTTCTTTATACGATGACATTATTGCATCCGCAGCACAGATCCATATCACCGGCTGAATTATAAACTTTATTATGTATGTGTAATGCGAATGGCAAGGATCCTTTCATGCGAGCGATCGCAAGGCGACAACGACATTTTGATTACTCATCGGAGCGCAGCCAGAAATGGTCATGTGTGCATCTAATTTACTGCCCACTATAATGCACCAAAGACGCGATATAATGTCGCGTTCTCGATCAGCAGTGTTCGAGTTGGTGTCGCGTCGTAAGTATCGACTGCTATTTTTTTTTTGCACATAAACGTTCTACTTTGTTTAGTATTCCAATAAAAAATATATCCAACGGATGCACACACCTAGCAGATGTTTGTTGACTAACAAAGAAAATTGGTTATGCGCGCATGCGCGCACGCTCACACCTACTTAGACGAATCGAAACATCCGTGCGCAATGTAATCAGCGCAGCCCCAGGGGACACGTATTGGCCCACACGTTCAGTGAGCGAAATTTTTGGCCAGCAAAGATGAATAGATTATACCTCGTATCTGATTTAATGAATTTCGCGATAAGAAGGAAGGAAACTTGGTCGATGAATATAAATTTCACCGCCAAAAAGCGATGAGAACTCGCAGAATCGATTGCATAAATTAAGGAGGCTTTTTCTGAATTTGCTGAGTTTGCATAATGTCAACGGCCGGGATGGGCATCAGAGGGACCCAACACCGTCCCAACCCAACCCACTTTTTGACTCTTAGTTGTTGTTATTGATTGTGAAATAAATTGAGATATCTTGGAGAATTTATGCTCTGTATAATAATGCGATATCATGCAAGAGTGTGGAGGGCACTGTGCACCTTTAGATACCTACGGCTTGAGGAGGAGATTGCTACTGTTTGATGATGGACTAGTGAGCCAATGGTAACTATACATTGTAAAGGGTCCGCCATCTAACGTTTTTTTTGTTCAACTAGTGCTTATTTCGCGAATGGTAACACTTAGCTCATGTCTGATTTGACAGATAATTAGTTTTATCCTTCCGCTGAACGAATATGGTTATGTATACGCTTGAACAACTGACCATCCAATGCGTTTTCGCTTCGCTAAGTGGGTCTGCGATCGACTTAGAGAAGATGCCGATTTTGCCAAAAAAATCATCTTTTCAGATGAAGCTCATTTTGATCTTGGCGGGTAAACAAGCAAAATTGTCGCATTTGGGGCACAGAAAACCCGCACGCATACATTGAAAAGCCGATATACCCAAAACGAGTCACTGTTTGGTGCGGATTTTGGTGCAGAGGCATAATGGGCCATTTTTCTTCGAAAATGAGCAAGGAGTGGCCGTTACAGTCAATGGCGATCGTTATCGGGACATGTTGAACGATTTTTTGTTCACAAAAAGTGAAGAGGAGGATATTGGCAACATTTGGCTTCAACAGGACGGCGCGGCGCTACGTGCCACACAGCCGAAGCTACAATCGATGTTTTGCGCCCTGTTTTTGAAGATCGCATTATCAGCCGCAGAGCTGATGTCGTTTGGCCACCGCGGAGCTGCGATTTGACACCGTTGGACTATTATTTGTGGGGTGCCGTAAAAGATAAGTGTTACGCCGACATGCCAGAGACAATTGACGCTTTAAATGACAATATTCGTGAAGCCATTGGTGAAATACAGCTGCACACAATCGATAATGTGCTTAAAAATTGGACCGATCGTGTAGGCATGGCCAGCCGAGGCAGCCATTTGAATGAAATTATTTTTCATTATTAACCGGAAGGATTGTACTTTCAAATAAAAAAAGAAATTTGAGAAAATATTCAGTAGTTTTTTTTATAGCATTTTCAAAAAAAAAAATTATTTGGCGGACCTTTTAGTTTTAAGGTAGTTTGATGGTTATAAAGAAATAATATTTAGTTGTTAAGGAGATAGACATATGATTTGGGATAATATGTCAGCCTTGACAATAGGATTGGTAAAAGGGTTGCGCATTTAAAGTGTCATGTTCTGTCCACCTTTTCGAACAGCGCATATTGTGTTCGTGGATGTATCTTTTTTACGTTTTGCTTACATTAGGGCGTTGCAAATGAGATTTTCACAATTCTTTGGGGATAATGTATCTAATTAATGTCCACAAACAAGAAAAAGGCTTCGCTCCCGTGGAATTCGAGATGCTAGTTCTCCTAAGTCGCATGAGCTCCTTGAATCTTTTTGTATATGCAGAGATGCCCAAGTGACCCTAGCAGTATCACAGTATCCTAGATGTTTCCATCGGTGACTCTGTTTGCCTACTGCGTCCTTAAGAATATGCGTCCGGCGTTGCTTAACGTATCCAGACTTACACTTTCAATGCCAGAGGAGCATAGTCTTGATAGTTCATCTACTGCACAGATTTGGTTCTTCTGTGAAGACCCCAATTGACCATCTCCTGTGGACATTGGCAGTGATCCGCCGTTTAGGACATTCCATGCATTTTGTCCGGTATTTCATAGGTGAAACTTTTTGCGAAGTTGATCTTCGTAGGCAAGTAGACCAGCGATCACCTATGCTGCCGTGGTCTGGTGGACAAAGACTAACGAAGTCACTACAGTCAAAAAGCTAGAACTGTAGTGACAACTCCACTCGTCGGACCTGAACTCTTCTGTGAATGTCAGTAAGCGATGCTTTAGGAAGCACATCAGGAGCTTAGCTCAGATCAAATCTAATGAAGTGCGACTTAAAACACCTGGACAGAACTGCACCAAACAATTGTATGCTAAATTCTCCTTCAAAAAATCGAATTTTCTTACTAATCTGAATAAAAATAACCTAAAAATCCTGACAGGTATAATCATTGGCTGTGGTCCTAGCCTTATGAAAAAACATCTCTAACAGAATTAGAATTTTACCGGACCCAACGTGTAGACTATGTCTGGAGAGTGATGAAACTTCTCTTCATATTCTCATGGAATGTCCGTCCGACACAATTTCGCCGCAGAAAATATGTCCTTGGAGAAGAAATTCCTATACTTCAGCAAATCTTGCTGACATACCAGAGAAGATACTTTTCTTCCCGACTGTCTCCGGAGTAAGAAGATGGCTCTAGGGCCTCATCAGGGAAGGCACAATAGGCTCCTTGAGAGAGGCCACAGTGCCAGAGCCTAATGTAAGCTCTTCCGACTTATATAATCTCATCTCACCGGTAGTATTGGGCAAGGTGCTTGATTGTAGAAGAATGCTGTCATATGTATTGATTGCCACGTTTGTGGCTTATTCTTTAGGATGATTCAAGACGATGTCCTGAGGGAGACGATGTCATCGTCATGTCATCCTTACCTACCTGATGGACGTTTTACTTCAATGACAATTGCTTTTCAAGCCTTTTCAAGGGCCTTCTGCAGTCTTCTTTCTAGTAAAATCGTAAATACAAGGATATTTTTCTTTTTCAATTCAATTCAATTCAATTCAAAGTTTATTCATATCAAAAGTTCGACATTAATTTACATTAATCCGCGAAGCCTTATGGCTTATCTGCGGAAGATTATTTATGATAAAAAAAATAAATAGGCGACCCAACAGGCGGTAGACCCCTAGGCCTAGCTTCTCGCAACCATTCGTTTGTGTGAGTTTCTATTTTTGGGACGAATGGAAGGGACCTACAATTTTATGCCGAGTCCGAACGGCTGAATTGAGAAGCTTCGAACATACGTATTTTTGCTCATGGGGACTTGTAGCATTCCTTGGGCTCGCCTTCTTGTATTCACCTGATGTTCAATTTGCCTTCGAAAACGCGCATCATCGTAGTATTCAAATGCTACCGTCATTGTATAGATTTGCTGGACTTTTAGTACTTTAAAGTTGTTTTCTCCGTCTGCATTGGTAGAATTTCGGTTGTTTATCCTTTTTATTGTATAGAGTTCTGAAGTTTTTGCAGTTTATCTATATGGGTTTTTGACGAGTTACCCCACGCAAGTAGCCCATAACGTAGCTTTAACACAACGAGGGCGTAGTATACTTGTTTTTGGACTTGTGGCGTTGAATCTGAATAGTATCCAAGGTAGAATATCGAATAGAGGGCTTTCTTGAGATCAGAGCGAAGTTTGTCGATATATTCGTCCCAAAGAAAATGGCTGTCGATGGTCACTCCTAGATATTTATATGTTTCGACAACATCGATGACACCCGATCTGGAAGATTAGCTTGGCATTATGTTGCTTTTCATGATAACCCCTTGGTCTGTTGCTTTGTGACGTGGTCTACGAATGTGCATAAGTTTGAAGCGTTCAAAATGATACCGTTATCATGACACCATTTCATTGCTTTGTCAAACTTTGCTTGCATTATACTCAACGCTATTTGAAGGCATCTATGTCTAACCACTATTGCTGTGTCGTCTGCAAATGCGAATGGAAGGCTGTTCGTGAACACTCGGAGTAGCTCATTCGAAAAAAGGATAAACAGAAGCGGTCCAAGTTTCGATCCTTGAAGTACTCCAAAAGGAGCCACGTTTTCGTCGCTAAAGACATCTTTAATTTTTACTTTAAAGAATCTTTCGCACAGGTAGTTACGCAACCAATCAGAAAGCTTGCCTCGGCTGCCGAGCCTATTTAATGCATTCAAGAGTGGTCCAGCGTATCAAATGCTTTGCTGAAGTCCAAGAAAACTACCAGGACATGGTGGCTTTTATTAAGGCTTTCATTAATGATATTTGCAAATTCACCAAGAAGCTTACCCGTACTTTTGTTTCTTTGGAACCCGTACTGTCTATTATGAGTTATTGAATACTTATCAATGAAGTTTGTTAATCTTCTTGCCACTACTTCATCCAGACACTTCTCAATAACTGGCAGAATATATATTGGTCCGTAATTAGAGACTTCACTTTATGTAATGGTCTTACTTCCGACTTTTTTAACATGTCAGGAATTTTAGCTTGATTTAAACTCAAATTAATAATCTTTGCAACAATTGGAGCAAATATCTCTGCATGCGTTTTCATGTCGACAGGTCTGATGTCATCCATTCCTGCAGATCGGTTCTGTTTAAGTGATTTTCTATAATTTCTACGAATTTTGTATTAAAAACTGGATCGTCTGGCCCTGCCGATCGTCAACATGTGCTGTAAGTCGGCTCTCACATTGAGGCAACATTCAATAAGCAACTGGCAATAGGAAACACGCAAAATTATCGCCCACAATTATTTTACTTTGAATTAAATTAGAGGTCTCACATCAAAGCAACTAAATATCGCTCGAACGAAAAATGTTGCTGATTGTTTATTGGCAGTTGCTTTAGTAACTATAGTTGCTTATTGCTTGTTGCCTCAATCTGAGAGCCGCCTAAATCGGCAGCTAGAAATATTGCCGCAATCAGCAACATCTTTCGTTCGACCGATATTGAGTTGCTTTGATGTGACACGTCTAATTTAGGCGGCTCTCGGACTGAGGCAACAAGCAATAAGCAACTATAGTTACTATAGTAACTGCCAATAAACAATCAGCAACATTTTTCGTTCGAGCGATATTTAGCAAAATAATTGTGAGCGATAATTTTGCATGTTTCCTATTAAAAATAAATAAGTGGCGCAACAGGCGGGTGACACCCAAGGCCTAGCTTCTCGCAACCATTCGTTTTGTGTGAGTTTTTATTTTTGGGACGAATGGAAGGGACCTACAATTTTATGCCGAGTCCGAACGGCTCAATTGAGAAGCTGTTTCATGACAGGCATACTCTCGGATGTTTGTCAGACGTTCGCGAGAGGTGGCGCAGTAGAAAAAACTTTTAAGATGTAATTTGGGTTTTTCCGGGGATCGAACCTGGGATCCGTCGTTGACTCAAAATTTACATTTTTTCCTATTTCTCTTGAACTAAGACTGATATCAAGACAGTTAAAATTTCATTAAAAAAAGCATCATTTGTTCTTTCTAAACAAAGTTATTCAATAAAAAAAACAAAATGAGGAACATTTTTCCTTAATTTTACTAGAGTACCTCGATTGTGTTAACTAACCCCGGTACCGGGGTAAGTTGACTTACGTAATGGGGTATTAACAGCCACTTCCTGTGGTAAAACAAAAAAAAAATATTACTTACCTAGGTAGGTATATTCTTAGTCACAAATTTAGCAAAACAAACATTATAGGGGCACTTTCAGAGGCACAAAATAAATAAATTTGAACCCACTTCTTGCGGTAAAACAAATATTGCTTAGTCACTATCTAATCGCCATCAGAGAATTACAATTTTGACAGCTATAAAAAACACAGTTTCCTCGTCAAGACTCATTTAAAGTTGGCTTCCTCCTCGGTTTCTGTGTTTTTTTTGCTTTGTTGTTTTTGGCTGGTTTTGTTATTTTGGATATTTGTCTGTCAGTTTTAGGTAGCTTCTTTCTTAGACATTAGCGCGTTTTGTTTTTCTTCAAAGCGGTGTCCTCATTTCCTTTTAATTCCTAAAAAACATATTGAGTCAACTAGCCCCGAACAAAATTAGTCAAATAACCCCGCCCGACCATCTGTCAAATAACAAGGTTTTTCAGAAGCAAAACCAGAAAATAACAAAAAATAAAAGACACGCGTGGACAACTAATACATAATACACTATTCCAAAAAAAATCTGCACCAGACGCTCAAAAACGGCCGAAAAGAGAAAAATAAGAGAAACAAAAAAGGTTACTTACTGTAGCAAAAAATCGCTTTTCCTTAATATTTCTTGAATGTCATGCACTAGCGACGAGATACAAAAGGAGACTAATACCGATACCTGGGTATTGAATTTAAAAACAGGAATGGGCACGCGATTCATCTCTTCTCTTCAAAATAAATCGCAGTGAGTCAGCTTGCCCCTATGGCCAACTAGCCCCCGTCTCCCCTACTGTTGCCATGTTGTGTTGCCAGTTGCTTATTGCCTCAGTATGAGAGCCCGCTTAAAGTTTAATTACTTATGTTTGTCGTAAATAAAAAATATGATAAACCTTACCATCCTTGTACCAGCTAAATCAATGTCTTCGAGACCTGCCAGCGAGAACTCGAGTAGTACCCAAAACAAATACATAAAGAAGCCTGGCTATGACTTATTGGGCTCTTCAAAGCAACTTTAATTCCATCCAAAGTGTTTGTTTACAACACAATTATTGCTATCCATTTCAAAATAGCCAAAGCACCACTCAAATTTTGATAATTGTTCTCAAAACTCTCATAAAAGTCCATCCTCAATCCGCATAACATTCCAGTTGCATAATCCAAACATTTCATCAGCCAAACTAATAACCCAGCTCATTTGGGTGATCAAAAACGATCCAACGATATACCTATAGCTACACTCCAATATTGAGCATCGACAATTTGTAAAATTGATTCCACCTGTCTGTTGCAATGATTGCCCTCTCAAAACAATTGCCATTCTCGACTTGCAAACGTATTCCCCATATCGATATATTGTTCTTATTATAGTACCATTCACCATACCAAACTGATATCATCACTCAATGATTCAGGAAGTCACATTACAATCCGACCGCACATAACCCCAATCAAAATGATGATGTTCTGTTTGGATTTTGGATATACATATTTTTTTTTTCCACAGCCATTCTATCGAAGGAAGGGGTAGCTAACGGCTGGGCCATTGTGTAAGCTGTTTCCAATTTGTACGCTTGCATTGTAAACATCCGGACAAATCTGAGGGAGGAACGTCATCTTGTGTGCTCTCGCTGCCTGTTTGGACGTAGTTATTGTGTGTTTTGGAGTCAAATTCGATTTCAAAGATATGCATATGGTTTGGCATTAGATAATTGGACTTGGGGTAGCGGAGCATTGTTCTTGGTGAATAAATAAATTATATGTATAAAAGAGTGTTGTTCTGTGTTGGGGTTTAGCCTTTTCAAATTGTATCGATTTGCAGTTAGTGCAGGATTCTATCTCATCGATGAAGAACGTAAACAGTGTGTGTTCTGTGCAGTTAAGTGATTTGTGAAACCATCGGCCAAGCCAAACAATGATATACAGTTTTAGGTATGAAAGGTGAAAGTGAATTGTCTTTGTGTCTTTGGTTAATAACTAATATCGCTAATGAACTTAAAACATGAATTTTCTCTTATTTTTGTGATCAAAATTTTGTTAAAAAGTGAACAATCTTGAAGGAGTTGATTTGATTTGATATTCCTTTTAATGGAATCAGTACCTACTCTCGTAGTTTCTTCGATGGGGATTGACGCCAACACTTAAGCAATATTTAGTGCATCAGTTTAAGGTATTTGCACAGCGATATGAACAACGAGGTTCTATCCATGCCTAATAAGAGACAGTGCATTTAAGTGCAAGACACAAATTTACAAAATACCATCGCCATCGGTGGGCCATCGTCGATGACCTACTTTAAATAACGCTTACCGTCCGGGGTTGAACAGGGACTTAACCAACAATGCCCTTTAAACAACTCGGTCGCTAGCTGGTTCAAGCTATCCAAAACAAGCGCTTAAGTTAGTTGAAGTCACTTTCAATTGTGCTTCTATATCAAGCAGTGGAACTAAAGGGTTCATTTGTGTTTTTTTAACTTCCATCATTATAGAGTAGAAATTTTTGTCGAATTTCAGTGTATAAATTATTGTTTGAGAGAATAACATTAACAACAAATAATAACAACTAAATAGTGCGTCTAGACAGATGTGGTGGTTCGTCTACCACCCACCACATCGGGGCGAAACGCATTTGGAGTTGAGGCCACTTAAATGTTTAATAATATTAACAACAACTCGTAGACACAGTCACTTTGGTAGGAATGAAAGCTGCATCGAAATACACCACTAATTCATCATCAGACTCCTTTTAGTCGGCTCTCACATTGAGGCAACGTTCAATATCCAACTAGCAATAGGAATAGGAAAGGAACACGCAATATTATCGCTCACAATTATTTTACTTTGAATTAAATTAGAGGTCTCACATCAAAGCAACTATATAAATATCGCTTGAACGAAAAATGTTGCTGATTATTTATTGGAGTTGCTTTAGCAACTATAGTTGCTTATTGCTTATTGTTGTGTTTGTGTTTGTGTTGCCTTAATCTGAGAGCCGCCTTAAGTAATTGTTTGAATAGTTTGAATTCTGACACTCTGACAGTCATTTCTCCGTATATAATCCACTTGGAAGACATTTTTACATTCAACTGTCAGGAAATGAAAATTGCATTTCGATTCGATTTGTCAATTGACAAAGTGAGTACCACTTGCGCCAGCTGAGCGATGAGTACATGTCCGCCAACTGGTGATAAAATGGAGGAGAAGACCAATCTCTGTGCGTTGTTGTTACTACGAGGTGTTTTTTTATTGTCGTTCTAATTGGACCGTATCATCTGAATGAAGAACCATTGTCAATCCGAAGAGGTTTCCATTCGCCTCTTACAAAGCCCAACATTTTCAATGCTATCCATATAGTAGGGCAGTGATAATAAGGGTCTAGTGCAATATTTCCTTGATAATCTTATGTATTAGAGAAACTTCCTTAGGTGCCTTCTTAGCGAAAAGAAAAAGCGATTGTCAAAAGGAATTTTGAGCCGTCTTTCAAAACTGACTTTTTACATGAAAGGCGTCGGCTCGGCAGTGATCTCATTGACAGGGCGGCGATGTTTCTCTGCCGTGTCGTTCTGTACAGACGCACGAGTTTGACAGCGATGTCAGAAATTAACATGACTTTTCATTGCTTTTCATACCGTAGGTAACTGTGAAAATCTATTTTAATAAAACAAATTAGTCACGTCCCGCTGCTTGAAAAACTCTACTCATCCGCTCTAGTAGTCGTGTTGGACCAATGTTTTGAATATATAGGGCATCGCTATATGCTTCAAAAATATTGATTATTCAGATTTGACGGGTGTACTGGAATCATTCTTCAAAACAATGCATTTTTTGCTATCTCTTTCATTTATCAGCATGCATGCAGACGATTTCTACTGTGAATCTTCGTATTGAATCTTAGTATCCTTTACCCAACAGTCTACGAGAGCATAGCTCAAGGCGATAGCTATATGAATACAGACCAATTAGCCAGTGGGACTTCGATCTAGTATGGCAGTGAAATGATCGGTTGGACTCAGCCTAATCAGGTCAGTTTCCTAGAGCAAATGTAGCCGCCAACAAATTTATAGAATATCGACCGAAATTTATTTGTATAAAGATGGCGTGCGACTACGACATTGGAACCCCTATACCCACACGGCCACTTGGAGAAGAATAAAGGACTATATACCTACATGAGAGCGAGTTTCGAACTGCAAACTAGCTAGTCCCTCGGATTTTAGTTTCTAGTTTGGGGTTTAATTCCATAAATTCGAGCATTTTTGATTTGTTAAGCCCAAAGTTGCTCAAACCTTGTTTCATTTCAATATTTTCCGGTTAACTCTCTCTCTCTCTCTCAAAAAATACCCCAAGTCAACTGATTGGAAGGAGTAAAGTATAGGAGAGATTTCTCTGCTCAATGAAGCTATAACTAGTTTGCATGTTAACAATAGCAATTCAGACTTACAGCCCAAAGAGTCATAAAAAGTTTCACTTCAAACTGTTGCTTTTTCGTTTCATCGTAGTTTGGAATAACTGCCCAACAAGCCGTAAGAAGTTTAACTTAAAAAGAACACAAAACCCCTCAACCACTCACTTTATATTGATTTTAACCAATCTAATTTAAATTGCAGCGCTGCAAGAATATTTATATGTACCTGTTAAAAAGAACGATCAATACGTTCTCAATCAAGTATCTGCTTTAAGCATAGTAAGCACTTACCAATAGACTTATTTAAACACTACATTAGCTAGTACCCACCCAATAAAATGTTATTAGATATATTGACATCTGTTTAATTTTAATTTCGACCAGGCTTCAAAAACAACTCGTCCCAATTTTCTCCTCAATTAATGTTATTTTTCCTTTTTTCGTTTCAGGTAAGCAATAAGCAAATTGGTAGAATTAAGCTGGTGAATCAAAGTTTTAAACTTAATTGTAAGTTTTTCTTTTATATTTATGATTAGAATAACTTTTCTCCAGCATGAAAGCGAGTCTTCTTCATTTATTAACATTTTCTCTTGCCACAGAAATACGTACGTAAGGGTATGGTTGCAGTGGAGTGCATTTTGTAGAGCAAAACTTTCCTCAAAAGCTGGCAATTACAGCGGATGCTTGTTTTGACTAACTTATTTTCAGATGACTGCAGTTTTATCATCACTTTAAGGAGATTAGTTGTATAACGTCGACTTTTTGAAGTATGTATGTAAAAGCATATGTGTCGCTGACGAACGTTCCCACATTTGTAGTAACCCAATTAAGAGTATAGTGGGTTTAAAGTGTTTCAATACTATTTTGTTACGCTTCCACTTCCACTCTAAAACAAACGTCGTCAGTCACGCTATAGCATTTAATTTTGTGCAATGCTTTGGCGTAACCAATTCCTTTTCCTGCTTACGTTCAAAACGTAAAACTATACCTCAGATGCGGAAACGTAAGTTAGTACGTCGTTAAACAAGAGCGTAACGAAAAGTCAACACCCTACATTTAACGCATTAAGCCAACAATAGATTGAATCTCTAAAACACGAGTCATAATCATAAGTGAAGTGAAGTGTTTCATTATACCCTCCACAGGAAGGTATATTCATTTTGCCATTACATTTGTAACGCCAAGAAGGAGTCACCGGAGACACCATAAAGTGTTATATATTCTGAATCGATTTAACCATGTCCGTCTGTCTGTCTATCTGCCTATCTGTCTGTTGAAAACACGATAGTGTCTAACCGTATCGACGTAGGCGAATGAAATTTTGTGATTTTGTGTTTACTGTCGTCAGGTTGATATTGAAATTGGCTATGTCGGTCAAGTAGTTCTGGTACCTCCCATATAAAATCAATATATCTACTATCAATATATTATGTACGTACTAAGTAACATATCTAACATTTTGCATGACCATTCGTTTGTGTGGGTTTGTATTTTTGGGACGAATGGAAGGGACGTACAATTTTATGCCGAGTCCGAAAGGCTGAATTGAGAAGCTTTTTCGAGACAGTCATACTCTCGGATGTTTGCCAGACGTTCGCGAAAGGTGGCGCAATAGAAAAACCCTTAAGATGTAATTTGTGTTTTTCCGAGGATCGAACCTGGGATCCCTCGCACAGTACTCGCACAGTACTCGCACACTAACAACTCTAAATGTATTTTATTGTGGGGAAAGCAGTTCAAACCAATATTGCCACAAATTCCTCTGTAAGTTCAATCAGGTTTTCTTCGCCCACTGCATATTTTGGCTTTAAAACCAAGTTTGATTCTTGAATACTTTAAAAACTATTCTGATGACATGTCCTCCTGAATGGGCTAACTCATAGTCTGACGAATTCCTAACATATTTTTTCTATCGACAATATTATTACAAATTAGGTAACAACCAAGCTGATTTTTTAGATTAGGAGCAACTTATAGAATTAGTCAAAGCTACTGCTTATGCCAATATTTATGAAGCAAGGTCAAAAGCACCGACTCTTCATATCCCGATGGGATTACATTCACCTTACAGCCCATCGAGACATCTATGCGTCATCAACTCAGCAACTTCTAGTATATCTCAAGCAATTGTATAGCACCCCGCAGAGCTTCCACCAGCCTTTCCAACTCAAAGCTTAAATAAACACAATGATGGCGCAAATTCCTTGGACTACGACACCACCGATCACCAGTCAGCACCACCAATCACCATCAGCTAAACACTGCGTGCCCTCTATGATGGTATATACGGTTCCAATGAGGAAGTCAACTTGTTTCTGCAATAACGCATCAATTCAACAGGCCTGCCAACAGGCCTGCCGCGATCGTTTCATCCATTTCGACGCAAGCGAAGAAGATTGATGCGTTGTAAAATTTAGAGAAAAAAAAATTAACCACTTCTTCAGCAGAAGATGAAGAAAATGAAAAGCAAAACAACTCCCTGCCATCCGAATGTAATTAATAGAACATCATGTTTCCTCAATGGATGAGCAAACACCATTGCGTTGCGGCAGCATCCCGCTCCCGCCAGAAACCCATGGAATTCCATTCCAAACGTGGAAGAGCTGCAAATCTGTTCATCTATCCAATGTTTTCCTCTATATGCCAGTGTCAGTTCAAATAATAAAGATTCCAAGAGATTCCTCCATTCCGGAGGAGTGATTACAGTGATTGTGACCGCAATAAATAAGAACTACGACTGGTCTTTGACGCTGACGCTGACGCTGACTGATAGTGCGGCGGGCAACTCTGCGCGTTCGGCGGTATTATGCTCCTCCACGCATGGGTCTGCTGGGTGTAGCATGTAGCTACGCTATACGCATGGATATGTCAACATTCGGATCACGTATGGTTCTCAAGAAACAGTTGTGTTATGTCTAGACAATCTACACGGGGAAAAACAGTTGCAATCGATCGGTGGCGGTGGCGGTGGCGGTGTCGGTGGCGTCGACGACGAATGACAGAACGACACTCGACTTCGAGATTCGACAATCGACACACTGCTCAGCGCTCAGAGAGAGAGAATGTGGAGAGAGTTAGGTAGGACATCTTAGTTCCAATTGATTATGATTAATTTTCTGTCAGTCAGTGATTCGCTTGTTTTTTTTTTTTGTTGAACAGATCAATTGAAGCCAATGAACGCACGCGCAGTGGTTTGTCTATTACACTCGATGGAAAGTTTTCCTAGCGCATGTTGTTACACATTTGTGTAATTGATCAGAAAATTCTGATCGAAATGTTCTGATAAATCAAAAGTTCAAAGGGACTGACTGTCAGCTTTGATCGATTTATCTTTCTGACACATGGCACATCTTTGATGGTGATAAATGTCGGAATACGGTGCGATTGTATGGTTGCCAGTTGTAGCGCTACCGAGACGATAGCAGATAGGATAGTGTATAGGACTGAATGGATTGGGCTGTGATTGTGCACAACAGCCGGTTGCGATCAAGATTGACATTCGATTGTGCTTGATATATTCAATTGTGGCATGGTGAATGATAAGAGGCAGAATTACTCGAGGGGCTTTAGTGGTGAACCAGGATATAGGGCAAGTACTACTGTATTCTATTCTCTTGTAGTAAGAAGAGTGCCAAGAATGTATGTTGGTACTCCGCGTGAGGATGTCAAACGGTTTTCCTATAAGAACTCAAAGATACGGGTATTTAGATAAATGCGAAAATGTTGCACGATATCGTTTTCGAAATTTTAACAACCACAAACTGTGTAAATGGGTGATCGTAAGCAAATAGATGTGATCTCAGAATCTACTGCAGAAATTCAGAGCAAGTTTTTGTATAGAGAGAAGGTCTCTTTCAGTATTAGATCACCACAGAAAGTACATACCTTACCTAGTTTCATTGCACACGTTTTTCAAGAGACTAAGCTTCTTCAAAGTCTTAGCCTCAGCACTGATTGCTACCTTTGGTGGTCTATTAGTCCGACGATAATCGTACCTTACGTCTACGTGATAATTTTGAGGTAATAACCCTGCCTTTGTCCACGAAAATCTCTATTACACATATCAAAGTAGTGCGGAGCTCACCCCAGATGTATTCAACTTTTAGAAATTTGACATTTACATAGAAAATGACCGCACAATGTAATGATAATTGTTAACACCAAATACTACAATTTAACTTCAATGTAATCTACCCCTCAATAAGACAAATTTAACCATAGATAGCGTTTGTCAACGGAAGAAGTCGATCGCCATAAATGTCATTTTGGCCCATCCTCTTTTTCGGCTCGTGGTAATCGTCGACTTTTTACTTAATTCGGTCTCTTTTAATTTGAAACCTTCGCACAATAAAGACGTGTTTTTTAAATTGGATTAAATTTTGACTATTATTTTACTCCATCGCATCATCATCACACATCGTGTAACGCGATAACAATATTTTTTGGGTAATTGAAAAATGTGCATAACAGGGTCGCATGTAATTGAGCTTTAGCGCATCTTGTAGACAGACTAACAATTGGAATCTCTAAATCCCTTCTTTTAAGTTCTTACTGACATGTTTGCTTAAAATCTCCACATCGAAGGGGTTTAAAAGGACTATCTTTAGTGAATTTTGACCCTCCAATTCATCAAAGTAACCATGGACTTCTGTGAACAAGAGGCATTTTGAAACCGCCTATATCGTGCCTACTCCATTGATTTCAGACCATATGCATCGACAGTAAAACGAAAAGAAATAAGTTCTGTGATGAAAAAGAAGGCACCCAATCCACTCTGTAGCTCTACATGGAAGCTATACTTGGCCGCTTTTGTTGCCCAATTATGACTCTAAATGTCATTCGAATCTCATTCATTCATTTTCAGATCCGCTTGTCCATTAAGTGGGTCGCGGTGTAGGTTGCCGAAGTGGACCCTCCATAGCTACCGATTCTCCGCCATCGACTCTAAAACATCAAGGGCAATCCCCATACGGGTATAGGAGAGATTATGGACTTGATCTAACTATCTCATCCTTGGTCTACTTAGAGGACGCCTACCTGATGGTACGGATTCCATAGCACGTCGTGGGATCCTGGTTATGCGTGGATCGCTCCGTCCGGAGAAGTAGCTGCTCGACATTGAGTTCCTCATGTATTCTGGTATTTCTGATGCGATCTCTACGGGTCACACCAGCAATACTACGGAGAAATCTCATCTCGGCAGCTTGTATCCGCGATCTTATTCTTTCGGTCATTACCCAAACCTCATGACCATAGGTGAGAGTTGGAACAAACACCGAATTAAAGACTGACAACTTAGCTTTGACACCAAGTTCAGTCCTACTGATAACAAAATGCCCAAGCTGTCTCAAAATTGATCCTACAGAAAAACTCAGCATTGCTCCTTCCATCACTCGTGAATTCGAATCTCAAAACAAAAAATCTGAGCAAATTAAGAAAAATATATTCTTGCAGCTTACCTATTGCCAAAAAGACTTTTTGCTTTTAAAAAGCTTCCTTACCTATATTTGTGTTTTGCTTTCTAAAAACTATTTTAGCCAATAACTTCTTTGTACAATCTTTCGTAAGGGATATAGTCGTTAGCGATGACCCATCTAAAGTCAACCACTTCTCTGACTGTGCCTAGAGCACTGATTCTCCTGGGCAATTTTTTGACTCGTTTGTCGAGAAGGGATATTTGGGTATTTTTTCCCCGCTTTGGAAAGAGTCCATGTTACAGAGCAGTAGAGTAATACTTAAATTTACAGATATACGGCCGGCGTCTAGGATTAGGTTAAACCATATTTTGTTGTTTGTGGCTGGAAAGTTCGCCTTTATTCGTCTTGGGAGATTTACTTTCCAAGGAATCTATACCTGGTATGTTGGAGATCTAGGCTGGGAAGTGTCACAAAAAGTTGGTTGTGTTCTCAATTATAACCTCAACACCGCAGCCTTTCCAAAGATCCTCTTCCATCAGTTGCAATTTCTTTACGAGGTAGCGCAGATTACGATCTTCTATACTTCCGTATATGAATATGAGAGAGGTCCATCTATATTATTCGCCTTTCTTGAGCCTTTTCTCCCTGCTGCAAACTTGAGGATGCAAGGCCGAATTTTCGTCTCATGGTTCTCACTATTTTAGTAAGGAAGAGGGCCTTACCATAGCCCAAATCAAGAGCGATTGCCTGATTTTGGTTTGAATTCTGGCGAAATGCTATTTTCACATGTGACAGCAGAGCTGAACTGTCTAAAAATAAAAACTGTCTACTGTGACATATTCTAACTATTGGTTATGCGAATGTGACTATTTCACCCGCTTTTGGCGGGTTTTACCCTCTTTTTTACCTATAAACCCTCCACCCGCCACCACAACCATTTTTCCGCTTTTTGATAAAAAATCGGAATTTAATTCTCTTAAGAATTTTCTATTGTCCTTTTGACCACTACGTTTGAAGATTTTTTTAATTAAAAAACGTATAAGAACACTGATAGCAGAACTAAGCTGCCGTAGACAACTTCAGTTGGCATAAGTGCGCGAAAATTGGAAATATTATGTGTCATAGAAACAACTAATGTTATTCATTGACATTCGCTGTAAATACGACGGTAAAATTTAGCAAGATAACGAGAGACACGCCAACTCCGAGATGCCGAAAAATCCAAAAATTAAAAAAATATTATGTAAGTCGGTTTTCCGTATATTAAAAATAACGGATGACGTTTACTTTTAAAAAATTATATTAAATTTTATGTGACAATAAGTGAAATAAACTGTTTTTTACTAATTTGCACGAAATTTTTGAGGCCCGCTTTTAGCTTCAAAAAACCCACCGCATTTTGCCGAAAAATAAACGGTCACGTTATAATGCCACCTTGCTGACAGCATAGATATACCTAATTGCTTTCGCCCTCCTTAGTCTCTAAACCTATTCTAGAGGCTTCTGTTGCTAATGGTAAGGTAGCCACAGACTTTTGAAAGATCGTACCTCGTGTGTTGAATTTTAGGTTTCGCAGTATTCTTGTGTTAAGTCTCCGTAGTCGCCTACACCTACCTTCACTTTGAAAGTCATTCGGCTCACTTTGACAGTGGTGCCCACGAAAACCCTACAGTTCTCTTTATAGCTCGTCTGTATAGACTAGACGCAATCATTGTATCTGGCTTTAAAACCGACGAAAGGAATAGCAATTTTTACGTCTTGCGACTTTATTTTTGCAGGATTTGTCTAAAGTCGAGAACTGAATGTTAAATCGATCTTAATTCGGTCCATTTGGTTGCCTATTTGATGATTTAGATACCGCCCTCAATATTGAGATGAAAATCTGTTGCAGTCGCTTGCGAATTACCTCTAATAAATTGCTACTTTTAAGATTCTTACTTTCCAGAAGTTTTTGTCATCCTAAGATGATGTGCGACATTTAAACCGCAGCTTAGGCAGCTATCCTTAGTCCATAACCAGACGTGCTATCTGCAGATATAGAGTTCTTTGCCTTCATTTCGTCGGCTACACTTCATTGCACGAAATTTAGCGCCACATTCTAAAAACGATTTGTAAAAGAATGTCAGAAGCAGGCTTAGAATTGTTCAAAGCTTAATAAGCTGATGTAAGACACTACCTTGTGCTAAACAGTTGTTTTAGAACTACGACCGGAAAAAGATAAAAAAAAAGACCTCTTCTTCGATTTAACAGATCATTATCGACATTGAGTACCTAGAGACCACTCTACCGGCCTATTCTACACCATCAGGTTGTTTACCTACTCCTAACCATGATCAAATTGTGCACGATTCACTTAAGATATCATCTCCTCTCCATCGTTCGCACAGTGATCTTCCCAGAACTCTGTGATCGACCGAAAACTCACAACATCCGTTCATGTGCATATACATTGAATTGGATGCCAGCTTAATGATGTGTTCTCGCTAAATTGAAAGCCGCTAACAGGAAATTACCCGCAATTAAAGCGAGCTAATCATTAATGCTAGTTGTAATTTAATTACAATGGTGTCTCTGTAATTGCAGTCGTTTTGTGATCGTTGTACGTCCCTTTGTATACAGCGAGCACTCCCGCGAATTCCATTCATTTTAACCTCGATCTTGAATGATTGCAGACAATTACACTCTTTGTTTGGATCCGCAAACAATGCTGGGAATGTCACCGAGAGACTTTAATTGGAACTCTGCTGAATGGGTATGTTTTGAGCCACTGGCGCTAGCCAGTATCTGTCGCAAAATGAATGATCAAATTCGCACCGATACTTGTCCACCACATTCGATCCTTTAACCGCCATCAATCTTGTGCAGATACATTTGTCTTGCTCTTGGCCTTTGCGACGAGGCGAAGGGAAAGTACCCACACAGGCACTGCTTGCTATAGCAAGAGGTGTTCAGTGTTCACCGGTGATATATGCTCTAGTGTGGCCCAGATATCAGCCTTGAATTGTTGCGTATCGTGTATCTATTGGCGTTCGTCTTGTGCACATATTTCGTCGTCTAAAGTGGATGTCTGTGGCGGCACGTCGCGCCGCCGATGGTCGGTCTCGTATCGGAATAAGTAGCACACTATCGCAACGAGTGCCAGCGAGTGGATTGATACTTGCGGCTGCTGTAGATGCCATTGAAGAACAACAGAGTAATGTTATGCTCTCCGTCCCGTAATCATACTTGACATTGAAATAGTACCGATGCAACAGTATTTATTGACTTTGAAGCTGGCAGCGGAATGAGGAAGTTGACGGGTTGTTAGATTTGGAGAAACGTACAACTACCCACGATTGAGATATGTTTCGGTACAACTGGCGACAGTAATGGATGGGACATACTTATCCACAGTCAGTAACCTCTACCGGTAGCCATTCAGCAATAAGAAGAAGTACTTAACCCTTGTCTGGCTCAACTTTCGCCTCAGCTTGATATCCATTATCAATCAATCAACCCTGTTCGTCACTAGGAATGGTAAATGCATTCGTAAAGAGTTCAATTAGCATCCAACTCTGACCGGAATCCCGAAAAGTACCGAAGAGAAATCCGTTGCAGTAACTAGATTACCACACTCTCTCTCTCTCTATGATTCCATAGACCATCAATCAATTTCACACAAACTGCCTCAACCGAATTAGGTACTCCCCATGACGTCCCATTAGGATAACACCAAGCACGGCATAGAATAACCCAAACACTATGCAGAGTTCACGGTTCAAGGGGGTCACTACAAATTGAATGCGATCTTGGCTGCTAACTCACACGTGTGCGCGTGCGACCAACAATCGGTTGTGCCACTCAATATCATCGATTCGCTAGTTGTGTGCAACTATCTACTATGCAACTTTTGCCTCATCTTCTCTGTCGATGGACCTCACGAAACAGAAGTCCAGATACAAACTGCCAGATGCCAATTGAATTCGCGGTACACTCGCCACCACCACGATCAAAGTAAGCCACCGATCATTGACAATTATTCAAGGCGCAACTACGGCGACGAGATAGAGAAACCGATAGACGATAAACATGACCATTTATTATGGCCAAAAAGACACCAACACCAATGAGCTGCCACCCAAGAGTCCATCAGGACCAAACGGAAAAAATATATGCCTCCGGGTGCGGATGACTAATCGCTGTGCGTCAATATCAAATTACAATTTCATTTCGAAAGAGCGACGCTTGGTGATTTGTGACTGCATTTACCATCGATGGCGTGTCATTTGTCAGAGCGCATATTACGAGTATACCAATTGACTAGGCCTCGCACATTGGTTGGTTCTCGAATCTCGAGGATCTACCGAACCTACTTCGATGGTGGCTTCGGCTAGGCGCTGTTAATTAATAGCCGAAGAGACAGGGGACAGCCGCATAACGATGCCCCAAATGAGAAATCGCAAATGAAATTGTTGCCACTGCTGTTTAAAGATGTCCACTATAGACTATAGCATCTGCGAGATACATTACGCGCTGAGTGGATTTCTACTTTTTTTTGTGGGTCATAGCTAGTTTTAGTGTCTGTGGTAGCTCTCTTTGTATTATTTTTTTTTTGTCGACTTATATTATGGAAAAGGCACACTTGAGTGGCTAATTTGATTTGTCGGCTGGGGTCTAGGAGTCAAGAGTTTCATTTATAAAGATGTCATGCAGTGCAGAGGACGATGAACTTTGTGCATAGTTATGTAATTTAAATTTAACACATAATCGTAAATATGGTTGAATAATATGAGTCTCGTCACACAAAGGTCTCACAATGTTGGCGATATAATTTCAAATCCATGAATGTATCTTTTAGGGAAATTTGACACTTCATTGACTGGGAACTATGTGAAAATGTATCATGCTGAGTTTTTATGTAGTTCTTTTGGGGTTCATGCACCTGTTGGGAGGCTTTGCTGTATATCAGGTCACAAGTGGATATGTGTTAGTCAAACAAAGGTTGGTCCAAGTTCGATAATGACACAAACGATACAGTATAATTGCTAGAGATCAAGCAATAGCAGATTCCCCAGGTCTGGCACCTGTCGCGTAGAGCATGAAATGTAGACGTTCTTCATGTCTGGAGCCATGCATCTTTCTATTAAAAATTACTGTATATATGAGATTTTAGAACCTTTTATGATGCTAAATTCATTGACTTTGACAGACTAAATATAAACAAGTATTTTATTAGAAATACCCTTTGGATGTGAGTTGAGTCCGTATGGCATAAAATGCATTCGATTGTAAGGTTGTCCGCATGGTCCTTCGATTTCAAAATTTAAATTACAGGGTCTTGGAGGCCTTACCTGTAGGTAGTCCATTTCTGGGGAAAATTTTGTCATCGAACACTAAATTTGATTGATTACGTTTCGATGTGGCACTATCCTGTTGAAACCAAATGGCCTGCAGATAATATCGACGCACAGCCTGATGATGCACGTCCATTGGTAGCAGACACTTTTGGTTATTAGAAAGCAACTAAGAGAGAAGTGCGAGCCACATTACTGAACAAAATTTTACAAATGAATCGACTTCTACCTATACAAGCCCCCGATTTCTGGGTCCATTTTGCAAATGATGATTTTTGATAATTTTAGATACAATCTCATAAATCAAATATTTTTATCTGACTTATTGGTAATCAACGCCCAGCCCAAACGGTAAGAGCTATAGGAAGCTGATATTTTCAAATAAATTTTCTTTTATGGCCAAAGTGAGCACTAAGAAGAGGCTTGGGGAAATTCGAACTTCAAAAGGAGGGTCAAAATTTGTGTGGCAAAATGCTTATTTATCATACAATAGACTTCAAACTCGGTTTGTCTACTGTTTATAAGAAATAGAGAAAACTTATTTCACCGATTTTGGAAATTTTACTTGGGGCCCAAGTTATTAGCGACGGGAAAAGAATAATAATTTTTTTGTTCATCCTATTGAACTCGTATCTAAGCACGCTAACAGCCGATTTCTTCACATGAGTACTAAGCTGCCTTAGTACCCGGTCTATCTAGACCAGTACCCGGTCTATCTAGACCAGGTACTTGTGTATTTCTTCACATTTACTAGAACTGGAGCTAAATTCGTCAACCGTACTAATGACTAATACGTCTAAAACTGGTCTAGTACCCATTTTAGCCTATGGAATGTCATAACGGTGACATTTTTATTGCTCATTGATTGTCAAACATTTTGCGGGGTATTTACATACGCCAATTTTACGGAAATCGGAATTATTCGCAGTGTATGGAGTCTTCAAACAGCCTGTGTTCTTCCAAACTCGCCGGCTTTAAATCGCGCGCTTATATTCGATTGACGGAAAATTGTTTTGCGTGAAACTGTTGCTAGATATACGATGTTGGCGGAATGAGTACTGAACTAATGAGCGAAGAATCTTTGGTTCAATGCCCGGAAAGCACAAATTATATCTTAAGATATTACCACTACGCTACCTTTCGCGAATGTCTGACAAATATCTGAAACAATTCAGCCGTTCGGATTAACCATAGAATTATAGGTTCCTTCTATTCGCCTGCAACAAATTAAATTAGTTGCGAAAAGCTGAGCCTACGGTTCTGCTGCACCAACTATTTATTCACATATTTACCAGATAAGAGCTTCATTTTAAGAACCGTTCAATTCCCAAATGAGCGTAGCCGATGGAAGTCTCTTGTAAAAGAGTAAATTTTGGCAGCTTCAGTTTGCAATCCTTAATTCCGAATACTGGAAGAGTGCATTGGCTGACTGGCGCTAATGACAGACAGACAGACGGACGGACATGGATAAATCGATTCAGAATTTTATCCTGATTTCTGATATATATACTTTATGGAGTTTTCGGTGACTCCTTCTTGGCGTTGTGTAATGGCAAAATTAATATATCTTCCTGAGGAGGGTATAAAAAAGAATAAAATTAATTTAAACAAAAACGTACGACGTATGCATTTACATTTTTCAAAAAAAAAAAAGACAGGAGGTGAAGCAATGAAATCAACCTAATTCAGGTACTAACGACGTTAGAGTTAGACTGCCGATTTTGAGGGTCCAGCTAATACCGAGTATGCACTAACTAATACTCGGTATCAAATTCAGCTTAGTACTTCCTGAAGAAATGACTTGATACCTATTTAAGTATCAGCTTTTGGTCTAATACCGGTACTAGCGCAAGTACTCTGTGAAGAAATCGGCCATAAGTACGTTTACAATGGGAGCGAAGTCGCGGATAAATGCTAGGGTATCTATATAAGATGTATAATAGAATTGTAGGGGATAAAAGCATATTTGGTACTTCTGTAACGGGAGCGAAGTCGCTGTAACGGGTTGACGTGAAAACTACTAGACCGATTTGGATGAAATTTATTCTGAAATGTTTTTTAAGACTTCGAGAAGGCTTTCGGCTGTCTTAATCATTGCCATCACTACCTTGCGGGATCATTGCGTGCTACGCTCCACATAGTTTCTGTTACTTTGGGGCAACTGAAGATCCGATGGATCCAAGTCTTTGGCCAAAATCTTATCGCAATAGACCTTAGTTTCCAGAGTTACGTTAATCTCACACTTTTTGTCTTTAAATAGTGCTATTGGAAGAACATGTTACCAACAGTGTTCCCATAGATGAAAAAATTAAAAATCTGTTTTTTCCAAAACAAAACTTTTTTAAAAAACGTTTTCAAAATGTAGAAAGTGCTTTAAAAACAACTTAATAATTCGACAAACCAATAAATAGTAGATAAAGGCTGATCCAATAAGAGCTTCCAGAGGTTTTTTTTTTATATAAAAAATATATTTATATTTTTATTTTTATTTATTTATTATATTTATTATTTTATTTTTATATTTTTTATATAAAATATATATTTTAGCTTATTTAGTTCCAATAGACCAAGCTCTCACTTGGTCTATTCTATTCTGTGCACCCTTCCTAGCATATCGGTCTGAATTTCTCTAAAAACGCTCTCGAAACACATCACAAAATGGTCATCATAATGCAAATACTAACTTTGTACCGTTACTTATAGGCTTCGACATCAATATTGAGTGTCGACGGTAAATATCAATTTATCACCTAAAACGGGTGGGCCATCTAGTGGTTTCTTTTTAAATCATAGGTTATTTTGACACTAACAGCTGTTTTCCGCTTGAAATCTTTACAGAAAGTCAGTATCATATCTCCGCGGAACGAAGTGAATCGCTTTACGCTTAAACAACGTTGAGAAATATTGAAAATTTATTTCCAAAATGAGTGCTGTGTAGCCCAAACAGTGCGTTTTTTGAAAAGACATTTTGGCCGAAATGAAGCACCCACAGCGCCTGCTGTACGCAAGTTAACAGTTAAATTAACAAACAGAATTGGCGCATTCGGTGCTCGGAAAACCTGCACGTTATTGTCGAAAAGCCAATGCATCCACAGACAGTTTGGTCCGGATTGTTGGGTGGTGGCATCATTGGACCATTTTTCTTCGAAAATGAGTCTGGGAACAACATTTCGGTCAACGGTGGGGCAATGTTAACCGACTTTTTTTTTACTGAAATTGAAGACATGGATTTGGACGACCTCTGGTTCATGCAGGATGGCGCGCCATGCCACACAGCCTATGCCACAATCGATCTTTTGCGCACCAAATTCATAAATCGTGTTATCAGCCGTCTTGGAGATGTCAATTTGCCGCCTCCGAGCTGCGATTTTATTCCTTTTGGACTTTTTTTTTGTCTGGAACCGTAAAGGACTGATGTTATGCCAACAATCCGGAAACGATTCCAGCACTTAAGACCAATATCATCCACGCAATCCGTGAGCTACAGCCCGAAACCATCAACAAGGTCTTGGAAAATTACAGTGACAGATTGGGCTACTGCGAAGCCAGCCGAGGCAGCCACTTGAACGACGTTGTATTCCCGAAATAATGGGAATGTTTGCTCTTACTAATAAAGCCATAGAAAAATTAACAAATTTAATTCTGTCAATTTTATTGCATTTTTAAAAAGAAACTTGTATTTGGCCCACCCTTTACCTATGCGACAAATAGTTTCCATATTTTAGTATAGACTGTACGTTCATATAAGAAGTTGTGCATGGGCTTTCTTCGATGGCATTAATACGGAATGAATAGAACTTTTAAATTAAAATTTTAATTTAATTTGTTATATTTATTAAATGATTGCTTCATTTAGACAATTTCAAAATTTGATGAATTTAAGGTAAAAAGTCAAGTACATATTTTGGGATCTAAAATGTTGGACAAAAGAAAAAGGATACGGCAACGCTGGTTACAATAAAAATAACTCGCAGTCACTTATGCAAACATTTATACCACTGAGAGATCTGTTACATAATTTTAGATAAATGTTCCCTGTCGATGGGTCTCAACCTTTAATTTTTTTATTCTTCATGTCTTCGCTTTCGAAGTTAACTCCTCTTAATTTTTTGCTTGTTTGCTAAGCCCTTTCGATAACGATGTACGCACGCGCACATAAATTGCGCATAACTTGCCGCTTTTTGTTCACTTCTGCGTATCTTCCTTCGTTGGTCCATCCTATAAAACCTCATTTTAAAACATTGTCCCACAAATGTTTTTGTTTTGCATTTTCCGAAGCTTTACTAATTTTTTCGCGCAGTCATTTGCTTTGACAATCGTATTTGTGTGCATAAGGGGCTTGTCATAAACGACACTCAAAAGATTCGCCTTGAGGCCGCACTAGCCAAATAATAAATCGCTCTTCAAACGCCCATCAAGTGGTGGTATAATAATGCGGTAACTATTTTCTGTTTGTTAACATCTTTATTCAGAGAATAAAAAAAATTAAATAAATAAAATTGAACGTGTCAGAAACAAAGATAAAACCGAAACGCCTTGTCCTTGTCCTTGAATTGTACAGCAGTTTGGTTGAAGTCGAAGTTGTATTTATGTTACTACTTTGAAGCTTTTTTATGTGTCAAGCATGTTGCGTGACGTTCTTCGTTTTTCATTTTTTTTTTCTGTTTTTATGAGATACCGAAACTGGTCCCTTTTTCGGGTTGCATTTGTGTGGGGGGAAAGGTGCGTTAATGTGATGCAAGAACGACAACGAAGAAGAGCTCACCATTGGGGATTGGGGTTGATGAACACATGGGAGAAAAGTGAAATTACATAAGATGTACAAAGGTTGGAAAGATCAAACATCAGTGTGGTTCTGATGAGACCTTGACCGTTGTTTAAGGCAGCAAATCAACGCTTCAAGGGTGTGATATGCCCAGTTAATGAGTGGTAGATGATGCACATAGATACATCCCTGCTAAAAGTTGACTGTTGAAAAGTAGGGTACCATCTCCAACTCCCTTAGATACCTGACAGCTCCTATAAATACATCAAATTGCCATTCATCAAAGTGGTAGAAAAAAAACTTAGAGCAACATTAGTTGCGTAAAAACAAACTAATATTCGAATTGCTCTGAAATAATACATCAAATTGCAGAATTTTCCAAATTCCATTACCCGACACGACGAGACTATTAAGTAGCCCGCGACAATGAAGCTACCTTCCCGCACGCCATACCACCTGACAATTGGCAACATTGTGTGGTTGCGATCTTTACATCAACATTCGTATTTATTTTGATGTCAGCACACATACACCGGCTGATGTTGATGTTTATCTAGCGAACTCTGGAAACCGAAAGCTATATAGCAAGCATCCGATGCGATCAGCATCTGTTTTGCCATAGAAAAGACTCAAGTGCTTCTGCCAACAAGACCATGATGCCTCGATGCCAAATCGAGAAAAACATCTGCGTGTCTAATTCGATTATATGGAGAGCTGGGTGCAGCAGCAGTAGCAGTACCGGTACCAGTGTTTAGCGGTCTCCATTAGCATTTTCTCAGCGCGCCGCGGTACATGAACGCGATATTATTTATATTTGTACAAGACTTTTTGAATGAAGACAAAACGGTCCAGCAGTTTGTCGGTCGGCAGAATTTGTTAAACTTTTCAAAAATTGAATTCGCGCGCTTTTCCCGCCGTCGCGTCGATCTGACTGTGTTTGTAAATAAATCATCCGAAATTGATTTGTGAAAAGTGAATACAGTTTGTTTGCATTTGTGTGCGCATTTTTTTTTTGCTGTATGTCGATGATTTATTTTCTTGACACGAATCGCAGAACGGGGGAGTGCCGGAAAGAGCTCCTTTTCATAACTCTCTGGACGTTTGTTTGTCAAAACAAGCAATCAAAAGCGCGATTGCGAGTGATTCATTGCGCACAGCTCAACGATTGCCTAACCGAGATTAACCTCAGATTACAATCCCGCTGCACTGCAGGGAAGATTTGCATTTATTTTTAACAGCACCAGCGATTGGTATTCCTTGAGCGGATTCTAATTGCTGGTCATTTCGAATCGTTGACAGTTGTAAGTTGGGAGTAGTTGTCGTAGTTGTTGTATCTATTGACAAATCCAATTAATTCTGAGCAAGTAATGGAGTCATGATGTTTGTTCGTATAATTGCAGCAATGAATTCAGACTACATACATCCGGCTCGGGGTTGCGATTGCGATATTAGATGTTTAGTGCGGATGTGTGTGTGTACCGGAAAATAGAGGATGACGGTGATTTAGGTTTTCGTTTTATTGCTGGAATTAATTAATTGCTGGTAATCGATGCACTTAATTACTAGAAATGGGAGTGCGCGCAATTTGGGGGAAAAAATGGCGATTAACGATGTGAATCATGTTTTTGAAGAAAATAATTATTAATCATCCCAGGTGCGGGTCATGTTAAACAAGACAAGATGGCGATATTTGAAAACTTGATAGACGACGTTGGGAAGTAGCCATCAAGGCTACTGGTCAAATGCATCACCGACAATTTTGTAAGTGTGACAGATACATACCCGTCCGTCAGTAGTTTAGTAATCTTTTTGGAGATATCAGAGAACAAGGTTAAGGGGTGACAAGCTAATAAGGCGGTAATCACAAGACTTATGCTCGACAATAGCGCATTGGCCTATGATGAGGCCATTTTTTTATGAATTTGACTTACCAGTTGCTGGAAGCACTGCCACTGGCTAAATTGGACGTCGCGATAACCAATTCGCTTCATGATTTTCAGGATATCTCTGATGGAGATATTCCGTAGTCCTCTATTCTCCTGGCAGTAAAGTTTCTCTGAAGAATATATCTGGCTTACCACAAGGATATTGACGGATGAAATCCGAAATTGTGGGTGACCTAGGCTAGCCGCACCATTGGATACGTTTTTTTTTTTATTATTATTCTACTTATTTATTATTATACATATCTACAAGTAATGTTAGAAAACTGGAGGACAGAGAAAAGTCTAATATTTTATTTTAGAAAAGTAATCGGTTTTTAAATTGAACTCTTGATATTGATAAATCAATATTTGAATAAACGCTGTTGAAAGCTAGAATGGCTCTTGTCATGGGCTCATGCTGGCCGTAGTTTGTTCTATGTTTTTTTTTAGAGAGAAGATTACGTATCCTTAAGGATCGCATGGGTGCATAGATTGATATCATTGAGAGCAAACTAGAACATCTTGTATGGAAACATAGCAAGTCTCGTACAAACATTATATCGACGGAATTTTAGATCTTGCTTTATAATTAGGAGAAAATTCCCAATGCATTTTATAAAAAAAGTTTTTAGTAAAACGCCTTTGAATCTTTTCTAGGCGATCAGAATAAGTTACAAGTAATGGATTCCAAATCACGTCAGCATATTCAAGCAGTGATCGAACTAATGCAGTGAATAACGAAAGTAAAGCAAATGGATCTATCTTTTGAGCTATCCTTCGCGACAGGATAATCAATATGACACCTAAAGGAGAATGTCGTATCGAACATGACTTCCAGATCTTTGATTTTTATAACTCTATTCAAATGAGTTGAATTTATAGAGTAATCATATTCAAATGAAGATGCAGATCTATTAAAAAAATCACATTGCATTTCTTAATATTTAGTTTTAAACTATTGACATTGCACCAATTAGTTATATGTACTGTCCAATCCAGATCCGATTGGATCAAAGAACAGTCAGCAACACTTTTAATACATGAAAACAGTTTTAGGTCATCTGCATTTAGTAAGCATTGACTATATTTGACTGTTGAAACGATATCATTAATAAAAATAATGAAGAGCAGTGGACCTAAATGATTGCCTTGCGGAACACCCGAAGTACAGTTAATACTTTTCGAGAGCGATGTTCCAATTTTTACTCCATAGAATCATTTTAGAGTGAATTCCAAAAGCTTCTAGCTTTTCAAGAAGAATTGAGTGATTGACCGAGTCGAAGGCTTTACTAAAGTCGGTATATATCGCATCTACTTGACTTGTTTTCCATCTCACTTAAAACATAAGATGAAAGAGAAGCCAAGTTGGTAACAGTAGACCGAGCAGATACGAAACCATGTTGAGCTTCAGACAAACATTCTTTCGTTAGAAACTCAAGCCTATTTTTGACGATGCTTTCAAAATGCTTCGGGATAGCTGAGAGCTTACCAATACCGCGATAATTCTCGACATTATTTTTGTCACCAGCCTTATGAATAGGGACAAGAAACGAAGTCTTCCACCATGAGAACGGTTTAGAATATTTAACAGTGGAGTGCAAAGACCAATGGCACAGTTTTTCAATCTGTGGCCATCAGCGCCACAATTGGGGTTTGGTCGGAGAGACTTAAGACCAGATAAAACATCTTCATAACTTCGTTCAAGAGATCCAATATTAACAAGATCAACAATATTATTTCTATTACTGTTATGACAATTGCTATTAGTATAAACCGATGCAAAGACAGAAGCGAAAAGTTCTAAACGACTCAACATTAGACGATTCCACGCCATTAAAATGCAATGTGCCCGGAATCCCAACTGATTTACGTTTGGAGTTTATAAAATGCCAAAAGGATTTACTGTCTTTTTTAATTTTACTTTCAATAGAAATAATAGAATTTTTATGAGGTAGGGAAATTCTTTACGTAATTTACTAAATTTGTTGTAATCATTAGTATTACCAGACTTTTAAAATGACAAAGCCCGGTTTTTCAATTTTTTTTAGCTGATTTAATCTTTTATTATACCACGGAGGCTTTGAATAAATTCATTAAACCAATCTATATTATTAAACAAATTATTGAGTTTAATAAAATTAGCTTTGGCAAAGTTAAAACGGTTAAGATCATATTTAAAACTAACACTTGTATATTCATAGAATTCAATTTCAATAAAAAGTTCTTTATGGTTAATAGATTCAACTAGTAAAGAAAATGGTAGATACTTCTATAACAGTCGCTTTTAATTCATCGCAACAAACAAAAACTAAATCTAATATTTTTGAAAGAGAGTTCTGAATCGAATTAATTTTACTTAAATTTAGCGAATGAATAAAATCAATGAAAAAATATTCATGAGTCTGCTTAATATTGTTAGCAATAAGAAGTGAGTCAAACCAGATACAATTAATATTGGTGAGCTTAAAGTCTTCGCAAACATTTGTAGAATATTGATGTCCCCCGCCAGGGGTCGAAAATGAGTTGCAGTGCAGGTTCGAAGCAATGAACACCACGGCCACCGCCAAGATGCAAAACTTAGACTCTGCAGGGAAATTAAGTGTTTTTCGAGAGTTTTGGTTCTTGCTTTTGACTTTTAAACTTCAATTGGTTCTTTTGGGGTCGCGATTTGCTCATTAAGGTTTTTAGTGTTGTACATCCTGTTTAGCCTAAATCTAACCTAACCTATAAAGGACATGATCTGTGGTATTAAAGAAAACATTCAGTTGTTTAAATGACACTGTCAGTGATATCGAATGTTGGAAGTGACTTATTAGAAAACCGACTATCCTTGTGATATTGGCCCTTTTCAAGTTTAGGAATTTAGTTGTTTTATATTGAAACTAGCTGACCCATGCTAGCCTTGCGCCGCTCGCCTTTAGCAAACAAACAAACATATATTTGATCCAAAGATTACACTTTGAGTGTTTCATATGAAATATGAATATGAAAATGCCTACAGTTTTGTTATAAGTTTAGATATCGATTTAATGTGCACCCTATGCATCGCCCTTCCTCTCCATGATCTTGCTACTTGTTTGTAATACTGAATTTCCTTTCGTTTGTTTCCCTCTTTCTATGGAATCCAAAAAACTACCTACCCAAACTATACACTGTTACCATATCACATATCAGAATGAAATCTATTTTGTATTATACGTCTCTTCTCTTATGAAGATTATTAATATACCCTATGCCATGCCATACTGCACCACGCACCCCATTCCCATCCGGCATCGGGCATTCAATCATAATATACATACCTACATGTACAATTGACTACTGACCATAGCACTCACTGCGAAATCAACCCTTTTCGAACTCGAGGTATACGTATGCTAGTGTGGTTTTGTTTTTGTTTGTCATGTCGCACGATCGCAAAAGTATAAACATCCATTTGTAGCAAGGTATATGTGTATGTATATATTTTCACTTTACAAAATATATTTTAGCTAAAAACTGTTCCTAATGACGTTGGCTATAAACGACATAGCCTATAGCAGTATCACAGTCTTAAGGAACATTTTAAAAAAAGTTTCATCGAAATGTGTCCAGTAGTTTTCGAGTTTTTAGCTGACAACGAAAATTGCTACAGTTTTATTATACTTATACAGCCTTATTTATAAACTTTATACACTCTCTATAATAACTCTAAACGCAAAAATATATATGAGGATTTTGCGTTTAGAGTTATTATAGAGAGTGTATAAAGTTTATAAATAAGGCTGATAGATTTTAGAGAGCTCTTTATGCTTGATGAACTCGCGCTGGATATTGTTTTCACAAATTTTAGCCGAACCTTTTCTTGACAAATTGTCGGCTGTTTGGGTCGATGTACAAGTTGTTTACTCGATTTACCCTCTTTCATTTTCTGATGTTAACGACTTGATACTACCTTACCAATAATTGAATATACTATTTTAAGCTTGTGCAGAATGAATAAAGCGAAGTGTTGGTAAAACCTATTCGTACTGTACCTATTCGGGTTGATGATTTATCCGTTTGTTTTGACTGTTATCTGTACCTAGTGCACAAGCAGTATCGTGCCACACAGTGTCTTCTAATGGTTAACCTGTTGACCCCATCTAGCGATACGTAGAGTGTGTGGTGGGTGTATCTTGCATTTGACGTTTCCTATTTGGGGCAGCGTTGAACAACTGCAAAGGGAAGGCTCTCATATTACCACCATAGGCCATCTGCTGGTACAAATCGTCATATCGACCCATAAATATGGTCAGTTAATCGAACATTATCTATACGGGTCCGATCCAAAGAAGGTACCAAGCGGAAGACACCAAACGGATTCGATGAGCCGAATAATTCGGCAAATGTGGATGTACTTTCACACCGAGTATCTCTGCAGATAACCTGTAAGGAGTGTCTTAATTGTTGTCCTCTGACTTTATTTGTACTTTGTGACTTCTTTATATCAGAGCCTAAACATTGAACGCTACTTGGAAGTCGAGCCCCCCAAGTAGGCTTACGAAAGCAGACCGATTATATCTTTTAAATAAAAACTGAACAACTTGCACTTAATTTCATGTACAGCTGAAAGAGTTCCGTCATCCATCATGATCTGTGCAATGTGCATCCACATCTCAGTGCGACAATATATATTTTTTACATTGCGCAACAAAACCCGCCTTTGGCCAAACCAATCACATTTCTCCGGGCTAGTGATTGTACAAGTATGTAAGTTCGTTAGTGTTGCCTTTCAGTCGTTGTCTTGTGCTAACTAGTCCCGAATGGAAATCATCCTGTCAACAAATTAATGGGCACATGTTATAAAAGAAATAAATCGATTACATTAATTGGCAACACAAGCAACAACTTTGTGTGCGCATTTCTCTTGCCTATAAAATCGCACTATATCCAAGATAACCATTAAAGGAACTGGATTACCTACCACCACACTGACTGTGCACACAAACCTATTATCAAGAGAAAGATAGAAAAATAAATCGAAATTGTGACGAGAAAGCAAAGACAATTATCCCACCAGCTACGGAAGGAATTTTTTACAATTAAAAGCCAACATTTTGGCTCAGGTGTGGTGTTGATTTGTTGCTGCTGGCCAACAGGAAAACCGCTCTTTGTTTGGTCTCAAATGCCACTTCGTATGGACGAATTTCCTCATTTGTCCAATTAAGTCGCTTGCGTAACCGATACACAAGATGGGAAATTATGTTACGTATACGCCACAGGTCACTAAACCATCATCACTAAGACATACCACTTTGTTTGTCCCATTTCAGAATTATTCTCCATGGATATACCAGCATGTCTGGCAGGACGAATGAGGTAGCATTGGTGGATAAGTGGTCTACTACAGAGAACAACGGCAACCACCAGTGGACCCAACCGTCGTCGGCGTCATCGGAAAACGATTTCACCTACATCGATGAGGATGAACAACAGCCACACCATCCCGATCCCACCACTGTACAGGGCAATGCAGCCCAATTGAGAAATCGCAAAAAAATGTCAGCCGACAGTAATCAGAAGCAACTATCTGTGAGTAAGCACTTAAATCTAAATTGCAGTGCAACCGGAAACTGCGCGAATCCAATGAGAACACCATCTGAAGCGAACCATAGCAATGCGATTGGTTTGACAATCGAAAATAATAACACTAACGGCGGCGGCGGTGGCGGCAGCAGTTGTACTGTCACAAAACCCATTCACCATTCTAATGACAGCGAAACCCATCAGCAGTCGCCGCCGCACCAACAGCAACAAATCCAAAGACTTAGCAATAACATTTCAAATAACAATAAAACAGAAAGAAATATTAACGGCGGCCGTTTGAACGGCTGTTGCTGTCGTCCGCGCCGTCCGCCATCCATGTCGTCGGAGGAATGCGTGGATGACGATCATGCGGATAATTATTGCCAGCGATCAAAAAATAATAACAACAATATAAAAATGACAATTACGTTGACAACGACGACGACTGTGTCGTCGAGTCGAAAGAGAAACGAGTGTGGGCCGCCGCCACTGCCAGTGACAATGGTAGAGAGTCTGGGAACACCAGCTAAGCTATCAGCACTACCAACAACAACAACTGCTGCAGTGACAGCATTGACAACTGCGACCACCACCAATGCAATAGAAATGGCATCAGCGCCACTGACAACATCGACGAAGACTACGACAACGACAACGACGACGACGACAACGTCGGCGATAGCTCCAGCACTGTTGACAAAGACGACGAAGTCAGCCCAAAGAGTAATGATCGGATGCGGTACTAATGACAATTTGAATGAAAGCGATGCCAATCGTACGAAATGCGAAGGGAACGCAGATTCCAGCTGTAACGGTATGTAATTTTGAAAGAAGACTTTGTTGTTGTTTTTTTGTGCAATTTTTGAGGTATACCTACGCACGCTGTATCTATATGATGTATCTATGACAAAGTGATTGTGTATGTGGAGTTTAAAATATTGCCAATGGCGGTTGTAATAACTGTAGGACATTGAAAAATGTCGGAGGGATGTGGTAACACCAAGTTTTGGTACGAAAAGTGTCCTAAAATAACTTACTTACTTACTTACTTACTTAGATTGCGCTACAGTCCGGGGTGAACCTGGGCCTCAACCAACACTCCTCTCCAGTTAGCACGATCTTTAGCTAACCGCCTCCAGTTGCGCACTCCAAGTTCGTTGAGGTCCCCTTCCACTTGTGCGCGCCACCTAAGACGAGGCCTTCCTCTATTGCGTTCCTCCCGGTTGAAATCGAAGACTCTTCGGGCTGGAGCGTTGGTGTCCATTCGCTGTACATTTCCAAGCCATCTTAGTCGACTGATACTTACTTTTCTGACCAGGTCGATGTCGCTGTACAGCTCGTAGAGTTCGATGTTAAATCTCCTCCTCCAAAGCCCGTCAACGCAAACGGGACCGAAAATCACTCGAAGAATTTTGCGTTCGAAGCGCCCAAGGAGATCTTTATCCGTCTTTGACAGCGTCCATGATTCTGCGCCATAAAGCAGGACTGGGATGATGAGGGTCTTATATAGAGTCTCCTTGGTGTTTCTCGACAAAGCCTTACTAATCAATTGCCTTCTTAGGCCAAAGTAACAGCTGTTGGCAAGTGTGCTTCAAGGCATTGGTGGTCATCGGATTGTTTGCATAGACCTTTGACTTCAAAAACCCCCAAAGGAAAAAGTCCAATGGCTTTAAATCGCATGGATGGCCAATTCTGATTGCAAAAACGACCGATTAGAATTATTGAATTCTTTCTCTGGCTGTATGGCATGTGGCACTGTCTTGTTGAAACCAAATGTTGGTCACATATCTTGTAATTTAGGCACTAAAAACGGGGCTATCATGTTACAATAACGAACGCCATTGATTGTTACTGTCTGACCAGCCGCATTTTCGAAGAAGAATCGTCCGATAATGCCTCCAGCCCAAAATCCAAACAGTGACGCGTTGTGGATGCATTTGTTTCTCAACAATTACTCGTGGGATTTCTGAACTTCAAAGGCGACAATTTTGACGATTAACGAAGCCATTAAGATGAAAATGAGCTTCATCACTGATTACTGAAGATGATTTTGTTGGGAAATTGCGGACTATAGCTGACAAATCTTCATTATTTTTAAAATATTGCTCAACAATGAAAATGGGTTGTTCTTTCGTAAAGCGTTCCATTTTTACTAACCCCAAACTGTCAGCTGTCACATCACCATCATCATCATCATTTTCAATGGTCCGCTTGTCCATTAAGTGGGTCGCGGGTGTAGGTTGCTCAAGTGGACCTTCCATAGCTCTCGATTCTCCGCTATCGACTCTAAATCATCAAGGGCAATCCCCATACGGGTATAGGAGAGATTATGGACTTGATCTAACCATCTCATCCTTGGTCTACTTAGAGGACGCCTACCCGATGGTACGGATTCCATAGCACGTCGTGGAATCCTGGTCGGGGACATGCGTTTAACCTGACCAAACCACCGAAGCATGGATTGCTCCGTCCGGAGAAGTAGCTGCTCGACATTGAGTTCCTGGCACAAAATTAAAATTTTGAGTGAATTTTGCGACACCCTTTACTAAGGGCTTAAGAAAGAGACCCATTGACAATTGCGGTACGTGGTTCCGCGAGACCCTGTGACAACAGAGTGGTTCCTGGGATGAAAGAAGCGGCCAAACAAAACAGCAATCGTGGTTATCTGAGGCACTATGACAAGGCTTTGGTTTTAGGTGTCAGAAGGCGCCCAACGGGCAGCTTGGTTTTTTGAACCAAGAAACAGCCCATAGTCAAGTGTGGTTCCCCTACAATAAATCGTGTCTCCGTTAAAGTCCCTATGAAAAAGTGTGGTTTTGTGAGGCCCTTGGGACTTCGGTGAGTAAAACGATGCAGAAAGTAGGTCAATGATCAATTGACTCTGCCAGGCCAATTTTCAGATACATATTTTTTCAAGTTCGTGGCCGGGAACCCACCATATATTGGTTTTGATCCTGGCGCTAAAATTTTGAAGGCTGAGTTGAAGCATTTCAAAGACTGATTTGGACTTTTGGAGTGTATGATTTGTGAACCAGGGGCGTTTATAGCTGCTTGACTGTCCGTGCGAATATGTGGATGCTTGCGACTTTAGTACTGTGTTGTATATGAGGTTTGCTTTTGGTTTCTGCTATGAATTTATCGCAAGTTGAGACAGCGTGATAAGTTACCCAAGAAAAGGATAAAGTTTTGCTTCCTACAACCATGCCACCGTTGATAACGATAGCGATAACGTGCCCACACCTCCGCTTATTAGCTTAGCAAATTCTGTCTAAGTTGGAGTTAGGGTGAGTACGATTTATAGGTTGTCATAATTACATGCTCTAGAAAAGCGTGCTTCTCGACCCTGCGAACTAAGTCACAAATGGATCTAACTCAGGAAGGCTCCAAGTAGGGAGGGTTCTAGGGGTCATCATGCACTCCTCCTACAATTTGCACGGTTTGTTGTATTCATAAATTGCCATATTGGGACTTAATTCATTCTAGAGTTGAGGCTTAGTTCCAAAATCGTGGAAGTTAGTTCATTTTCGCTAGTATGATTTGGGACATAGTTCGTAGGGCCTAGCTTTGACGCCGATATTTTCTACAATCCAACTGCCACATTTTGTAATTTGTGTATGTATGTTGACAGGCAGGTTCCACCAACAAAGTAACCTTTTGACTTACCAACACTTACGTTACTTATCTGCCCTTGAAAAAATGTAAACCTAAAATTATTGTTGCTTACCAATGCCAGCTGTCAAACTAAAACTACAAGTAGCAGGTAGGCATATTATGATGTATACAAAAGAACAACATTCTCCGAGTTCAATGCCTTCTCCCCAGTCAATAAAATCCAGTTGCTTAAAAACAGAGCTCCACTCAAAATCAAAAGCCAAGAGGCAAAAAAAAAAAAAAACGAAAGAAAAGTGATAAATGATAAATTAAAATGTCAACTTAGTAACGCTTGACGCTGTCAGCTTATGTGTCACATATACGCTTTCAACTTTATTGTATTCGGTACTCAACATATCCGCTTAATAAATATCTACCACCAATCGGTTAGCGGAATAATAAATTAAGTTGGCAACAAATTAAAAGAACCATCAAGGAAGCGCACAATTAATTATTCAGTGCGAATACGTTTATTGTTTTGGCACAATCGCGCACCATTCATCAATCGGGGTCAACGTCATAATAATGCAGAGGGGTGGATGGGGTGGTCTAATAGCGCACACCACATGGCGTTCCTTCGAACATAATTAGTCCTATCGCACACGCACAAGTCACTTCCGCAATGTCCGTCCGTCTTACTCAACAATGAGTTATGAGCCAGGCTTACGTATAAAATGCGTGTAGGATAATAACTAGGGCTTTGAAGTGGCAAAAAAGCGCAGCCAAGCCAAGTACGCGTGTATATATATAGGAACCCCGACTGTCAGTGCGGAGGAAACACGTCCGCTTCGATTGATTTGAAATTAATTCGCCAGAGCGCGTGTGCACACGTCTATGGTCGAGGAAACTCTTACATCATTTCCAAGGGAGTCGCGGATGCGCACCGTATAAGACTCACATCAAATCTTCCTTTGAACATGCGTTCGTATGGACCTACCCTACACGGCCGGGCTAACGCGCGCATTCGTCTTCCATACTAATGGGCAAATAATGAGCACACATAGTCGGACGTATATTGTGTACATCCGTGTGCGAGCACGGTTGTTTTTGTGCCCGCGGGTGTAGACATTGAGTCTGTTGCAACGAATGCATCTCTCAGCACAGAGTGATGTGGCCATGGCGATGATATGTAAATCATCATCAGGGATTATGACACGCGCGCCCGGCTCAGTTGCTTGAGGACATTCATGATGTGGTCATAAAAAGCTGACTGTGAAGGCCATAGTTAATCTCTGCAAACGAGAGTCAAGTTAGCTATTTGATAGGCAAGAAGTGGCAGTGACGATTAAATCCATTCTTAGTGTCAGGGGAATTTTTAAAGGACATGGGCATGCTGATAGGTTAGGGCTTAGTTGTCGCAGGAAACTATGAATATAAAATCGCCCACTCGACAGAAGGAATGCATTCTCATCCTTTGAATTCATGGGCATTTGGCCTTTACCAAGTACTAACTGGTTCCCAATAGTCGTCTGAGAATTATGGACCTTGCAATAAAACAAATATTTTCAAAGACGAAACCAACATTTCAGATCAGTATGCATGGAGTTTCGCATGGAGAGAAGGAGAGAAGGCCCCTGGACGACTTCAGATTAAAAACAAATGGCTTGACATAAAAGGTAGGCCTAACTTTTCACTTGTTTAGGTACAAGAAGAAAGAACTTATAAATTCTAAACGACTGAGTTGATACCTATGCTTTAACGGGAGAGTTAAGCTCTCGAATGTGCGGTAATTTGTGTCTTGCTGGCTCAACAAGCCTGGAACTCTCACAAGTCCAACACATTTACTAACCGTTGCGCCACAAGAAATAAGCCTGCTATTCTGCTTAGGTTAGGCTTAGAATTCGAAGCATTTGTTGCGTCAAAGTTTTTTTTTTTGCATACTTACTTCATGTGGAACTTGCGTCTAGGGTCCTGCACTTCCTCTGTAGTTGTCTTGCATTTGCTCGCATCAGGTGCCGGATCTTTGGGGCTAACGTGGTGAGTGCCGAACATCTAAGCTCTTCATCGCTGAAGCTCCTTCTCATCTTTATTTGAAAGACGGGAAAACTAAGTACATTAAAGTGAAGTGGTCTGTTTGGCAGTACAATGGACCAGTAGTTGTGTCTGACAGTAAACTCAAGCAGGGGGGTTCCAGGGGGGCAACATGAATTGTCATTTTCACCCCAATTCGCAGAATTTTACGCAATTTTCTGTTGTTGTTGCCTTTCATGTAAATTTGTGGAGTGATTTTTCATTTTCAGTTTGGGGCCATTTTTCATTGGGGCCAAATTTCATGTAGCCGCTGTTTAGCATAGATACATGGACTTTGTATACCTGAACAGCGCTATAGATCTACTCTAGAAAATTAATCGACTAAGATGGCTGGGTTATACAGAGCATATATGGACGACATCAATTCTCCAACCTTGCAAGTCTTCAACTCTACTCTAGAGGGACAACGAGAACGAGCTTATCTCAGGTATCACGCCTAATCAAAAGGGGACCTCACCCATAACATGTTACTCGGTTTCCCTAACTACACCTCTTCCATCTTTGTCCTTCGATATTGAGGCGATGTCTATATGCTTCTGTTAAATGGGTTCCATATATTTTACTAAGCTATGTCCTCTGAACGATGCTTTCAGTAAAAGGTGTTAGAACATTTGTGAATATAACTTTGCCAGTTGACATCGGTCGCTTATAACTTTTTGGTCAAGCAGCAAAACTGACTGGTGCAATAACTCACTTCTGCCACGCAACAGTCTCCCTCCTTAAGTGATAGCCGTGGCAGAGGCAATGGACAGGAGGCAGACTGTTACGGTCGCCCTCCACATTGACTATAGGAACTCTTTTTTTGTTGTATGGATATACATAATCGCACCATGCACTGTGTCACTAGGGTGGCATATTTACCTCTCAGTTTGGCCGATTGAAACAGCTCTATCTTCAGTGAGCTGTCAATTTTGTTTAAATCTAAAAACTTTTTGGCCAATAAGTACATACTTTATCTCAAGTAGCTTTACCTTCTGTCACTAGCTTAGTCTTGTTCTATAAGTCCAGTATATTGTCTGGAGTAATGTTATTCATAATCGCCATTTCAAGCCTTCAACTGTATGCAGAACTCCTGCTCCTTGCTTCCAGTCCGAGCGTTTTGGCATCTGCGATGGCTTTATCATTGAAACGGACGTTTGGTTCTCCTTATCATCTCGTACCTCAGGCTGAACTGAACTGGAGTTCGAAGATTCTCTGGACTGGAGCGTAATTGTCCGTTCCCTCAACGTGGCCGAGGCAATATAATCGACGTCTCCTGAATTAGCTGTATCTTCTGTCTTATCGTCCAGTATTCGGCGCCATAAAGCAGAATTGGCAAAATAAATGTTTTGTTAGACGTACGTCTCCCTCTTCGAGTTAGGACTTTAAACGCTCCAATTGTTTTGCTTAACCAAAGAAGCTAAGCAGTGGCCATGGTGTAGTGTTTAGAGTCATTGCTTGTGACCCGAGCGGCGTTGGTTCGAGCCCCGATGGGGGACAGCAATACTCTGCCACCGACCATAAAGAGAAGCGAATTATATCAGAGTTTCTCCGCCACTAACCGAGATTAGTCTGAGTGCTCCAGGATTTGGAATCCTCTTAAAAACCAAAGAAGCTGCCAGTTATGTCCTTCTTCGGGGCCCACGATATCTTTTTGCCGAATTATGTACATTACAATTGGTTCAGAGGTTTAGTTGTAAAGAGGTAACAAGCAGACAGATGGATACTCCTTTACTGCTGCCAGTCTATCAATAAGGGTGTCCCTTTCAACTGCCGGACCAGAGACATTGTTATATAGAAGCTCAACGAGTGGAAGAGATTGTTTCCTAAATATTTCTTGCCTGAACGAATTGGTGGAGATCTCACAGCCGTCATAAAAAATTGTCGTCCTCTTGCCGATGCCCTATTGCTTAAAGCTGGAGCGATGCTGACTACCAATTACCATACCGTCCTAATATACTTCCTTCCCCCAAGTGGGACATAGGGCGGTGTAGATATTTCGGCGGTGGAACAATTTTTGCTACCAGGTTGCTTCAATCAAGACTACAAGCCTTCATCATATTCTTAGTTTCCCAACTTGTCGACTATAGGTACAGTTTGCTCCGTGTGTGATAAGTCCAGCGTCACTTCCATGCTGATTGGATATACAGTGTCCCCATCGGATTTCTAGAAGGCATCGCAGATAGGGTGGGCGCAGTATCGCAGTGGTTAGTGTACTGCTCGTCCCAAAAATAAAAACTCACACAAACGAATGGTTGCGAGAAGCTAGGCCTTGGGTGTCTACCGCCTGTTGCGTATTTATTTATTTTTATCACAGATAGGGAGTTAGAAATTTTCACAGGTACGCTCACGGATTAAAAGTTCGACTTGAAAAGCCTTCACTTAGCGCACATGAAAATTTTACTTGAAATTTCATACCAAACCACAGATTGGCATAAATCCTTCGATTGTGTCTCTCAAATACGTGTTGTCCTCTGCATCACAAAAAAGAAACAACATATGACTTCATGCACTGCATTAATAATTTGATACCGACCTACCTCGCCGAGGCCTGTACCCTGTTCATATGAACTCCCTTCAAAAAATATAAAAAAAAGAAAACTGCATCCATTGCATTGCAAATTAAATCCAAATACGACAATATCTCAACGCATAATTCATGAGGCTTCATGCCTACTATATGCGACCGGTTTCCATCTCACATCTGGCAGACATGTTGGACTGGTAAAAAAACAGCAAAAAATAAAAGCTAAGAACCTTCAAAGCTCGCAACTAAACATTTCGGGCGATTAACTCGCTGTCATGCTATATCTGCAATTCATATTTGTAACAAAACCTCACGCAGATACTTTATGACTTTAACTGGTTTCTGGGAAAATTTTCTACCGCAGCTATAAGGCTCCTTTTTTGGCAACAAATTACGTTAGCTTTTAACTCAATTGAATTACAGTTTTGCTGCTGCATTTGTCATGTAGGTATATCTTTCAGCACCCAGAGTGAATGTGAAACGATTGCCCAAAATGACCATCGCGTGACCCACTTCACAGACTGTCAATGCACAAAGGAAAAAGGGGAAAAAAAATTAAACAGAAAAAAAGCGCGTATCAGATCCACCCATTTACCAACGCTTAACCCAAAATTTATTACGTGCAGATATGCGAAGCCTTAAGGGTCAAATGGAGCAGCACATGGTAAATCAATGAACATGCACCGCCTCAGCCTCACCATGGGAGGTCCATTCTCATTGTGCATTCGAAGAAATCTACATTTTGTCGAGATACAAAAATATTTTTCATTCATCTGCATGAGAACGAGTAATTCAGCGAGTCTTGCGCGATTGCCATCCGAAAACTATACGTGATATGAAATACGATATTCTAGAGCGAGCGCATTCTGTCCAATGTCCATCAGGAGGATTAGCTTGCCGTCGCGTCGCAGCAGGGTATGACCAGCTAGCTTGGCAGGTGATGCAATATGCTGCCGCTGCGCCGCCGCACACTGCACACAGTATGCATGAAATGCATCGTATGTTAGTGCTGTTTCTGGCCATGCATTGTCGCATTGTTTATGTGTGTATGAGAGAGTGAAATCCGATATCATGTATCTGCAATGTACGAATTCAATTAATTTCAATTCGCACTTAATCCATCACACATGAGGGTGTGGTTCCGATGGAGTTTCTTGATTAATGGTCACACAGCGACCGCCATCAGCCTGGTGGCGCAGTGGCCAAACTTTCAATATCACACACGGCACGGCTCCAGCTCCGTGTTGACTGAAACAGTTTGCGACATATTACTTTTGTACTTTCGAGGTTAATTGTATTCTAATTTACAGAAAAATGTGCGATACTTGGGTGGGCATTATACGGCATGGCCGTGTTCAGTCAAGATATCCGGTATGGGGATTTATGGGGGTACACCTGTCTGATGTGTTGTAAATTTAAGGAGAGTTATGGCACATGTAATCGGGTTAATGAGCTATGAATCAATGTAAACTGCTCGACGGAACATAGTGACTTGATGAACGTATCTTAAGGTGTTTCGTTGGTTGTATAATTTCGAAAACAACGACTTTGTTATTGCAGTCAGAAAAATGTCATTATGGCCACGTCATTATTATGGCTCACTTAGTTTTGGTTGGGTTCGAAAATGTTGAACAAATTCACAAGCCTTTACACATACCCGACTTAAACGATTTAAAAAGTATCTAGCACCCTCTTTCATTAGATATTTTTATCTGTCATTGTTGAAAAATATTTTGGAAATTCGTATCAATTTGAATAGTTCAACACCTGAATAGAAGTTTCTCATTGAATTACTAGAGCAGACATACCTACCTGGCACAATGGCAGCCAACTTGCCATTCAATATCATGTTGCCACATCCTCTCAAGACAAGACCTATTAAATTAAAACTAGTTTACTCTCTGCAATTGCAAAACCCTAATGACGATAATATTTCCCACATCTACTTTCAGATACAACCGACGGCACAGCATCTAATAGAAAATATAATGACGAGTGTAATAATGATAACACCATGACAAGCAGTGCAATTAATACACCATCAATGCAATCACCGTCATTGTCCGCATCACCATCATCTCAAACGTCGTCGTCGTCGTCATCGTCGTCGTCATCAGCGCCTCCAGCAGCAACAACAGAAGCAACATCACAAGAAACATCAACATCACTTCTATCACCATCACAGTCGACCGCAACGGTCCCAGAAGCCCCAACAGCAGTATCATCAACAGCATCGCCATTACCATCCACAGGACATGAAGTATTTACAAAGTCTGGTAATAAATTTGGATTTAAGACGACAGCTACTGGTGGCGGTGGATTTATTGGCCGCAATGTCTCAAATAGTAGCTCAAAACCCGAACAGTTAACAGCTTTAGTAGCTGCTTGTAATGGAGTAGCTGACAGTGTGACCCGAAATATGAACCACAGTGGCAACAAGGGACTATGTCCGTGTCGGTCGCAGGGTAATAATTTCGACTCGAATTGTGATAAGAGTTCTTCGTGCAACAATGGCAAATGTAATCTAAAGTATATTACATTAGAGGAGTTGGACGATGCCGAGGATCCCTATTATGTGCTGCAAGAGTATCTGGAACGTGTTAAGGTGAGTTTTTTATTTTTAATAACATTTCATTTGATACAATATTTAATATGGTTTTCAAATATAAATTGTTTGTTCATTGTTTTTTGTGCAATCGGTGATAACCGCTCAGCCCACTCATCCAATAATGTATCTTTTTTCTGATATACGTAAATTCGCTTGTCTTCAATATTTTTCTTGCTGTAAAAGTGGTTAGCTTTGATGTAGATGATAATTTTTTTACTTACTGAAATATTTTTTGGCTGGTGCTATTCGCACGTTGTTCGGGACACGTAACCAAATGTCAAAGTTTATATTGCGTCAAGTTGGGGTATGTGGCTCGCTACGCTCGCGGCAAGGACTCTAAACTCCAGTATAATCATTTTCGGACATTATGCCGTACGTTTAGGATCCAACTTTTATATTTATAAAGAGTTTTTAATGAAAATAGGATTACGTTACGTTGATTACGTAGTCGTGTCCCGAAAATCGGTAAACGTCAGTTCAGCACAAAATCTGTCAAAATGAAGGTGCGAATAGCCACTTCGATATTTTTTTCCCCTTGTGTCTTGTCTTTTTAACAACTTTGGCTGAGTTCCAAAACGTATTAGATGCGGTCTAACTGCAAAGTCATCAGTTCGGAAATTCAAACACGAAAATGTTCACAAAAGGTCTTTTCCTTTACTTTTAAATCTTACGAATTTTTACAAATTCTTAGGAATTTTTACGCATTTTTACTCAATGTCGTTCCTTAACTTAAAAAATTCGTAAAAGAGAGCGGCTTCTAGAGAGCAAGATATTACCCCTCCACTGAGAATGTTACTAGTTTTTACTCAACAAATTTCTTTGAGTTCGAATTGAAACAACTGTCAGTCGCCTGAAAATTGACAGATACTTGAAATTTGATTTAAGCCGCGTGTAACGACTATTTGCATTTGTCTTTTGATTTTCGGCGATATGAGAAACAAATTGATATGAAAATGGTATTGGTATCAGAGATACCAGAATTTAGTTTGCTTTAAGCGCCCAAACCTTAAAAAATCGTAGCCCAATATCGTTGCCCAGAAAGAAGCCCAAAAATCGTTGAAAATAATTCGGTTCTTGTGATAGCAATTGGATTGCAAATAAACTTAACTCCGTAAAAATTGCTTGATTGGGCCCGTTCTTACGTTAGATAACACGTTAGCCGAAAAATGTTAATTATTTTGGCTTGTGTCAAATCAAAAGGCCTGCAAAATAAATTAGAGTGTGTGCAAGTTGAACGACTGTTCGATGTTATAGTACATTTACACCGCACCTTAATTACTTGACTGCAAGAGTGCTGCCAAGTTTTAAAAGTGCGGGTTTGTTTGGAAATATTTATTTTTTAGTTTTAGAAAGAGTAAAACAAACAAAATTAAGACAAAATTTGTAAAACGCTATGTAGCCCAAAATTGTGTTGGGCGTCCATGAAAGATATTTCTATCATTTTTTAAGCAAAAAGGTAGCCCAAAATACGACAAAGCACCCAATCTGGCAACCGTGATTGGTATCAAAAGGCGGAAAATAGTGTAGCTTTTTTTCTCTTCTCGAATGCATATAGCTCAGTCAGTAAAAACGCTTCCACATACTTGGATTCATACTCACATGGAATTTATTGAAAACAGGATGCATTTGTAATTTTTCATAGTTACTACAAAAGCGTTCCCTAACTTTTTCGTAACTTTTCCTCTTTGAGATAGACTTCATCCCCACCACTGCCATTTTGACAGTCTTTTCCATGTATGGTTACCGCATTTTTTGTTGACGTTTCACTCAGCAGTTGTTGTGATTGTGACTCGAACTGTTCAGCGCAATTTCTCGGTCGACCCGCTCTTCTATCTTGGTCAAACTGAAACTGTCGGCTTTTCATAATGTCCGATCCGCACTTCAACATAGATGTGGTTCCAAGAGGACGGCAGGCGCAGACATACGTGGCACACATAAACATTCTGCGCAAGCGGTCTGAGGTTATCTCACTCTGAGGCACCGAGATCGTGAGATTTGACCCCATTCCACTTTTTCTTGGTGGTTCCTTCAGCCGCAGGTCAAGGTTCTAGGACAAACATCGAAAATTGGACCTCTCGGATGCGAAACCGCTCCGGTTATTTAAACAATGTGATATTCAACACAAAAGATGTGAAAGGCTTTTCAAATTTAACAAAAAATTCGTTAATGACTCACAGACAATTAGTTGTATTCAATTTTAACATCTACCCATCCATATTTGTATTGGAAACCCCTTTGTATAAAACTAAATGACAAAATTGTATGTCCGCAAAATTAATACGAACTATTACACCGATTTACAAATCTCTTTTTTTTTTAATGCATAAAATAAATATGTGCAGGTTATAGGCTACTTTTGTTTTGAAAAAAGCATATTTTTTTATTTTTATTTGAAATTTTTATTGGAAAATATTGTTTATTGGCAACAAAGAAACTAAAGAAAAATGTCGTTCGGTCCTCTTCTCTCTCTTCTGTGTAAACAGCGAAGAACAGATTTGTTTCCTTCTCTGCTTTATTCGTGTACTTATCTATGGAAATACAATATTTCAGTATTGTAATTGTAATAGGTTACTTAAGGAGGGGGATAGCAAAAGAATAGAAAGGGGCGTGGCACCTAAAAAAAACATTCAAAATCTTATATCTCCAAGACCACCAAACCGATTGAGTTAACATTTTTGGACGATCATAAAGGCCGAGTTCGGTCAAAATTCGACAACGCGGCGTGGCACCTCCCATACGAAAAAAAAAAAACATTACAAACCCTTTGTCTCAACAGTTCAAAATGTAGTCACTCGATTGAGCTAAACCGTACGCAATATATTTGCTATGAAATGAAAAGCTCACGTAACTCAAAAGTTTTCAATTTGTCTATACCTAGATGGCGCTGAATACCCAAATTTCAAAATTACACAATATTTTGACAATTGTAGCAGCTTTAGCTTTACAATTTGGTAAATAGACGTTTATTGATCGGATGAATGGGGTTTGACACTTTCCATACAAAAAAATAAAACTAAAGTCATAAAAATTGGAACATTGATATGCATTGACCTGATAGAAATGAAATTATTTCAGCAATACAATTCCTAGACAATACATGGCAACAGCAACAGCTGGTCATACACAATTTATGACGGATCAAAAGATGGTAAAAAAAAACACGGTCAGCAAACTGATTAAGGGATTGTTAATTTAAAGCACACGTTTAGACTGATAACTGCCTTTAGTAAAACCACCTGCTAGATCATATAATTTTAAAACGAGTGCAATTATCCTCAAACAATTTATTAAGCAGTTGCATGGTCAGGTAGTTTTCCATGGGTTCATTTTCTCCATTCAAGTAAAATGTGAAAATTATTGCCTCGGGCATCAAAGAACACCACGTATAGCCATTAAACTTTCTTTACAATCCTAGTGGAACGACAACGCTAAGAAATCGCAAATAGGTAAGCACAAACTAAAACTACCCAAGCGTTCGTCTTTTTATTAGTATATGGCTCACACCACGTTAAATTAACAATAAAATAAAAAAATATATATTAAATCTCTGCACGGATCTCGATAACGAATCAGATTTTCATATAAACTACGCCGCGATTTGGATATTATATAGTTTTACGAGCGCACACTCACTTTACCCTAACAAGGAACGCAATAAAACTCCTTGCATGACTCCCCATATTTATACGGGTGGTAAAACGCATGCGATCGTCATCATCATCAAGTTTCTCTCTATCTGTCAGTCGTTTATTAAATGTTAATATAATTTTTTTTATTGCCCATGAGACGGTGACATTTAATGCTTTTCAACTGACTGAAGAGGATTTTCTGCAGTGCAAAGGGTGTGCAATTAAATTTCCACCAACACCACTGCCGTCTATCGTTTACCCACATTAATGCGTGAATCAAATTCACTGAAGACAGTATAATTATTTCAACGTTGTACGATTCGAAAGAAGTCAGTTTCACTTTTCCTGACAGCAACAAAGCAACGTTATCCCAGTTGGATAATTGCCAAAGCGATTTTTTGTCGCTGCGGACCACACTCATGGAGTATCTTTTGTCGAGCATGCGTTTAACCCTTATTGTGACGCGGCTGCGCGCGGTGGGTGACCCACTTTAACAGACAGTTTGCAATTAATGACTCTGTGCAGGCGATCTCCTTTTTCAGAGAAAATAAACGACTGACACATGAGGGAAGACCGATCGCTGGCTGGTGGCCCGCATCATCAAAATAACTGCATGGCTATACACAATATTGGTGGGCGACCAATTGTGCGTACTTTACAATTTGTGTGGAGAATTACGCAATAGCAACGTTGGTCCAATGACCAAATATGTCGAACTCATAAGTTGACTATACATACCGACGAAGATGATCCTCGGGTAGGTGGACAACCAGATGACCATCGTCGTTGGTCTTCGGTGACTTCATCAATTTAGTCGGAATGGTTTGTGTGGTTAAATACTGAATCGAGAGTGATCGATTGACTTGTCATCGAATTAGCGGGAAAGGAGACAGTTTTTATGACGGTAGATACTCCAAATAAGTATGCAAATGCAGTTTCATAAGCAGGGAATTGAAATTATTTGTGGGTGATGCTAGCGAATTGTGGTCAGCGCAAGTACCTATATAATTTTGACAACCTTTGGCTTTTATTCCCCAAATTCTACTTAATTAAAGAAATTGTGTTGATATAAACTTTGATTCATGTTTGTGTATGTTTGTGCTCGCAAAACTCTAAAAGTTGTTGGTCGATTGACTTGAAATGTTGAGACAACTTTGTATTCGAATACACGGCAGTTTTTATACACCACATGATTTTTATTGAAGATCAACGCCATCTGTGGGCGCAGTAGCGCAGTGCTTAGTGTGCTGGACTACTGTGCGAGGAATCCCAAATTCGATCCCCGGAAAAACACAAATTACATTTTAAGGTTTTTTCTACTGCGTCACCTCTCGCGAACGTCTGACAAACATCCGAGAGTATGTCTGTCATGAAAAAGCTTCTCAATTCAGCCGTTCGGACTCGGCATAAAATTGTAGGTCCCTTCCATTCGTCCTAAAAATAGAAACTCACACAAAACGAATGGTTGTGAGAAGCTAGGCCTAGGGTGTCTTGTCTACCCGTCTGTTGCGCCACCTATTTATTTAGTTTTTTGTTTAACGCCATCTGTTGGACTCAAACGCAAGGAGTATGTGGCACCTCCCATTAAAACAAAACACTTTAAACGCTATTTCTCGACACTCATTGAGTTGTATTACACTGATGTGCACGTTTCAAATATGGGCGGGATTGTCAAACCCGGCGTGGCACCTCTTATCCAACAAAGTTATTTAAAGCACTATATCTGGACACTTTATGGAAGCTTTAGCCTTAAAATAAAGTTAAGTCGATACTGAAACATTACTCCACGAATAAGGATCGAAACTTTTTGTAAATAGATAATAAGGTAAAAGCTACAAAGGAAAAGGACGAAGAAAATTGAGGTATATAGCAAGAAACCGCAATGCATTTTAGAGGCTCTAAAACCGCCTGGGAAAGCAGAACTTAGGCAAGACTTCAAAGCCCAAATCAAAGCCTGCAAAGGCGAATGAGGTTGTAAAAGAGCCACAGATAGTGATAAAAAGTATTAGAAGGTCTACTTCTGATGATTATGATTATGATCCTGATACCAGTATGCACCTTTCAATGTTGAAGATGGCAAGAATCCCGTCAAGCTGACTAAATGATGTGAGGGTAGCCAAGCCATATGAAGGGCTTAGTTCCAACAAAGCTTTTCAATGCTAGAGGAGATAATTTGGTAGCGAAGCTTGCTCCAACTCATCTATAAAATTTGGTCGGACGAAAGTATAAGAAACATCTGGGAATGGAACCTCAGCATCATTTGTCCGGTCATAAAACAAGTAGATTCTTTGAAGTGCGCCAGCTATAGAGGCATTAGCCTCCATACATGATTCTGTGTACAATAATCAGTGAATGCCTGACATCGATCATCAGCAAAAAAAAAGCAGAGTTCTTACTCAACTGTTAGGATAAATGGCATTTACTTCTACAGCCTCTATACATACCCCTTTGTTTAGCATCACTGTCTGGCATCCATGTCCGGGAAGTATTTATAGCTGCTAGCTGGCATTTTATTTTAGCTAATGCAAGCTTAGTGAGTGTCGCGATCAGTGCTTCAAAAAAATATCGTTTGGAGGAGGTGTCCATCATGGACGTAACTTTTATGAGCATTTCACTCCTATACGCTTAGCAAAATGGTGGACAACTAAAAATATGCCCTCAAGCAACCAACAAGTAATATATATTCAACCTTGACAGCGACAAGCCCCAGACAGGGTTTGACAAAGACGCGTTGTATGATCATCGACTTTAAGTCCAGCAGCCGCGAAGCGCTTATTGGACCAACTGAAACAAGCGATCACAACTGCACTGTCTAGAAACATCAACTAAATAGTAGAAGAGGAAAAAATTTTTACTGAAGGCGCGACAAAGTCAAAATGTGTTTACTCAAATCAACTTAAAGGAAACTTTTGGTTATCAATTCACAAGAGAAGACTGACATTGTAGAGCTCGCACCATAATTTCGAGCATCATACTAACGAATGTCAGCTGGCCCCTTCCAGACAAGAATTCTAACAACACCAATGCCCACCATATCGCCGCAAATTTATTAATTTTAATGTTTTCTTTGACAACTGTTTCTGTTATAGGGACAAACTGTACAGACCCATGGTTTTGACATCCCCGTCAAATTCGTCTGTCTGTACTGTATGACGTTGATAAACTCTCGCTGCTTCAATAGTTGGTAAGAGCACAACCGAATATCTTGGTGTCAGGTTTTAGGGTCTTCTAAATACCCGCGCATCCCCCAATCTCGCCCAGAAGCACGGACTCGTGTCAAAGGGGTATATAAACATTTGACGAAAAATGTCTCGTGTGATCTTCGATCGAATTTATATCGAAGGAGTTTGAAGGAGAAGACATAAAGAAGAGCTGTACACCGATATCAAGAAGATTCGAATTAGACTGGTACATATAGAGCGTATTCCGTATTGTCAATGCTCCGCCCAAGGGAATTTTCAACTCTACTCCATTAAGCCAACAGGATATAGGAACGATCTAAGGTAGCTCGTCCAGTTAAAATGTGTTTTCAACCATAATATGGCGATCGCAACTGAAACACTGAAAGGATTTGTGTCATTTTATAATCATTAGCCATGCATCAATCTGGATGAAGACGCATGTGGCTTGAGACTCAGGTTAGCCCAGAGTCAATAAACATTTAACAAGTTGTTTCCTATATTTGTGAACCAAATTCTTAATTTTAAAACGCGTGGCAAAACAAAGCTGAGCAGACAAACGTCTCAGACTGTGCGACCATAAAACTGTCACCCACCCCCGTATAGGGTTTCAATAATATTAATCAACCTAAGAACGCTCATATTTTTCATTGAAAGTGTCATACCGTATACCGTTTCAAAACCAATCCTCGGTAATGAAAATAAACGCGCGGCATCATTGTCCCGCACTTGGCGGTAACAGACAGTTAGTGCGGTCTGTGCGGATACAGATACAGAACCCAAGTGTCAGCGACCCTCCGCGCCCAATTAGATAGATATCACCTCACCTCAAAGTAACAAGATCCGCTGTACGGAGTATATAGGGAGGCACGGCTGATTTTTATTACCACAATACCGCAATGATCTATCCCCAATAAAAGTGTCACAGCTACTCTTAATTGCATCTGCGCTTGAGTTGTAGTCGAATATAATAGTTTCCCAGCATTTTCACCTCTCACACACTCTCACAGCACAAGATGATGATGATGATGAGTGATATTTCATCCTAAGCTCTGGCTTATTCAAATGCGAGCTTCAATTGGCAAAACTGCAACATTGTGACAGTTGGTAGGAGTCAAGGTAATTTATGATTATGACTGTTCGTCGCGCTTTATTTATGACAGCCACATAGAGAGAGCGAGAGAGAGGATGGAGGTGGTGACGTTTTTCGGCTGGCGCGCGAGTAAGCCTCATCTCATCATCATTGTGGAGGAAAATTTCGTAGAGAAAATAATAATTTATCAATCAATCAAATTGGAAATTATATACCACAAAAGAGGGGTAATCCGAATCGAGTCGTCATGGTGGTTGGTTGGACTGCGACTATGACTACATCAACGATAGCGCGGAGGTAGAAATTTGCCAGGCGACCTATGATTTGAATGCGCGCATGGAGTTAGATTTATATTTTTTTTTTTTTGTTCACCAGTCTTCGTCTAAGTTCAACTAAGTACTGTCTATGTCTACGTCTATTGTTGTCGGCAGTTTCATGGAGATTAATTGAATTTGGCAAAAGGAGTTCGTTAGTTTGACAAGCGCTGGCTGACATTAATCACAAAAGAGATTTAAAGTATCCATTATCGAGACAAGAGAAATCATCAAACGGATTTGGAAAGAGAGATCGGTAATGAGCTTATTTGCTTAAATTATTTAGCAATACAAAATTGGTAGTATGCGAAGCCGTCAACAAAATACTTCCTGATGGAGTTTTGTATTGAGTTAAACATGCTGCTTGGATTGAAGTGCATTAAGTGAGAGAGTGTAAGATGGCGCCAATATAGAAAAAGTTTATCGAAGTGGATGGCAATTGATTGGGCAATGTCTCGTTTTGAATCTAGATGGAATATAGGTATAGAAAAATATCGAAGCTACGATAGCGTTGGTTGGGACGAACTTGCCAAACTTTGATGTCGAAAAAGTAAGGACCAGCGGTAATGCGCTACCATGTAGCACCTTTCACATTATTAAAATAATATATAAAATAAGCTACATTTGGTAAAAATTGGACAAAGGGGCGTGGCACCGCCCATACAAAAAAATTTTGAATCTTATATCTCGAAAACCACCGAATCGACTGAGTTGAAACAGTCGTAGGTATTGGTCCAATGAGGCGTGGCACCGCCCATACAGAATAAAAAACATTAAAAATCTTATATCTCAAATACCGCCGAACCGATTTAGGTCAAATTTACAGACAATCTTACGAAAGAACATTATTATCTATAACGTCCGATTTGTATCAATACAGCGAGGAGGAGTGAGATCATTACAGCAGGGTAGACCTGGTCAAAAATCTGAAATGGTTTGGACAACATCGCAAGCCAACCCCTGCGGAACAACGCAGCAGAGGAATTTGGAGAGCGATCTCAACCAACTTGGCGTTGCGTCAGTTATGCGGTTATGCGCCTTTTATGGAACACAACTCAACTTAGTTGAGTCGAGTTGTCTTCAATTCAACCCAACTTTCACACAACCCAAACTAACTAACAACTTATAGACAACCATGGCCATACTTGTTGTGTTTTAACAGACAACTTTTCTATCAAGGACAATACCGAATTGTGAATGAAATAAACCAAGAGACAACTCAACTGTAGTTGTAGTGCAACCATATGGATATAGTAACCACACTCACAGGATTATGCCAACTTTATGTATCACATTTAAAAAAATGGGATTTCTACAGAATGCCGCATGCAGACTAAAATTCCTCGAGAGATCATGCCTAAGCAGAACTGCTCCACCATCCACTTGTAGAGCGTGATTGGGACACAGAGAGTTTTTCTTGTGAGTTAAAGGAAGCATGAGGGGAATGATTTTCAAGCTCCCTAAAAAGGGAACTCTCATTCAGGGCTGACTTTATGCGACTAAAGTTGCATTTTGCCCCTTTTTTTCTTTCTATCCCCAATGAGACGACTTTTCCAAAATTGTCCATATTTGCCCCTTTTCTGTATTTCGTTGATAGTTCTTCCCATTTTGGAAAAAAAAACACTCTTTTGTATGAAATACGAAATGTGACATAATAAATGCTTCACGAAACTACTTCACAATTAATTGGGATCTGAATGCGTCCTTTTTCTATCAGCCAGAGGTATTAGCTATTAGCTATTTATGTCTTATTGTCATAAGTTTAGGCATTAACAATTTAGCTATAACCATGTTCAATGCAACAATAAGATATAACGAGGTGAAAATATGCGTAATCCACTTAACTTTAGTGAACTCCCTCGTTTTTTTTCTGACATTTGTGGGCAAATTAGTATTGCCCCTTTTTCTACGCAAATCCCCTTTTTTTTGCGACTTTTTCAAAATCTTTGAAGTCAGCACTGCTCTCATTGTATGCGAAAACTGGGGAGCAGTTTGCTTTTTCCCTGTCGTAGCTAAGGCAATAATAAAAGTTGGTTTCGATTGAATAGAAGAGCATCTGAAAAATGCACTCTATTTCGAAATAAATAAAAAAAAATAAATAAATAGATGGCGCAACAGGCGGGTGACACCCAAGGCCTAGCTTCTCGCAACCATTCGTTTTGTGTGGGTTTCTATTTTTGGGACGAATGGAAGGGACCTACAATTTTATGCCGAGTCCGAACGGCTGAATTGAGAAGCTTTTTCATGACAGTCATACTCTCGGATGTTTGTCAGACGATCGCGAGAGGTGGCGCAGTAGAAAAAAACTTTAAGATGTAATTTGGGTTTTTCCGGGGATCGAACCTGGGATCCCTCGCACAGTAGTCCAGCACACTAACCACTGCGCTACTGCGCCCACTTCGAAATAAATGGGTTTCCATAATTGGACCTCCTGTTTCGACCACCTTAACACTTTGTAGTGTGTGGTGTGGTCTTCACTTGCAATGTTTTGTGTAAACGACTTATACAAGACTTATGCATATGGAGTAAGGCAAGAAGGAAAGAATTTCAACCAAAGTGGTGTTTGATAAGTGAGCAATCTATTGCTAATACTGGCCTTATTGGTGATCAGCGAAGTTCCTCGAGCCGCTACAGTCAGTGAACACACGTTGTGGTCTATGGTCGTTTCCCTCCAGCTTCTGCGTCAGTTGGGTTTTGTACGGAAGTAGGCCCAATTTGCGAAGTTGATGTTGAACTAGTCAGACTCTTACAAACACCGAAGATGTTTTCACCAGATTTTGTGTTTTTCTACCGTATGGGTGGGTTCATGTTCACTGAACCGATCCACTTGTATTTGGCCACCAAACGTGGATATATTCGACTGCAAAATACGACCATGGAAACCGAAAAATGGACGCAATCCGTGATCCATTTTAATAATAAAGTTTTATTTTGCTCAACGCTGTAACTTGACATTTTGATTTGTCTTTGGTCTCATGGCCGCCATGAACTGTCAATACCTACCCGCCTCTTTCGGAAAACCCTCTATATTGGATTGACTGTGCAAGCTGTAAGGCAACAGATAGTTTCAGGAAAGGCAATTCCTAACGGTAACCTGGCTGCCCAATAGTACAATAGTGCAATAGCCTAAATGGATATTGCCCAATTATATTCACAGAAAAGCTTTCACTAAATTTTTAGCACCTAGCCTTATAAGATCTTAAGTGTTGCTATTTTCGAACACAATCTTTAGTGCCATAGCTGAACAGTAAAGACCAAAACGTTGTAATATTGTTGACCGGATTGTGCAGTAGACTCACCAACTTGAGAGGTTCTTTCGGCACTAACAGTGAAAGCTTTTACATACTCCATTGACCGGTTTTAAACAAACCACTCATGCTGACGATTTTTGCAGAATGTGGAAAGTATTTGTCTTTGCAATGACCTAAGTAAGTTTTCATCAAGAGCTATTTTAAACAAAACAAGTTAAACAAGAATGAGGTCTAAGTCCTCATTGCAGCAATTTAAGTGCAGAACTAGAATACATCTGCAAGCATCTCGGGGCGCTGTTGAAGCGTTATAGGTACGCACTTCCCGGGAGAAGTATTTAAAATAATAATAATAATAATAATGTCTTACTTTCCATGGACGTCAAACAAGATGCCTTTCCAACCAGCATGACCCATAAATGGCTCCAGTTTGGTTAGAGGGGCAGTTTGCAATATATGCAGTTTTTACACAGAAGCCATTGAGGCCCATTGTGATTACCCTTTTGTAGTAAATGATAGGAAATCATCTAACAAAACCATTCGGATCTGTTGATGAATCTTTTAAATGTGATAGAGGTTTCATTGCTAGATCTTCTAACTTCTAAGCCGTCGAAGAACCTTGCTGCCATATAAAAGTAGGAGGGCTGGGCAGTGACACAGGAGATGTTCCACAGATTTTATTTCCTCTTCATCTCTGCATGAGTCCAGTTAGACAAGCGCTATTCGTTCAGGCCTCCTTCTAACTGGCTTCGACACTTCCGGTAGCACGTTGTATCCCTGTATTAAAGTCGAAGACTCTCGGCAGCGGAGGATTGTACATCTGCCCTATAATATATGTCGTAGACACCTTAGCAGTTTCATGATGAAGTGAGACGGGTACATTGTCGATCAAAAATTTTGCTGGCTTATTTGCCTCCCAGAGGTCTCCCAAACATATTTTTCAATAAGCAATATTTATGCTTCTTATACGTCAAAGCTACTAATGATTTTGTAGTTTAATCCAGGCTTTACAGATCGCTACGTCAGATACTGAAGCGTGCCAGCTATTAAGGTTTGAGTCTTGGGCGACAAACCATTTGACTTGGAAAAACTCATTCGATCCTGCTACGAGTGGCTTATGACTGTAATGTCACGTCAATGAAATGCGTTAATCTGGGAATTAATCTAGAATTATGGTCAACAGTCAACAATGATCTACAATCCTAAAACGTACAGTCTTACACACGTTAAACAGGCTTTGAGGATCCTCTTACAACAGTAGGCCCATAACGATATCCTCGATCTACTCTTCACATCGCATCCAGCAGTTAATATCGATTCCGACAAACTATATACACATCAGCGCCCTAAGACTTTTGTCATCAGCGTCCTCATTCATGTTAATGGACCTTTTCCAAGCTGCGCAACCAATCGCAGCGAAAAATCCGCATCTAATATTTTCTCGACATCTCTGTGTTACGTGCTAAATTACCATCATTGTCACTTTGTGTGCCACACAAGCGTGACGTTATCTCTGCCCCTGATGATAGTAATAAACAATGGCTAGGTTGCATGCAAGATCCAAACACATATCGTATACACACACCTCAACCAGAAAACTCGCAAAAATGACAACCACATCGAAATATGTGCGCGCGCACTGTATAATGAACGGCAACGCGCACCCAGGATCTGTCTAATGTTACCTCTTCTCATTCGTATCGTCATCGCGTCGCGTCGGTCGGTTGGGTTCGTCCTCCCCTTTCTTTGGGAGGCCTGTTTCCCGCGCTTGAAGAGATATGATGCCAGAGATATGATGAAGCGACATCATTATACTTTATAGCGTGCTAGAAAGCCACCACTGTCTGTCTATTGTGCTGCTGCGCAGTTTATTAGCTGATGGTTCATGTGCGCATGCGCGCGCTTGCATTCACACAAGGAAATTGAAAATGATCATTAAGTGACAATTTGTGTACGAAATCCGAGAGGGATAGCTACAAGTACACGGGTACGAATGCGAATCCGACGATATAAATTATATTATGGCTGGTGGACCGGACGGTTTGATGCAGCGCAGCAGCAGCGGTAACGACCAACGACGACGACGGACTGGCAATTCTTTTTAATGCGTTGACATGATAACAATCCGAGAAAGTTGTTTTCCTATTTGGATCGGATGTGTCTTGCTCTCATCACGGGCGCATTAAAATGATCGCCGACTGTCGACTGACAGTCTGTGGTGTGTGTTGTGTACATCCTTTGAGCCAGATACTATAAGCAGACTCGCTCGCCAGAGATACGCTGTACACAACATGGACCGTGGTACATAGTATGGTACTGTGAAATTAATGAAACGAAAGTGAACTGAATTTCTCTGGCCAAAGTTTTGAACATTTCATTTCAATCCGACTGGTAGTCGAGTCGTACGTCTGCGTACCCCCATGCTCCATCTCTCGTGATGGCTGTCAGTTGTTGGTAACGAGAATACGCGTTAACGCTTCAGAGCTGTAGGCGGTCATCGGACGGAGGATACCCCATTGCATTGAGTAAAAGTTTTTTTTTTTTTTCGTTATGACCGTGCGAATACTTGGACCGGCTTTATTATTTCATTTTTGTCGGGTCTGTGTTGGCACTTTCGCGCAACACACAGACTTTCTGACATTGTCGCACTTGATGGCTGAGAAAAAACTGTCAAGATACTTTTATCGCGCCGTGTCCAGTTCTAATGCAAATTTTTCGACTGCACCTTGACAGGATTTCTCTCATGACAATGACATGTGACAGATTTTGACGTAAAAGTTTTTTTTGGTCATATTGGTCATAAAAGTCTCGGACACTTGATGTCAGTCTTTTATACCATCCGCTGTGTCTTAACGAACACGCCAAAGTCAAAGTGGTAATTGGCATGAATTCGATGACTGGTGGTTTCATGCTGTAAAAATGTGCTCTCATGTTAATTGGAGTCTTTTGTCTCTCAATGGTTGTTAGCTGTCATTCAAAGTGTAGATATATGCGTCTGACTGTGTACCACTTGACGTACGAAAAGGAATGTGAACGCGAGAGTTCAATGCAATCGGATGAGTTGAGTTCATATCGAAGTGGCTTTAAGTTTTCTGACCTTAAACCGATAATGGTGTGCTCACGCGAGTCTATGCGGTCAATGTCATTGAAGGCCGAGAGATATTTTAGTGATTTACTTGGTTTAGGTTTGAGAGTAGTTGGCAGAAAGAATCGAGGTGAATTATGTATGTATGCGTTGGGTTTTTTGATTGGTACAATTTGAATATGGGTGCAAGTGGTGGCTTAAATAAAACAGAGGCATCATCTGATAAGCCACCTGACCTAGTTTTTGGATTACAAGGGTCTAGAATGAATGTTGTTCTCAAATTTATTTTGTATTCATTACTGAGAACGAGAGCGTCGCTCATCTACATAGGTTAAGGATGCAAGGGAAAAAGACGACGTCCCTGTTTTATAAAACCATAAGGCACATGTGTGTAGTACAGTCTTGGAGGATCTGAAGCACGGATTTATTCAAAAATGTGTGAAGATGTACTTTTCCGTTTCGAGAAAAAAGTTCTTAGTTAGATATTTTGGTCATATTTTGAAGGAGACTTTTCAACGATGAACCTTACGGGTTCTACCGTAAGCAACATCGACGTAATCAGTAAAATGCGCAGAGTTCTTGATTCCAAGCCTAAGTGGTCAAAGCAGTAGAGAAAGAACTCGTAAAAGTGGAAGATGAGCTCAATCATCTTCGAGTATGCAAATAAAATGTAGCTAAAAACGTTGTTAATTAGACAGGCTTTTGGGTTCCCCTCGAACTCTAGAACATAATCAAAGGTCACTATCGGACTTTAGCGCCATCAATTTAGTAACGATTAAGGGTACAGGTAAGGGTACGCGTGTTCTAGGCGGAAATAATGGCGATTAAAGAGGTCTTATCTTGGCTGAAGAAAAATGTCATATCCGCCAAGGATATCTGCATATTTTCGGACAGCCAAGCAGCCATAAAATCCTTGGATTCGATCTCTATAACTTCTCTTGTAGCTCTCGACTGTCGATCGTCTCTTACGGAGATGGCCGAACAGTTCAACATTCACCTAATTTGGGTGCCGGGGCATAGGGACATTCCAGGGAACTGTAGGGCCGATGAACTCGCTAAAATAGGAACAACCCAACCCATTCTGCCAGATAAAGGCACCCTAGGGATACCAATCGCTACTTACAAACAAAAATTGAAGCTGTATGCTATCGAGAGTACAAATCTTAGGTGGACTAGTGGCATCACTTGTCTAGCGACAAAAAAAATTTGGCCTAGGCTGGATTTGAAACGCTCTAAGAAATTAATTTCTCTCAACAGATTGCATATCGGCACTACAATAGGTGTCATTACTGGACACTGACTAATAGGTAAACATGCCGTAACTCTAGGCCTTTTCGCAAACGACTTTTGCAGAAGCTGTATGGATGAGGAAGAGGAGGAAACTATACCTCACCTTCTTTGTTTCTGCCCAGCTCTCTACCGTAGAAGGAAGCTGCACTTAGGAGCCTTCCAGTACAACGACTTGGTCGACCTGATAAACACAGACATCAGAAGCCTCTTACGCTTTATAATGAGCTCAAAATGGTTCAACTAGTAGGGAGATCTGACATGAACCTTTTTCGTGGTATCACAATGGACCAATGCTGGTCTAAGTGTGTTGGCGTTTTCAGCTGACAGCCACTTTCAACCAACCAACCAACCAAGGGTATATATTAGAATAAACGTGGGTGTAAAGGAAGAAAGACATTTACAGGGCTTTCGTGATGAGCTCTCTTTTGTTGTCAGGATTTTGACTTGATTTTTTTATTTGGAACCTGGGTCTTGTGTCATAAAAATTAACAATGACTACATGTGACTGGTGACAATTGTCAAATTTCTGTTTCGTAAATAATTAGACAATTTTGTAGAATTGTCGGAAAATAACCGACAATTGTCAAGTTTTGGTTTCACAAAAAAATGTTACCGAACTTTCCGAGAATTGCCATTAAATTTCTGACAAATTTGTACCTACTGACGATTTTTATGGGACAGAAAAAATTCGACTATTTGCAATTTTGTCAGTATGTAGTTGACAATTCCGACAGGCGTTTGAGTTTCCATCAAGTATTGATAGTGAAGTGACAAATATGATTTAAAATGCTAAATATTATCATCATTTTCAATGGTCCGCTTGTCCATTAAGTGGGTCACGGGTGTAGGTTGCTCAAGTGGACCCTCCATAGCTCTCGATTCTCAGCCATCGACTCTAAATCATCAAGGGCAATCCCCATATGGGTATAGGAGAGATTATGGACTTGATCTAACCATCTCATCCTTGGTCTACCTAGAGAACGCCTACCTGATGGTACAGATTCCATTCCGTAGCATGTCATGGAATCCTGGTCGGGGACATGCTTTTAACATGACCAAACCACCGAAGCATGGATCGCTCCGTCCGGAGAAGTAGCTGTTCGACATTGAGTTCCTCACGTATTCTGGTGATCTCTACGGGTCACACCATCTACAGAGAAATCTCATTTCGGCAGCTTGTATCCCCGTTCTTATTCTTTCGGTCATTACCCAAACCTCATGACCATAGGTGAGAGTTGGAACAAACACCGAATTAACGACTGACAACTTAGGTTTGACACCAAGTTCAGTCCTCCTAATAACAGAACAGTGCGCGCTGAAGTTCAGTCTAAGAGGATCCAAGGATGACCAAGTCATCAGCGAAGAGCAAATGACTTATCCTCTCACAATTCGAAAATATTATTATTTTTTTTCAATTTGAAGTGAGAAAAAACATCAAATCCATTTTCGTGAAGTACGCACTTGACACTTTAAAGAAATATTTAAAATTTAAGGAACATTTGTCCATCAATTTTTACATCATGTCCGTAAAACAGCATCGTGGTTGTTCAAAAAATTAGTGGACATCTATAGAGCATTCCGCAAAAACCAATTACTTTCTTGATGATATGACCCACGACAAATTTGTCAAAATATCTGTAACTATGACAAAATTGTGAAGACAAATTTGTCGTTGTATTTAACCGACAATTATGTCACCACTGCCAATGTTTATGATACATCCCAGTTTAGTGTCTCCTCTTGCGTGGAATCTTTACCATTTTGTAATTTTGCTCTAGTTTAGTTAGAATCCTCAGAATACCCTAGCTAGAGATTAGGACACAATGATCAACATAAGCTTTCGTACAGCCATCTCTTCCTGATTGTCAAACAAAAGTGTGAAATTTCAACCGTGAATTTTTAGCCTGCCCTGAAGCATATGCAGTTTCGCAGTTTGTCAGAATCTTTCTATTGACACAATGTACTCCATATTGCTTAGTAGGTAGTTTTTTTTAAATACCAAGGATATATCATATTTTTGGATACGCTTCAATATTGACTTCATCTTTCCAATTGCAGCAATGCAAATCGCCTTTGGTGTTTCAAATTTGGGATCGAGAATAGCCTGCTGGAGCTGTAAGGATTTACCCGATTCAATGAAATTAGTAAATCTGGCACTTGGAGCTTAGAAATGATTTTTAAGACAGAAGTTATTAGGTCATCGAAACTGAACAAGGCACAAAGCAAATCGAATTTGAAGGGCTTACCTTCAGCTACTACAACTCTCAGTAGCGTGTGCGGTTAACACTGAAGACCTAAATGGTTGTTTTAGCTCGATTCAGTGTACTGGGATAATGGCATTCCAGTTCCTACTTCTAGTGTCTCTGTCTACATACATTTATACGATTATATACTCTATAAATAAGAAAGAACTCGTAGCTTTTTAACCATACTTGTCATCCGACACTAGCAATTGACAAACTAGCATTTTTATCGGGCCCTTTCAACTAAAGCCTAATGTCGGACAAATACATATTTTTCAACGACAATTATTGTGGTTGCAATAAAAAAAAACTCGTGTAAAACTTGTCAAAATATAAATGAGAAGTGTTATCTGTTTCTTTGAGTGACATTTAGCTCCCAAAAATAATTATTAAGCAATCTCTATTCGCTTTTGTTTTATCCGCATGACTCACGGTCTCCAGTTGGGCGCCATTTTTAAATTTGTTGTGTCTCTCACTGTTTTATTTCACTTTTTTTAGAAACAATACTCAAAACTGTTCACAAACATCAAACATGCAATATAAATAATTATTGGTCCCAGTCGATCTATGTAGATATACCATTTGGGACCAGAGGCGTAAACCTCTCATGATCAATACTTTTGTAACAGATTGACTTGTTTTATTGAAACTACATTAGAACAATTGTTTAAGGTAAATTTTGTCTATTTGATTGATTAGTATATAAACCTTGCAACTACTGGTTTAAACCACATTATAAAGAATGTCCCAAAATTCATGCAAAATTTGAATTTTGCGACATTTGATCAGGGTTAATAAAAATAAAAATAAAAGAATAATGGGCCTTACCAATAAACAATCACTATACTCGAGTTTTACTAATTTCGAGACTAACTTTAGTTTCGACTTTTAATTTTGCCCTACCAATAACCAATTTAATCGAAGGGTTAACTAAACACGACTTTAGTACAAATTCTAGTACAATTGATGTCAAATCTTGTACGAATTTGGCAAAATTGTCAGATTTATTCGAGCCAAATCAGCTTTTCATTTTTTTTTTGCTGAAATACAATTATTTCACACAATTTCTTGTTAGGTATAAGGATTCAGGACGCAAATATAAATACATCATCGGAAATAAACTGAGCAGAGATTTCTGGTAGCATAATGAAATGTACAAAACACATTTTTTGCTTGGGTAAACATTTTCACATAATTTAATGTATCCTGTCAGGCCAAAATGATGAAAAATGTTCCGATGGTACCTATTCATAATCACAGTCACCTTACAAAACAGAAACCACGAAATAAAAGAAACTATTAGGCTTGCTTGACAAATATTTGCCAATTTATATTTAAGGAAAATAAAAATTCACGATTTCACAGACCACTGCTAAATTTATTTTATATAAAACAATTAAATCATAAAATTACTTATTAAAGAATTTTTAATGAAAAATAAAAATTATTCGGCTGGAAAACTGACATTCCACCTTTGAATGACACTACTACGATGACACTAATACTTAAACCATGAGTTAGACACGACTTTCTCAGGATCGCAAGTTAGAGTCGACATTAGGGTTAACTCGAGGATAAAGTGGTTATTGGTACGCAGTATTTTTTAGTTTCGACTTTTGCATTAAAGTCGAGACTAAATTTGATTGTTGGTAAGGCACAATGTGTTGTGATTAGTGAGGAATATTTTAAGAATTATAATCATGCGATTTAGCGCCTCTGGACCTTTTTCTTTTGGGATTTTTTTTAGTCTAATGTTATTGGCAATAACCCCAAGATCACGTCTTGCAGGAGCAAATCGACCATTGTAGCAATGAAATTCATCTTTGTTTAAGTAAAACGGTCATAGAAAAAAGAGTGCTTCTCTGACAGCAAAGTCGTAGAAGCCATTTATCCGATATGCTATTTCATACATAATATACTTTATTACTATATAACTTTAAGACTTATGTTTCCGCGCGCCACTTTTCGTCAAACAGAACGCATTATTAACGCCGCGGTGAGATTATTTTAAGAGGCGGTAAGTTTATTTTGACGCGACGTTTTCAACGCGACATGGCTAATTTCTTCCAAATTCTATTAATATTTCCCTTTGAAACTACAAAAATTACTTTCACTTCTCCGCGTCAGAGAAATAATTTGTAATTTTCCACAAGGGAGCGTTTTACCGCCGCGTTTGACCGCCGCGGTGAGCACAACGCGGCGTTGACAACGCGCTCTTTGTGACAGGGGATGTGTATTGCAGTATGTTACAATGCGGCGGTGGAACGCGACGGTGAAACGCGGCGTTAAAACGGGCTCTGTTTGACGGAGTCTTAAAGCAGCATCTTACTCTACTACGTGGCTCCTCTAATTAAGAATCAAATACTCTTCGGGTCAGAGCCCTAGTGCCCATTTGCTCTATATACCCTAGCCATCTTAGACGACTAATGTGGAATTTTTTGACTGGGTCGATGTCGCCGGTCATGCCGTGGTATAGTTCATCAATAAGTATCCTTCTCCGAAGCCCATAAACTCAAATGGTGCTGACAATTTACGAAGAAAACCGTCGGTTCAGACCGATCACTCATCAGTAGTAGGCAGTAAACGATTTTATGATGATATAGTTTAAATACAAAAATGGCGCCCAACGTTGGGATTCTAAATTTGTTTCTCTTTTGTATTAGAACATGCTGTTTATCTAGCACCTAAATCGACAGATGAATAGCTCTGGTCTTTGATAAATACTCACCTAGCAGAATTCAGTCGATACTCTCGTAATCCTCTTTGACATTGTACTGTCAATTTGGACTCCACTTAAGACCACATCACATCACCCCTTTAGATGTATCACCCATCTGAATAAATAAGCGATCACATTCAGATGAACATCTACATTGATCTCCCACTTCATTAAGCATCTTTCCATCAAATAATAAATTGCAGCCAGCTGTCATATTATCTCAAGTGAGTTTCTTTTGAAACTCATTTCAATGTCATCCTCTATCCAAATTGGAAAACATCCAATCCCCCCCAACGACCATTAATTAGAACCACTTCCGAGAGTTTCAAGTTCGAAAACGCCCCTCAGTCTAAAAAAAAAATAAACCTAATCAAATGCACAGATAGATTGACTTTTTGCAGCAAAAGTCCCACTCAGATATACACCAGCACAGTGATTACATTGTTGCTGATACTTCTCGCACCCATCCACTGCTAGCCTTGAAATGAAATCTGGTCGCTCGATCAACATCAACCTCATCGTATGCATCGGTCATATCGTTCATCAGCTTCTAAATTAACATTCCAAATTCGCAAGGCGAAGCCTAGAACGCATAAAAGATACAAGTACTCACCACGGCCAGACAATAGGTCTTTGTTTCCAAACTACATGCGAATTAAATTGCAATCTTTCGCGTACGGCCTATTGTAGCCGCGTATCTTGTTGTGTTTATTATTATTATATCAGTACATTAATTCACAATCACAATAGAGAGCCATATACCAACTAGAACTATAAGTGTTTGTTTATGTGTCGTGTGTACAATAAATCGTTTAGCTGCACCATCACCCTTCATGCGTCTCGGTGATTAATACATGTAATTGCTTAAAAGTCCAAAGGAAGAGTGCAAGAAAAGAAGGGAGCCCGGGTCTTGTCAGAGCTGCCAACATCTCAAAAGTAATAGTCCCGCCATTGTTTGTTTCTAATTGGATATGCCTGCAATCGGCGTACTTGATCTGGCCGAATGAGCGGCAAAAATGATGATGCGCCCGCTTCAACTGATGCCGCCGCCGCCGCCGCCGCCGATGATGACAGCAGTCGATGATGATCGGCAGCATTGGAGGCACCCCCTTTAGAGTGCTGCCGTTGATGTATCTGCGCTCTGACTGATTGATCGAATCCATTTATTTTAACGTTATTTTCCTTTTGACAATCTGCGACAGCACCAGCAGCAGCAACATCACAGCGAACAGCATCTTGATGATGTCCATCAGCGTTGGCATCCAGGGCCGATGATGAAACCTGTAGCGACGACAACATCGGTGGTAGATGTAATGTTGAAGCTGACACTGGTCCATTAATATTCGCAGCCTGATCGGTGGCCTCTGGTGCTGATGCTGTTGGTACAAATGTAATGTCGTCGCAGTGTGTAAAACAAACACCAAGCGATCGGTGACGTTTTTGAACGCCCTCTGTCTGCTGATAGGAGTTGGAGTGCGGCAAAGTGTCATGGCTCTTTTTGCCACGATTCGGAAAGAATAAATCGTCATACTTGAAGATGTCTTTGAGAATGTCCTTTTTGCCGCGATTTGGCACAAAAAGTTCATAGCGCTGCAGCAGATTCTCCAAATTGGGTATGTACTTGCGGCCTCGCGGTGGTATAAAGGGTATGCCGGGACTCGAATCTATAGACAAATTAGAAACTTGGAAACATTTTTTTGCTTAAAAGTTATAAGAAAAATAATATTGTATGATTTGTGGTCGGGTTGATGGGCCGTCTCAGATCTATGAGGTTCCTTTATGTGATTCGTTTCCTTGTTGCTTGCGTATGAATTTCCCTGACAAAAGCTTATGCGTGCCCTTGTGGGATGACTAACAATTAAAGTCAATTCATAAATTCATGCTATATTGGGTACTAAACACCTATAGTCTTTAAAGGGACATTGTTTACGGTCAGATGTTTTGTGGTTTCTCATTTGTAGACCTATTCTGGGGGTGAATCAGTGCTGTCACTTGGGATTTCAAAAATGTGGTAGATTGGAAGGAAAAAAGAGTGGTAGATTTAAGAAATGGGTGGTAGATTTGAAGTTTATATGCACCATTACAATTAGTCACAGAAATATCAGCAAATATGTATATTTGCTTATGAAATATCTTCAATCACGAAAACTTCTTAATGACCGGCAGTACGGTTTTCGTGGCAACAGATCCACTGAAGATTTGATGACTTATCTCACCGGAAAGCGGGAACAATCTCTCCACTACTCTGCTGAAATAAAGATTGTTGCGCTTGATATTTTAAAAGCATTTGACAGAGTTTGACACTAAGCTCTTTTGTCAAAAATGCGTGCTTATGGGATAGATGCGACTTTTATTCAATAGATTAGAAACTACATTTCTGACCGCTCAATTCAAGTTGTTTTGGATGGTTTCACGTATGAAACTCACCATATAAATGCTGACGTTCCCCAAGGCTCTGTTTTGTCTCCGACCCTCTTTCTCATTTTCATAAATTATCTCTTGTCTGCAATTTTTTCCTTCGCTGATGACAGCAGACTTACCTTCTCATTTTCATTCCAGGACTCACGTACTTGCTCTTCGGCCATAAAAGTGGAACGGCAACATATGTTGAGCTCAATAAATTCTGACCTTGATAGCATTATGAAAAAGGTTTAGCCAATAGGATGGAGTTTAATGCTTCCAAAATGCAGTGCTGTTTGCTATCCCTAAAGCAAAAACCAAACCTTCAGCCTATCAATGAATGGCCCTTATATTTTCGAATCCGAAAGACTTTCCATTTTCGGTATTTGTGTCCATGAAACACTTCGTTAGAACGACCATATACACGAAGTCTTCAAGAACGCTGCGAAATGTCTAGGTTGCCTCAAACGGTGCAAGAAATATTTTACCCCTTTTGATCTAGCTACAATATATAAGGCGTTCATTCGCCCCAAACTTGAGTACGCTTCTCATTATCTGGTCGGGTGCGCCGAAAACCACATTTCACGTGCAATCTGGAAAGGATACAAAACCGCGCGTGAAAACTAATTGGAGACACGAACATAGGGCGTCAATGTCTAGGGCGTCAAATGTCAATTTATCGCTCGAAATTCTTAATCGAACTCACTAAGGAACAAAATCTTATTAGCGAACGAAATGGAAATTGCCTGTTTTGCTGGGATATGAAACTGTAGACTGAAGATGTTAATGACGACACGAATGATAAAAATATCCATCAAAAGTGCGCCTCGCTTTCATTTTCTTATCGATATGAGAGCATAGAGAACTATAAAGAACTTTCACCGCAGAACTTGCAGATTCGAGACTAACTTCAGGTCAAGACACCAGTCAGTTTATAGTCTTTCTTACTGGAGAGACAAAAAGATATCTTCTAGTAACCCCGCCACACATAGGTTTAGGTAGTCACAAACTGCTAACATCAGCTGTTCTCAAGTCCAGTTTAGGTGAAGGGCTTTCGAAAATCCCTTTGATTCGTATTCTGTTCATACTCGCTGGATGCTGGATGTGTTATCTCGGACCCGGACCAGTTTTAAAGTGTGTTTTTAATTTTGCTACCAGATTTAGAAAAATTCTAAGACAGTGTACAAAGCCGTGAAAGGGGACTAGGGCTGGTAGCAAGCTCTAAGAGAAATGGGAAGGGCACGGGAACTTTGCGTTCGAAGAGACTGACAGATGCTACTCTAAAAAAAGGTAAAATTAATGCACCCAGAATGAAACTCCCGTACAAAAACCTGTAGAGATGACCAAGGAAGCCTAATAATATAATCATAGTTGGTGCTGAGAATATGCAGAGGCGAGTTCTTCAGATGGCGAAGACCAGAATCTAGCGGTTAGGCAGAACCGATAGCAATATCTAAGCTTAGGACCTATCTTAGGCAAACTCTAAGACCGACAAAGTTGTTGGACCTTATGGTTTAACCGCCTAACTTTGAAGGAGGGCTGCCTCCCTTTTCACAAGAAAGAAGGTCTCTTTAACAAGATCCTATCTGCCATAATGTGTGAACGCCGATAAACCTGAGCTAATAACCCGATTGAAGGAGGGCTGCCTCCCTTTTCACAAGAAAGAAGGTCTCTTTAACAAGATCCTATCTGCCATAATGTGTGAACGCCGATAAACCTGAGCTAATAACCCGATTGAACCCTATCAGTGCGGTGTTAAGCTACGATTACACGGCCATTTTTTCGAGTCATTTAAATGGCGCTCTGACGTAAAAATCCCGTCACAAATTCGCTCTGTTTGATCGCCATATTTGGCAGCATCATTTAAATGACTAGGAAAATGGCGCACCAAATGACATGAATTAAGTGCCATTTAAATGGCAAAAAAAAAATGGCCGTGTGATCGCTCTTCAATGACGCCTAGGACACTGGCATCCCAACGGAAAATTCTAAATGACTCGCAGTGTCCGTCATTTGATTTTGGGACACAAATGACGATGATAGTCATTTCGTGTGATCGCCATTTTTTCAATGACGAATCGTAGCTTAAATGTCGCTCTAATGCGACATTTTTTCCTGGCGTCACAGCGCCATTAAAATGACTCAAAAAAATGGCCGTGTAATCGTAGCTTTAGGCAAGGAAAAACCCCAAGAAGTCAAAATAGTACATATTCACTGTCATTCGTCGATTTCAAAGCCACTTACAGCATTTATAGAGTCGAGCTACAGAGAGCAATGTCTAGTTTTGGCTTCACAGCGAAACTCATCCGTCCATGTGGGATCTCGTTTCTGCATAAACATCATTGGCGACCCAACCTATAGATTTTTAATGTAAAAGCAGGTAGCAGGACTGAGGCAAAAAGGAAGCTGGTAAAAGTTGAGTTAAGCCTCAGTCCTAATGAGGACAAAACGTAGTGTATACTGTCAACGAGAACGGGAAGTCAACATCGATACAATGTCACAATCGACAGGTAGTGAAACGAACTGCTCTTGCCAATCGATGTTTGTTTTGGCTGAGAAGGAAACTTTGTAGTTAAGGCGTCTCTAGAGTAACTTACGAGAGTCTACATAAGACCTTACTAATCCCAGTCCTGCTTTGCGGATCTAAAGTATGGACCCTTTTAAAAACAGATGAAGATATCCTTGGTCCTTTCGAGAGAGAATTTTCGACAAAAATGAATTATAAGCTGTACCGCAACATTGACGCAGTAGATGAAAACCTCGCCTAAGAAAATTGCCTCAATTGGCTAAGGAAGGTTTGCCTTGCAAAAAATATTTCGGTCATCTAGGAACACACATAGATCTCAGGAGACCTTTCTCAAGTTCCTATCCTTAGCTGAGAAGATTGGAGAATTGGACTCACATACCTAATGCGCAATACATAGCCATATTTATCGACGGTTCTTAAATGGCACTGTGTATAAGGTCAGTCGATTTTTCTGACTCGGTAGGAATGTCAACATTGGTACGCCTTCCGGCCTATAGTATAAAGTGTCTTCTAAGCAAATGTTCTGGCAGTCACAACAACAGTCCGTGAGTCTGCAGGTAAAACCTTTTTTATCAACAGCCAGGCAAGGCAACTATGAAAGCACTAATTTCACAGCACAAGGTAAAGGTACCGCTCTGTTGGGTCCCGGACATGAAGGCATTGCAGGCAATAAGAAAGTTGACAAATTAGCAAGACACTGTTCAATAGTTTTTTTCAAAACAAGCTCATTTCTCCGTCAATATACCGCCTTGCATCTCGAGCTAGAAACTGGGGACAAAACTACAAGAGAGACGAATGCTAGATAAACCGCCCAAGAACTTATTGTACCATAAGAAGTTTATGGCCGTCTTCAATTTAAGGCAGGACCGAGAGACGCATACGGAAGAAAAGAAGATAGATCGTTTTCCATCCTATAGTAGGAGTCCGAACGCGGTAAAAAAAACTCATGAGAAAAATGCGTCTGACTAAAGAAGAATTTTGCAGAGGCTGTGATGATAACGGAGTTCTTGAGGACAAAAACCACTTTCTGTGTCCCGAAAAGTCGGGAAAGATCTGTAGTTTCTTCCACAAAGTTATAGATGCACATTCAAAAAGAAAATCGCTATCTTATAGAGTCAAAACAATTCGAAAACTTCTCAGCTCCCACTCATTCCCATCATCAAACGCTCTTGTGTCGATCTTTTTGTCAGAAACCTATTACAACTAGCCGCTAAACGAAAACTCTATTAATTTTTATTAAATTAAAAAAATATGAATTTCGATTTTAACGATTTTTCCTACCGTGTCATACGTGCCTTTTCTTAAACTCGTCTAACAGTAACCATGAAACTCAAATGACTTCCTCGACTCTTTCTTTTCACCCAAGTCTCAACTTTTTGACAAAAATGAAATAATTTTTCATTGGAAAAAATTGTTTAATTTTATTACCCTACATGAGTCGTCATCGTAAAACCCAACAGATGAGCGTGAAATTCCGAAAACAATACACAGACGTGCTCATCATTTTTTTTGTTGCCTAATAAAATCCAACAATTCACAGAACAACTTTGACAGATGAATACGAAGATGAAGATGCCAACGTGCAGATAGCACACGAAGTCCAACAACCGTCTATAGTGCGTTGCGTAACAAGGAATGTGTGTATCTAAAAATGTTTATCGTGAAATTCGATCCAGGTACACAACACACACACACACTAAATGCAATCCATTTCAGGACCCGCATTCTGAAAACAATCAACAACCACTCCTCTTCGCGTATTCACAGAATGGATTCCAATCATAATTTTGCACTTACTCAAATCGGGTTCCAAATCCTCTTTTTCACGACGCACTACAATATACTGGGGTTCTTCCACATACAGAGGTAGCTCTCGGCGTCCCGATAGATTCAGGTTCGTCCATATGTTCAGACCGGGATAATAGTTGTTGCCAGATGCGTTGTAACTGTGCAACGAACCGAGATGTACCATTGTCCATTTGAGAATTTTCATAAGATCCTTATCGTCACTCAAGTGGAGTAGAATGTCATCGTCGTTCTGTCGTGCTGCTTCGCTGTCCTCGCTGTGTGAGAGAGAAGGAGATGAAATTTTAGATATTTGGCAAAAATTTTGATTGATATGTGATACTCGGCGTTGAATCCACTCAAGCGAATGACGATCATCATGATTACGGGTTATTATCGGGTATCGATTACCACTTTTGATTGGCCTACTAACAGGTATTAGATTTCTTTCTGCTGATTAGGAGGGGAAAAGGTATGTGCGCACGCGCACCCCAGGGGTCTCAGACGCGTTGCGAATGCTCGTATCTGAATCTGAATTCTTCTTGGAATTGTGCGCCCAAATTGTATGGATTTTAGTTCGAAATTGAAATTGGCGATTCGTGTTGGATTGTTGAGTCCATCATCGGGGGCCATCCATCAATTGGGAGTGTTAACTTAGAGGAATGTGGGTATACCACCGAATGTGGGTGGGTATGGCGGTAGTTAATCATTTATCGAATATGGGTCTTGCGTGCAGCGCACAGTTGGAGCCAGAAATACAACAAACTATTGTCCAATTGTAGTGACTGTATGTGCGGTACAATTAATCGTAATTACACTGTATGACCCGCGTTGGGTGAGCGCACCGATTGAGCGGAATTGCACAATAAGCTTGTGGTTTGTGTGCGGCTTACAGCAATTACATTGTGCATCGTAGATGTGGGAGATTTTCCTTTGAGTAATTAACTGGATTCGCTTTAATTGATTCAGATTTGAGAGGGAATATTAATCAAGACAAGGAAATCGTTGCACAGTTGTATACTAATGATGAGTCAGGCCAGACGATAGATGCAGGAAGGAGATGTGATGACCCATAAATGTGGTGTGGTTCTGTGACAGACCCGCTGAGAAGTCGCTTTCTTTGAGCGATCAGACTCTATAATGGATTAGTTATCGATCCACAAAACTCAGTACGAATGACTGTGGTAAAGAAGATGTAGGTAGCGGGGAATGAGATAGTCACTACTGAGATGAGTATTTCTGTTCTTCCCGAAGAACGTTGTCGTCTATAATATGAGCAGAATGATTCTGATTTTCTGAACCGGACGAAAATGTAATTACATTCAAATGGGCAAGTGGAAGGGCACAGATTGATCGGGTTGGTGATGAAATATCCTTTTCTAAGATCCCCTTTCCAAAATCCCTTACTACAAAAAACCCTAAGAGAAGATTCACAGGAACAAAATCCCTGTTAAAAAGTGAGATACCCCCCTGCTTGTGATCACTGTAGGATTTGGAGTAGGTGCAAGTTGTGGGAGACTTTGGCATAAGGGATTTTGGAAAAGGAGAAGAAAAAAAAATTAGAGATTATGTCAAATAATGGATTTTGGAAAAGGGGATAACGTAGGGGTCCCAGATTGGTTTTTGCTTTGCGATGTTGAAGCTCTCAAGAAAGAAAAGACTCGACGTTCTGGAAAGCACCAGGTTGCAGCAGCCTTTTGGAAACATGTAGTGTTGATCAATCATGGTATATCGAACTGCTGCAATTTGGTCCAAAATGTATCACCTTATCGAAAGATACGTTATAGATTTGCAAATTTCGGCAACAGTCAGTTTTGTTTTGATATTTGTAAAGTAAATAGATGCAGAGTAAACGTTGAATTGACAAGCTATGGAACGCTATCCTTCTTAAGATCGCGAAATATCGTAACTATTTTTGTGCCGAATAATTCGTCAGAGATTTGGGCGCAATGTGAATTTTAACGTAAATTTCCTAAGTCCAACGCCAACTGGTAAAATATTAACTCGTTTAACAACTCGCCGTAAAGATACTGGAATGTAACTATGTACACGTTACTGAAGGTGTCGCGGATGAGCCATCGACATTGACCATACGACGTTACACTTTACTTTCTTTTGTGAAAACCTTGAAGTTGTTCGATGTTCCCTTACAAAGTGTATAGAGACAGTCTATTAGCTACTGCCTGCCTGCCAACAGTATCTTAGATATGCTCCAGCTAGCTCTGAACCTCACCTAAGCAGTAGGCGATTTTCGGTCGGCGTTTGTCATGAGCGACGAGTAGTGAAGTCTAATGCTGTCGATTTCCACGAAGTCACCAGCACCGGACCCTTGACTAGTTTTGGAGCCATCCGTGAAAATACGACTACATCCCAAAACAGGCTCAGACTCTGGCTGAAAGCAGTCCTGAACGCAAGCAAAGTCGACTTTAAATTTACACAACAGCCGAAGTTCCGGTGTGCATATCAGACGGTATATCCATGGAACTAGGGTGTCGTAGGATAAGTGTCGTGAAAGGTCATCGAAACTGCAGTGTGTATTATACCAAAAACCACCCCGCCTGAGACGGTAGATTGCTTTGATAGCAACACCTATGATATAGGTATCAAGGAGAGGTAAATCAAGCAGAGCATCTAGAGCAGAGCCCGGCGTACTCGGGAAAGCACCCGTTCGGCTAAGACAAACCGTTCCCAAAAGTTGTATGCAGAAGGCAGTCAGATATTTTCGCAAAAGCCCTATCTAAAGCCATCTATGCGTTAGCACAGACAGTCCCTAAACATGATCCGACAGAAAGTATGGCAAAATCATCCTCGTATGCCTGAGCGTAGACGTTTGAATCGTTTAGGGTATGCAACAGAGAGTCAACTACAATGCACCATAACAGGGGAGACAGAACACCACCTTTTGGGCAGCCTTTGTTTACCCCTATCCTAACATGGTGTCCACAGTCGGCATCTACCGCCAAAGTTCTGTTCATCAGCATTGTCCTGTTCCACAATACCAATGTCTCATCTACACCGTACTGCCTAGCAGAGTTACAGAGTTGCAGTCAATAGTCGCATTATCGAAAGCGCCCTCTATGTCGATGAAAATGCCCATGGCGTATTCTTTCCTATAGAGGGCGCATTCAATTCTAACAACTAGATTTTGAAGCGCAGTCTCACAGGATTTTCCACGCTGATATGCCCGTTGTATCTCAATTGGATAGCTCGTCGCTCATGACAAACGCCGACCGAAAATCGCCTACTGCTTAGATAGAGGGTGCATCCTCAGTGCAAACCTGCGCACGTGCATCTCGACCAGTCTCTCCAAGCTCTTCAGCAAGAAGAAAAACAGACTTATAGGTCTAAAACTCTTAGCGAGAGAGTGGCCATCTTTCCCAATTTTTGGAATGAAAATCAATCGAACCGTACGCCAAGGTATAGGAATATATACCAGTGCCGGACACGCAGTGTTATAAGCAGTTATTAGCACCAGCACTAACCCCAGCCTTGTACAATACAACAAGAGTGCATGCCTCTAGTTTTATTACCAGCTTCGGGCTTTTCAATGGCATTCCTTGCGAGATGAAAAGTGTATTCTAAATCAATGCACTATTTAAAAGCTCTCCCTCTTACTTCGAAGTCCAAAAATGCCTCACACAGGTCTTATGAATTGATCTACGTTTGTTATCCGTCTATTTCCTATTTCAATTAGTGTAAAAAAAAACCCTATAGGATTACGTCGGCTCATTGAACACAAAAAGCCCCTAAGAGATACATTTCGCACATAATGTATCTCTATCAATTTGTTCGCATATTTAATTACACACCTAAACATATCATCTGTATCTGAGTGTCGCATAAATCGAGGGCAACACCTGCAGAGCCTTTCTTTTCAGTTTCCACTGTTGTAATACATTTAAGTAAAATGATAGTTGTCGCCAGCTCACTGACAACAAATTTATTCAATGAATGTACGGGTGTTAACAACCTCATATCAATATTAAAAATGACGACCGAAAGAAACAAAACAAAAAAATTATTGAATAATATCTACTTATTCGCATTGCTATGCATTGTTTTGGAATACTACCACGTATTTGCAAGTTGCTCACAGATACTTTGTAGTTTTTGTTAGGCACCGATCGACCCCAAAGTTGGGTAGTCATTGGGGCGTTTCTATATGCCTCGCAGTTTGAATATTTTTTCACGTGCGGTAATTTGCTTTTGTGAAGTTGAAAGTGCGCACTGCAAATTGAGAGGGCTTTCTAAAACTGATTTACCGTAATTACAATGGATCAGGTAAATAGCTGGAATTTAATTTATTTTTTTGGTTACCCAAAAATTCCCCATTTCACGATACTCAAGGTTAGCTGGGTCTGTACAATCATCTGACATTGTAATCTGGTAGTAATGCTGAGTTATTAGGTGGTGATTAGAACTAGTTATACGTTGTTCGACTTGAAGAGTGCCTATAGCTGGTCAATTAAATTGTCATTTGGAGGCACAGTGTAATTGGGAGACAATTAGAGGTATCCAATTGAGCTGAAGAATTCTAGTAGCGGCTATTACAAGTTAGAGCTACTCGTTTGTGTATTGCGCAATTCACAGAAAATTAAGAGGCAATTGGAATTTAATTACAACGATTCTTATGTGCTTTACGGTGATTATTACATTCTTTAGATGATCACCAAATTGGGCGGGTTTTTAATGGGCGTATAGAGAATTGTTGGGCTCTTTTGTTTTTAGAGAAAATCCCCGCGCAGCAACAGATGTCGTTTTATTTGAAAGATCAGAGTGAATAGAATTCGATTGATCTTATACGTAGCCTTTTGTATGAGCTTGACTTGTGGTCAACGAGGTAATGAAGTTTTGAGTCCCCCACAGCCATTTAAACAAACGTACATCAGCATGGGAGATGGCTTAAGTTTAACTTTCGTTGATTTATCGGATAATCTAATTTTCATTTCCTCTTCGAAAGATCACTACAGTTAAAGCTGTCCCGAATTAATAATTTGTGAAGTGAAATATTTTTTTTAGAAAGGATTAACATATTTGTGCGGTGCACCTAAAATTGTGAAACTAGGTCTAGTATTTGTATTCGTTATATCAAATTCGTTGCCTGATTCTTCCTTAAATTGTTGAAGCTATGATCTGAATAAATGGGGTAGGGTAGACATTAAAATCCTCCCATTTAACTATACAACTATACAACATCCTTACTTTTCAGCCTATGGGGTAAAGTCTCTTAATACCTACTGTTTTACTGAGGCAAACAGATGGTAGTACCAGGAATTTTTAGGACTGCGTCTCTTTCGCGGTTGTGTTGAAACGTTGAGTGATATTTTTAAAGGGGTTGGAAAAATTTCTTATTTGAACATGACATGCATTATAATTTTTTTTTTTTTGAGATGGGTTGTTTTAAGTGAACGTTTCCTCGGATACTCGACCTTCTTGTTTGATCAATCTCCTGCTGTTATGCGTGTCATCGTCATCTCAGCTGCGGCTTATTTGCTCTCCTGGGTTGTCAACTGTATACCTATATGATCACCGGAGTAAAGATGGCTGAGATTTCCCTCATTTCATCCACACTACGCTTATGCGATGATTGTGCATATCACTGGGATTTGGGGAGCTACTCATGTAAACCATTTGCTGCCTGTTACGAAGCTAAGAATGTTAGCGGCGCTGGTGTTACCTAGATCACTGAGATCATTGAGAAAATAGTTTCCTAAGTGAGACCTCTAATATAATTCAAAGTAAAATAATTGTGAACGATAATATTGCGGGCTTCCTATTACCAGTTGCTTATTGAATGTTGGCTCTATGTGAGAGCCGACTTTGTGATACCGAATTAGTCGACAGCAACACTTTAGCTTGACGAAAAGCTGTAAATTCGGCTTGGAAGACCCTAGACCTGCAGTGTTTCGGACGGCAGAAGGAGAGGCTCAGATTCAATTCTGCTGAAAAGACTCCGGCGCCCACTCCCTCCAGTGTCTTAGAACCGTCTGTCAATATTGACAGTGATTTGTGTATAGGACATTTTGTGAATCCCAATGATACCTGTCCGGTATCACATGGGTGAAGCCTTTTTCGGAGTGGATTTTCGTAGGCAGATAATCGGTTGTAGTGGGCAGGGGGATCGTCTGTAGAAGGAAGCTCCCAGACGGTTGCTCTCTCTAGTGTTTCCATTCCCTTAATCCTTAAGCCACGTTTGTGGTATATTCTTTACTGACGATGTCTAGTGGAAGTAAGTTAAGCATGGTTTGCAGAGCGGCGCGGTTAGAGATGTCCTCAGTGCGCCCGTGATGCACAGGCATGCCAAGCGCTGAGCCTTCTCTAAGACTTTTAGATTGGTACTTTTGTTCAAGGTCGGCCACCACACAACGATGCCATAAAGAATTATCGGTGTTATAACCGCAGTATAAAGCCAATGCATTATATTGGGCTAAAGGCCCCATCTAAAGCCCCAGCCCTTTTGCAGGAGTATAGAGCCACCAGGGATTTCCTAGCGCGTTCGGTAATATTTTCTCTCCATAACAGCTTCTTGTCCAGCCTCAGCCCCAGATATTTTGCCCTGCTAATGAACTCGAGTGGAGTTCCTTTGAGCTTTGGAGGAGTGACAGCGAGTAGAACCTTTCTTGTAAATAAGACTAACTCCGTTTTCGTCGGGTTGCGAGGTAAACATTAAAATGATTTCGCATCTCACTCTGAATGCATCCATTGCAAAGAAAGCGATCGAAATGCAATTGACGGCTGTCTAATCTCTAATGGATCCAGTCCGTTCAGGGCTGTTTTGAGTAAAAAAAAACCCTAAACAAACGGCTTTGCCTCTCTATAAAAGGGCTTGTTCTGAAATTTTGGAGGCAGTCGATTGTGAGATGTGAAGCTGATCACATCTATTTGGTGTGCTTTTTCGCTCGTTTTTTGACACATACTTTGGCGCAATTTTTTGACGCGCAGTATGGTGAATTTTTTGGCGCGTATTTTGACGTCTATTTTGGCGCGTTTTTTCGCGAATTTTTTCTGCATTTTTGGCGGGATTTTTTAGCGCATATTTTGTTATTTTTTCATCGCGTATTTTGGCGCGATTTGATGGGCGTTTTTGGCGCATTTTTTTGCATAGTCTTGGCGCGTATTTTGAGATGTTTTTTGGCGCTTTTTTTCGCGAAATTTTTCCACATTTTTGGCGGGATTTTTCGTCACCTTTTTGGCGCATATTTTGTTATTTTTTCTCCGCGATTTTTGGCGCGTATTTTGCCGAGATTTGTCGGGCGTTTTTGGCGCATTTTTTGCATAGTTTTGGCGCGTACTTTGGAGATGTATTTTGGCGCGTTTTTTTCGCGAAATTTTTTCCACATTTTTGGCGGGATTTTATGTCACTTTTTTGGCGCATATTTTATTATTTTTTTCACCGCGATTTTTGGCGGGATTTGTCAGGCGTTTGTGGCGCATATTATTGGCTCTATTTTGGCGCTCATTTTGGAGGGTTTTTGACACGGATTTTGTGGCATTTTTTCGCGAAATTTTTCTACATTTTTGGCGGGGTTTTTTTTTTCATTTTTTTTTTGGCGCATATTTCGTTATTTTTTCATCGTATTTTGTTATTTTTTCATCGCTGTTTTTCACGCGCATTTTTGGCGCATATTTTGTTATTTTTTCATCGCGATTTTTGATGGGTATTTGGCGGGATTTGTTGCGAAATTTTGACTTGCCTATTAGAAAGTAATCTACGTAGAAAGTGGAACACTCACAGATTTTGCCTAGTTACTATGCATATGTAGTATGTAAAGAAATAGCTTATTTGAAATACTATATTATAAAAATATTATGTACCTACATTAAGCCGATAAGAATAAGAAAATGTTTTAAGGTTCTTGAATCGTAACGAGGCGTGTTGTTATAACTGAGGCAGTGGTCTTTGAGTGCAAAAAAATCGGGATAAAAACATCGATGCATCGATAATATCGAAAATAAATTATCGAGTGAAATAATCGATATTTTTTTTGCGACAGTATCGATGAATCGAGTGATTCGATATATATCGCGCATTACTAATACATACTTTGTTTTGTCCTCAATAATAGCCAGACCCGTCTTCGCCGCCCCTGTCCCGTCAATTTCATCAGCATTATGCTAAGTAGATTAACAGACTTTTGAAAAATTTTACTTTTGATAGTGGCTTGTCAGTTTTGTACAATTGCTTCAAGACTGATGTTAATGAAGGTCCATGATAGCGCTCTTTCTAGAGAGTTTTCCTTTGTCATTCTGCACAGACGGACTAGTTTGACAGGGATGCCGAAATTACACATGACTTTGTGTAATTCTGTGTTCTTTCTAAGATTTTCCGGTTTGTGATGGTTGACTTTTCTAGCCTTAAGCCGCACTGATAAGGATTTTATAGGCGACATTCATTTTGCTTTGTGGATCATGCACTCGATGAGGTTCCATTCAACGGGCATACTTTCTTTCGACCAAATTTTGCAGATGAGTTGTTGCATACTAATTGCCAAGTCATCACTAGTCCCTTTAAATAGCTCGGCCAGTAGACCATCCGCTGCAGCAGCATTGTTGGACTTAACATTGGATATAGCTATCCTCACTTCGTTTTGGTCGGGTGGATGGAAATCGTCGCGGCGTCGTCTCATTGAATGAATCATACAACCTGGACAGCTAATTTTTCGATGTCTCCGCCATTTAAAATTTTGCGGATGTGTTCTTTTCAAATATTTAGCACCGACTGTGGATTCCGATCGGCGTTGTTTGCAACGTGATCAATTCGGCTGACGGTTGTATGATTTAAAAACTACGTCAGACATTCAGTTAGTTTCAAAATCATTGAACACAAATTTACAGCACAAACTGAAATCAATTCCCATGAACATTCATCATCCTAGCATTGCAATGAGAAATTCACATCCAATTAAGGTTCGCTTATTTAAACTGCTTCAATTCTTTATACAACTCGCCAAATATGGGTTACACAATTATTCTCCTCCAAAGTGAAATCTCTTCCTCTTTCGCCCACGCAAGCCACCGAAAAGCGAATCCCAATTCCAAAGCCTTCATTTTCTTATCCCCAAACCTTAATCGTCCAATTTACCTTCCGTTTGTTTAATTTAACAGAAAAAAAACCCCAGACAAGAAATGAACAGCCTCGTCCAAAAAACACAACTCTCAATCTCATTCATTATTGACCTAAATAAAAAACATCTCCTTTGGGTTGGGCAGCGCACCACTTCATTCAATCAGCAATTTTAGACACATATACACTACAAACACAGCTACACCCAAACGCGCCTTTCTTTTAATTGTGTCAATTCCATTTCATCCTGCTCCACTGCACTGATTTTCATCTGCAACTCATGCTCAGCATGAGTTCGTTTCGAATTCTTATTACACTTTCGTGTCGGTATAATATAGGTACCTTCCAACAACAGCAACAATGGCTCACAATAAAAACGATTTACGATTATCCGATAGCGTTCAATATGTGTGACAGGAAGTTAAACACGACCGCAACCGAAATATCAATAAATCTGAGCCCAAAATCACGACGAGATGCGACGACACCGCAACACACTATCGACCGAATGAGGGATCAAAGTGCGATCAAGTGCACATTGCCGGAGCCCTGGCACAATAATTGTCCTTTGCATATGTATATAGGGCGTTTTGAAAAACCCAAAAGACAAAACGAGCGACATGCCTCGAAACATGATTTAAATTTTTCAAAATAAATTGAACATCACGAATGTAATGTAGGTATACAGAATGCACACAAGGCATAACAACCCACAAGGAGTTTGCATAAGATGATGATGATGCTGACGCATCCTTAGCGATGGAAAGTTTAATTGAAATATCGACGATCGATGTGAGGAAATTTATGGATAACGATCTCAGCCCAAGGAGAAATGTACCGTATCGTGGTGAAAAAAAAAATGTTTTTTTTTGCAAGGAAAAGTGAAACTTCCGACCGCCCTGTGGTTCCATCTACGCACCTACAGCGATGTATGTAGGGCCTTTTGCATAATTTTAATGATGGTCAAGAAGAGGAATGGTCATATCAATATTGCAATTGAGGGTGTGTCATTGTACTGATTGATTTTCAATGTCCCGCTTATCCGCTAAAAGGGTCGCGGGTATTGGGTGCCAAATTGAAGCGACCAGATCTTCCGCCATCAAAGTCAATTAGCAGGACTCCATAGCACGTTTTAGAAACCGAGTTGGAGGCATGCGAATTACTTGACAAAACCACATGGACCGCTCCATCTGGAGAAGCTGCTTCTAGACATTGAGTATCTCGAATGTTCTGGTGTTTCTTATACGATCTCTCCGAGCCACACCATTATGCAAGGAAGAAATCTCATTTCGAAAGCTTATGCCAACGATCTGTCGCTAATCTCATGACCATAGGAAGAGTTGGGAGAAATACGGAATTAAAGACCAACAACTTAGCTGTGACACCAAGTTCGGTCTGTCTGATAATAGAATGCCGTATGTCTCAAAAGTGAACCCATATCCTAACCAATCCTGGAGGAAAACTCAGCATCGTTTCATCGTGAACATGTTAACGAGATCCTTAAACTTCTCCACCTATTTCAATGGAACTAAACTAACATTGAACAGGCGTTCTGGAAATAGCCCTCAATTGAATTCTCACCTATGACTCGACGTGATATAATTGGTATTTGGTTGTGGCGAATTCTTATTGAAAAAACCCATCTCCCTTCTCGAACAAACCGATTTTTTGTCACCCGCGCAGCGACCGCCCCGGCCGGCCGTAAGGCACTACTTCTCGGGGGTCGGTATAAAGCAAATACGGTTTCGCGATGTGGACAGTTTGGAATGGTTTCATGTCTGCGCTGAAAGGGATTTTCTCTGTTACAGCCATGATCCGTCAATACTGAGCCCGGTAGAAATTTGTTTCGGCATAAATTCGTTTAATCCATGTTCGGATCGCTGGTACGAGACGATGTGTCCATCTTTCCCTTAACGATTCGTTCCATTTTTTTTGCGATTATGCGATTTTATTCTTATCTTTTTTTAACATAGTCGACTTGTACATTTCGGACTCGCTCGGTTCTTAGCGTTTCCATTTCTTCAGCAATTAAACCGGTGGGCAACATTGAAGATACGATGAGTACAGCATCGTTCAAAACAGTTCTAAATACACAGGTGACTCCTTATGACTAAAATTTAGATCCGCTTACCTAGGAACTAATTTTCGTGCCACTTGTCCATATTTCATCTGCGTAAATCAGTATTGAACTGGCAGCTCTCGTTACTCATCGTCATCACCCTTGAAAAAAGTGCACTAACATTTTTGGACGACTACTTTGCATACACGCTCTAGACTAGATGGTATTTGAAGCTTAGACAAGCGACAATAATCGCTCCTAGATACCTAGGACATACTCCGCCTGAGGCACTATACTTTATGACTTCCAACGCTAAACGTTATCGTTTCCCAAACTTTTCTATTAATTCAAAAGCACTGCCTCCATTTTATGATCTTCTAGTTAAGGCGTTAGGTTACAAATTATGTGCAGTACTGACCATCTCGTTGTATCCTCTAACGGGTTTTTCAACAGGGACGCTACAAAAGTAGAGCGACAGGGACACCAAACGACGCCGAATTTCTTGCCGCTCTTTTGACATTTCTCTTCAGTAAGGATTGCCATTTAATGATGGAAGATATACGAGCCAACAACGAGTCGAAATTATTAAAACTTACTACCGAAATTCGGAGTCAGTGGCCTCAATGTTAAGAGCGCTACGTCCAATTTATGGTCGTCTCGTCATAATCGTCCTAGCAGATCAGCAATTGAGCGTCTAGTGGAAAAATTTGAATCCACAGGCACAGTACAAAATGTTCCCGTTCCAGTGAGACAAAGAAGTGCCCGTAGTGTCGAGAATATTGCTGCCGCTGAGGCTTCAGTTGAAGAAAGCCCAAATGTGTCTCTCACACGTCGTTCTCAAGCGTTGGGCATCTCTGTGACGTCGTTGTAGCGAATTTTGCGAAAAGATCTTGGCCTACATCCTTACAAGATTAAACTGACGCAAGGACTGAAGCCGCTTGACCGCCAGAAGCGTCGAATGTTCGTGAATTGGGCTGAACAAAAACTTGAAAATGATTCGGATTTTCACCGAAAAATAATCTTCAGCGATGAGGCTCATTTCTGGCTGAATGGCTTCGTCAATAAACAAAATAGGCAGTATTGGTCAGGCAGCAATCCACACGTACTCCATGAGTCATCATTGTATCCCGAAAAAATTACGGTTTGGTGTGGTTTATGAGCCGGCGGCGTCATTGGGCCGTACTTCTTCAAGACCGGCACGTTACTGTGAATGGGAATCGCTACCGTTCAATGATAACCGAATATTTTTGGCCCCAATTGGATGATATGGACTTGGAGGACATGTGGTTCCAACAGGACGGCGCCACAAGCCACACAGCGAATCAATTTATTGGAAACCAAGTTTGGAGAACGTGTTATCTCACGAAATGGTCCAGTCGCTTGGCCGCCTCGGTCGTGCGATTTGACGCCGTTAGACTATTTCCTGTGGGGCTACGTCAAGTCTATGGTCTATGCCAACAAGCCAGCGACGATTGATGAACTTCGTACGAATATCGAACGTAAAATTGCAGCAGTATCGGCCGATTTATGCTTGAAAACCGTCGAAAATTGGGTTCAGCGTCTGGACTTCTGCAAGTGTGCCCGTGGTAGCCATGCAAAAGAAATCGAGTTCCATACATAATGGCATCGAACGTATTTTCACAGGAATGAAGAATTTCATTGATATCCAAAATCGTTTTTGTTTATTAATTATTGAAAAACCCTGTATCATAATCACCTCGACGATGTCGTCCGACAACCCGATAGTTGACGCTTCTCTTGGAATCGTTGGCCTCAAAATTTCGCCATACTTAAGATTCCACAGCAAGGGATCAAGGACTGATCCTTGTGGAAAACCGTATACTTTTTCATTCCCTCGTCAGAATCATATAACAGGACACTATTTGAAAAATTAATTTGTTACCATTTTATGGAGATATTTAGGTATTTCAATCAGTTAAAGATATCTCACTATAGGCCCTCAATTCATCGAAGTTTTTTCTTGCCAAGGCTACACCTAAAGAGTGCGGTCTGAAATTCAGTCTGGTAGGACGGAAGACTTCCAATTCGAAATGTTCTTCGCCGTTTACCCGATCAAAGTTTGTACAGTTTGTGTAAAGATATCAAATGGCTTTCAGTAGAAATACGTAAATTCTATAATACTGTAGGAACATCTAAAGTTTACACCTTCTTCGACCTGCTTTCTTTACAAAACACGTAGTTGCAGCATGTGTACTCCTGAGCCTTTTAAAATAATTCTGCATTGACGGAAACAACAACATCGCTCAACCATAACTTGACCAAAGCACTGTACCGAATTTCTAAAATGACTGGAGAGATGTGGTCGAGCAAACATTTTCGCGGGCCTGGAGATTATGTCTTTGTAATTGCCAATTTGCCAATCGTATGGTGTTCCGCGGTTTTTCCAGGACACTTTAATGACACGAAATGACCATTGAACTACCTCTTCACCTATGCGATGGCATTGAGCCGGATTTTACCTACTTCGGTAGATTTGCCAACTTTTAGCGATTTAACCGCAAAAGCCACCCCACCTTTGGCCTATTTTACACCCCACTCAAAGCGGAGGATCTGAGATCCTCAGTGCCCTATTTTAGATTAAGATTCTTACTGAAGTATACTTGTTTCATTTCTTCTATCTGCTTAGGCAGCCTCTAGGATGCCGAGTGGTCTGCCTAAAAAACTAGTTTACCTATCTATGATGATAGTCAAACTTTTCATCGAACTTCTTCGAACATAATTTTTCGTATAGTTTTCGAGAAACTGATTACTCCAAGTTAATTTACACTTTAAAATGCTTTTTCTCTCTGATGACTTCTTCTGCTTCGGGCGTTTTGCACCACAGAGCTCTAAGCAGACATTGCAAGTGCAGGGGTAGCACATGAAGATCAGGGGACACCAACTATATCAAGTCGATATTCGACAATATCCTTTTTGTTTTATATCTTTTGATCAAAAAAGTAGGCGTGCTAATGAACAATGAACGTTCCCTAGCCTATAGCCTACTCGGAGTCTTATACCCTATTCACACCAAGCCGAAAACAGTCTTCATCGAAAACAGAAGTTTTCCCATACATAGGTATTGCAGTTTTCAAAACAAGTTGTTTGAGGTACAATCGTTGGGTTGTTGAAGCAGACACACCTCTTGCAACATTCAACTAGCTCAGCAAAACTGCTGACAGAATAGCTCTCACTCAGTGCTGTCGTTTCTTCTAGTTTTTTATACCCTCCACAGGAAGGTATATTCACTTTGCCATTACGTTTGTAACGCGAAGAAGGATTCACCGGAGACCATATAAAGTATATATATTCTGAATCAGGATCACATTCTGAATCAATTTAGACATGTCCGTCTGTCTGTCGGTCTGTCTGTTGAAAGCACGATGCGTCTAAACATAGGACGATAGCGAATTGACCTAGGCGAATGTTTAGAGAGACGACTTCTTTTTACCGTCGCTAGGTTGGTATTGAAAATGGGCTATGTCGGTCAAGTAGTTCTGGTACCTCCCATACAAAACCCCTATTAGACCCACGTCTCTCTCTGTCTGTTGAAATCACGATAGCGTCCGAACGAATCGACTTAGGCAACTGAAATTTTATGAGAGGTCTTATATTTATGGCCTTCAGGTTTGTATTAAAAATGGTCCATGTCGGTCAAGTAGTTCTGTTGCCTCCCATACAAAGCCAATATTCGACCCATGTTGAAAACACCTTAGCGTCCAAACGAATCGACTTAGGTGAATGAAATTTTGTGAGAGGACTTTCTTTAACCGCCTTTTGTTTGGTATTCAAAATTGTCTATGTCGGTAAAGTAGTTCTGCTTAGACACACATTAACTCGCATGACAAAGATTTTGCATGACTTTTATGCAGTGGAGGGTATTAAAGCATCGGCCAGGCCGATGATTACACTTTTACTTGTTTTTGTTTACAAATGTGAAATCTCTTTGCACCATAAAGAGCAAATTATTCAGTTTTTTTTTTTTTAATTTTAGAACGGCAGCACTGCCTGCCACAACGAAATGGTATTTTCTGATGTTTTGATTTTGATTGTGCTTTATAGCTCCTATGCTACTCGTATATCTACTGGTCTGTTTTTTTGTTCAACAAAAATCTCATTGGAAAAGAGGCCGGTTTTAAAAAACAAACACTGTAGCTCTCAATACTAACCTTAAAATGTATGTTCACCTTGGAACTTGGCACAGTTTAAAATTGAAAATATTACTTGCAACTTTAAAAAATTGCTATCTTTCATCTCAATATCACGAATTCTAAATTCACTTTGCGCCAAACCAACAAAGAACGACCAAAATAATGCATCTCGTGATTTTTTGCGACTGTGGGCCGAGACAAAAATTCGTACCTCCACCCCAGTAAGAGGTAAACTTGCCATAAGAACCCATTCTGTTGTCACCTGGTGGGTGCATATAAAACAAATGCACACACAGATACTTTCACTTAAGGCAATGGCCTTAATTTGACAATCACCCACATTCAACTGTATTGTGCATACCTACCCAGAATCTGAGTTATATTCCGCTGGACAATTCGGCTCACAATGTAATGACCATAATTTTCGCGGTGTAAAAATATCCTCCCACCTGGTAGCATCCACTTTTCTTTTCGTTTCATCGTGATCTATTCGCTGTTCCAATGGAGAATCCTCCGGATACGTTGGATTTTGGTAATCAAAATTCGGCTGCTGAAGTCGTGCGTGCCGTTTCGAGTTAAATTTGAACTGATTGTCACTAGTTATGGGAAATGGAAGCGAGAACGCACCGCACAAAATTATCACAAATATGAACGATACAATCATTGTATCTGAACCGTGAAAAAGCACTCTGCGAACTGAAGGTGTTGCCTGCTGCACGGCTGGCTTAAATAAGCGATATCCTAGACCCGGACACAGATCCCAGAGGAGCTTATGACAGATGTGGTGGCTGTTTGAATTGTCTAGGAGTGCGTGAAATTAAAAAAAAATAAAAAGAAAGAAAAGTGAATGTTTGTGATATGATTTGTGCGGTGATTTTCCCAGAAGAAATCAGCAGATAAATATTTGCTTTTACTGGCAGGGTTTGCAGCAGGTCTGGACGTTGAATCGAACCTAAAGGTCAGGCGTGAGGAATTGTTTCCACTAATGGGAGTGGAATAGAACTGCCCTTGGATATTCAATGAAGGGGTATAGGTACTGGATCTTGAAATTGTTTGACACTTTTTTTTTTACAAAAGTGGTATGGGGAAACTTTATTGAATAGCAAAGATATTACGTTGTAAGTTTGAGAGGTAAGAGTACGATACAATGACAAAACTAATTTTCCCCATCTTCCCTTTAATCCTTCCTGATGGGAATGCAACAATTCAACTTCTAGTTACCAGAAATTCCTTAGAGCAGTTTTTAAGTGTATATACCCAAAAAAATTCTTCACTATTGTGGTAGATATCTAGGCTTTGTACTTCTAGTTGTTCGCCCGGGTTTAACTGTCCTTTCAACTTTTGGGATTTTTTAAGTAGTATGGTCGCCCTGTACCTACTCTGACCAGCGCCCATGCTTTTAGCTGGATCGGTATTCATTTTAAGTTATGGAGTTGTGAATGTGGAAATATTATTGTGCATTTTCTTTGCACGCATGAAACTTTTGCAAGTTGCATGAAATATATGAATGATGACATTAGTATTGTGGGCGCAGTAGCGCAGTGGTTAGTGTGCTGGACTACTGTGCGAGGGATCCCAGGTTCGATCCCAAATTACGTTTTAGACCTTTTTGCATAAGACTTTATTTCATGGCACCGATTATTAGATTGTCAAAGAAGGGTGCTGTAAATAGAGCTTACTGATGGGGAGCAACCAAGAAGTAACGAATAGCCTGATAAGTTTACTGCAGTTCAGTTTTACTAGTTAACATAAATGTTAGTTCTTTTCAAGAAACGTTTATTTCAATTCGAATGTAGTTTCTCTCTGAGCTCCTTTAGATGGGTAGTTCAATTAGTTCAATTTAGTTCATGTCTTTAAAGTCGGGATACTTTTACTTTAGAGCTATAGGTACTGATGGATTTCACTTCATTGCAGAGAACGTTTATTTGGTTTATGTCTGAACTGAACTATGCACATAATTCATTTAGCGTTCCCACCTTTTGTTTCGAGTCCTGAATCATATTTCACTCGAGGTTCAGTTTATTTCTGTGAATATATGTCTGAATTACTTAAGTAATTTGCTAGGTTAGGTTAGGTTAACGGGTTGACAGAGCAGGTGTAACCTGCTGTGCCATACTTAGGTCCTTGTGGACCCATTGTGATGCCCTTTTTTGATGGGGGTTAACCAGTGATGTTGGGATAGTTAGCATCGTGTCACTTCTTCTAGCGATTACTCGACGCTGTCCAGCCATCCTGATATCCTCAAAAACCTGTAAAGATCAGAAAGTGAGAAATCAGAAAGTTCTTGTAGGTCATGGAAGTAATGACTTCCAAGTGTTCTGCTCCTCAAGTGACAGAGGCTCGGGCAGTGACAGAGGAAGTGGGGTGTATCCTCATGAACCTCTTCGTCTCCACATCCTCTACATATATCGTCATCTTTGAGATTTAGTTTCATTGTATGATTTCTTAGGAAGTTATGGCCCGTTAGAGCCCCTACCAATTTAGACAGCGATGACCTGTCAAACTGTAGAAGTTTGATGGTTCGGCCACTGTCGTATTTTGACCAAAGCTTCATTTTTTGGTATTGCCAACAATGACACCTTACGGGCCGCTTCCGCGATTGCCAGAATCTCTGCTTGGAAGACACTGCTGTTGTCAGGAAGCCTGATTGAACAGTGTATATTTAATTCCTCCGAGAAGATGCCGGCACCGGTTCCACAGTCCATCTTCGATCCATCTGTGTAGATGGATATCGATTTCCTCTTTGTGGGTTCATCTGTGTTCCATTCATCTCTACTCGGGAACGAGCAGGAGAATGGTCTATCAAAGTTTAGATGTGGGATCATATAGTCAGAAGTGACAACATTCCCAATGTATTTCCCTAGAATCTGTGCGTGACCAAAGTTGCTCACGTTCCAAGTACCCGTTTGGCTAATCCTTAAGGCACTTTTGGTAGCAGATTCCTCCATGTACAGGTCTAGAGGAGTCAGATTGAGAATTGCCTCCAGTCCAGCCGTAGGCGTGGTTCTCATCGCACTGGTTGTCCCTATACATGCTAGTCTTTGTATTTTTGTCATAGACTTGAGATTGGTCGCCTTGTGAGTATAGGCCGCACGATTGCCGTGTACAATGTACATCCATAGGATAAGTAATTTGCTAAGTGACATCTTCAAATGCTGGAAACGAGTGTTTCGAATTTTTCTTGAGGTTGGGTTCATTTTAGCTTAATTCTACTCCCTAAACTAGATAGTTCGTTGGTCTAGTTCATTAAGTTCACTACGATTCGCGTCTTTTCTTGGTTCGAGAATAACGTTTTACTTGACGACGAGTATGTAGGTTAAGGCTATTCCAAATGGATGGTGGGTTTATTTCAGAGAATGTTCATTTTAGCTTGGCTGAACTACATAGATGTCTGATCTAGTTCACAATAGTTCATATCGAGAACTGTATAGTGGTTCAAAAAGTCGTCAACTAATTCAATTAGAGAAGTATAGCCACTTGCATGTACTCGCAAACTTCCTTTTCTACTAATATACACACTGGCACCGGAAAATGGGATATTATTAGAATGAGTCCGGTTGATGTGTTCCCGATTCCCCTGTTCATGGGTGAAGAGATAGTTTTTGATGAGAGGATAACGATATATTATGTTGACTATCAATAGGACGATGGACGGTGGATTGTATAGTGCGGTTTGTTGTGGAGCTGATTGTTTTCTTTTTCGTGACTAACTGATTGACAACCTTGTCAAATATTTATCGGTATAGTATGATTCCATTCATTCGACATCGAGCTATGAGCCAAAATATTTGATACCCGGATACAATGATGCCAATGGCTATCAAACTACCTACATACCTACTCGATGTATGCAAATGAAAATGAGAGCAGTTATCTACAAACACCATTTTGAAAATAAAGGCTTATACACAAGGCCACTTTATGTGCAAATAGCGCGTCCACCATCTGGCCGTGTGGGATCACTTCACTGATATATAAGTCGTATTCGTTTCGAGTAGAATCGGTCGACTCCCAAGAGAGAACCAGGCGACCGTGTTATCAGCATGACAAAATTTGGTGTCTAAGCAAACTTAGCTTAGCTAACACGCTTTTCTAATTGGGTTGTCGTTGGTACTAACTCTTGTCATTATGATTTGTGATTTGGTCAATTTAAATAAATATTTTTAAATCGACTTGCAATACGTTTCAAAGGTTCTGTATATGATCAAGTCCGCCATCTGTCTGCCCGCATGCCGATTGCGCCTGAAGATACAGTCGGTGGCAAAAGATCGAGAGTGATACTGAAAGTGATGGTGATGAAGCGTGGTGTACAATGTCGGAAATATAACGCAAGCAACACGACATGTATCATATTGACTGTTACGAATTTTAGCTCAAAATACTCGGTGAAATATTGGCTAACAAATAAAAGCATTTCTTGAAATGACATACGTAGATTTATGAGTATAATGACAAGTTGAGCGCAGTAAGGTCGAAATAGAAAAGTGTGGTGCAAACGTTTTTCAACCCTCATAAGACGAATTTTGAAAAACAGTGAATGAGGCACGTAATAATTTTGACTTATCTATCATCATACAAACTTTCAAGTTCATACGGCTAACGGTTCGTGTGAGCCCCCTCACTCCCCGCGACTCCTTTACTCCTCAGCAAATCTCACCCACCCTATGGCCTAATTTGGCCACACATCTATAAATCAGAAAAAAAATCATGAAAGTCGGACGAATGGTTCTCGAGTTATGGAAGGACGAACAGACGGACGTTGCCTTTTATAAAGTAGTATGGATAGTATGGAAGTATGGATGTCTACCAAATTCATGCTAGAAGATTTCGAAAAGTATCGCATTGATAAAAGAAATTCGTTGCGAACAGGAAGTAACAAAAAAATGCTACCAGTTACCACTGTTTACATACGAGCAATTCAATCATTGGTCTAATAGAGGCAATCGGTAGCGACATTTGAATTGACATAGTCAACGAACAGGCGTCATCAATTCGAAAAACACTAGTATATAACTATTTTAAAGTGAAACTTGTCTTAAATCTACCACCAAATTGAACCTCAACCACGTCGAGGTAGTTGGTCTATATTATCTTAATTGTTCAGTATCTATCAACAAGTACCGCAGATTTACGGGTATGCAATCGCACCAGATGGTCACCGGTTAAGTATACGAGGGACTAATCTGGTGCATGTATAAATTTCTGCCAAAGCTAACATCTAGTTGAAGTCTTGCTCAAACAGCCTTTAAAATCTAAGAAGCGTTGCAGGAGCTGGACAATAGGTCGAAAGATTGCAAGACTTTTGCCCTCTTTATCAGAGGTAGGGTGGTATAGCTTGAAAGACCTACTTTATACACTTGCGTATAGACTTGTAGATCGAACATCAAACTCAATGATAGAACTCACAGTTTTGACCTTCTCAAGACGCATCCTCGTCCATCTGAGATTCTCTGTCTATCTGTTTCTCTTTTATCTAACTGACTGCTGTTTTGTCCTAATTAAAATATCACAGGCAACGCTCAAATATTTCTAAATTTCCAAATATCATCGCGATGTATCATCAGCATCAGCATCAGCACGAATGTGAAATATTGCCTCAGTCTTAGTTGAGTGTGGCTGTTCTCCTTAGCAAATGCCTCCCACCACCCATCCAAAGGGGAAATTTATTGCACGCTAATGATGTACATCAATCAGTGCGGAAGCTATGCCGAACCGCTGGCGCTGGCACGGGGTTTTAATTAAGTAATTCTCTACCGATACCGAGGCTTGAGGTATACACCCATCCTTTTGAACCGATCCCCTGGATGCATATATATGCTACAAGATAAATTCAGAGGAGCAGCAAATCGTGACACAGGCATGTAAGAAAATCCTGCAAATCCATTCAAAGACCACATGTCTCCGCATGCATTCTGTGATTTATTGCGCAAATTATACGCTATCAACGCGGGTAGACATGATACAGTGATACATGCGTCTATGTGTCTAGTTCTTTGCATATTGCCTCAACATAAATTAGACGCATCCTTATCTACGTGTAAATTTAACCTATTCCCATCTCTTTTTCTCTTTCGTTGCAGAATGAAATCAACGAAGTCTTCGAGCAATACAAGGCGAAACAGAATGACGAATTGCCCAGATGTACGGATGCAGATACCACTGCCGTCGTCAACCAGCCGATGATGGTGGCTGACAACAAATTGCCATCCAATGAAATGTCATGTCGCCTAAATGGCAGCAACGACATCATGAAAGTGAATGAAACCAACTGCAGCAGCAACAGTGGCAGCAGGGGTAGCGGTAGTGACCAAAGCGACATAAATGGCTCCACTACCAGCTCATCTAACAGTGGCCGCTACTTAACAGTGCCGGTTGCCGTTGAGGCTGCTTCCGAATACAAGTCGACTCCTGCAACGCCAACCATAATGTCAACAAACACGTTTCCTAGTCTAAATCATGGCAATGACCAAACGGAGCTGCACTCAGTACAGGCCAATAACAGTCGCACGTCCACACTCAAGCGATTGAATGGTCAGAACGACTATTCGTCGTCGCGGACCGCTGTTAGAAGTCCCTGTTCGGCGGCAACGGAGTATCAGCACAACCATTGCGAATCCAGTGATGACGTGAACATATGGGCTAACAAATTCCTCCGGGATTTGGACAACTTAATGGGATCAGATAAATGGTCCACCGTCAGTACGAACACTACCGCCACCATTACCAATGGCATGGCCGCCGTTCCCTCCATGAAGATCAGTATTCCGCGCCCCGAGAAGCATGTAAGTACCTCTCTACTTATCCCTCTATACTGACTGGCTCATTGGAGTTGCAGTTTGTTTTTCTCGGTTTATTGGTTTGGTGTTTGGTTTAGATACTTTTATGTACAGACAGAGTATCTGGAATTGAAATGAAATTGCAATCCATTCACTTAACCGCTGAGCTTCATAAAGTTTCAATTTGAGATTTCGATTTGGTTTCGAATGTGTAGGTACCCAAGACTTAGCTGGAGGTGTGAAAAGGAGTGTTGCAGTTGCAGATGATTTGTATGCAAATTGGTGGATTTTATCGCGTATAGAAGCATAAAAGTGGGACGCTTCGGTTAGTCTCTTTAGAGGTGTTAGATAATTGGAACAATTTTTATGGCTCAGAGAGCACCGATGCAGTGAATGGAAATTAAATTGAATTTCCACTCATTAGTTGCGGATGGAATGTGTTCAGCGGAGGGAAAGATACTTTCACAATGTGTCCGGTGTGCGCCATCCGATGGATTGTGAAAACGTGTTGAAAATCTCCCAAGGCATGGATCATGTGAACTAGGTTCATGTCTTTAAGTGTAACAATTAGTGCATGCAGGCAGTTTGGTTGATTTCACGCCAAGACACTGTCACTCGGTGTGGAGCTTTGATCGGTATGATTTTCCAATTTTCCATTGGGTGGATGCAGTCCTTTTGTTGGTATGCTCGCCTTTTTTAAACTGAGTATCAAACAAAACTTTAGTCGTGAGCTTTGCAGGCGATTTGTGGTGATTTGAACTCAAAGTTGCTTGGTGTTTGTTGACCCATCTTTTTAGATACTTAAATAGTGGGACTAAACTTAATTCATAGGGTTATGCTTCTGAAGCCATCTACTTGCCTGCGAATGACTGACGTTAACTACACTACACATCTTAGTGGAACCATCGCTATCCCTGGAGAGAACATAATTTAATAGATGGAATTACCTAATTACCTTCCATTCTCTACGATCCCGGGCACGCTGCTTCCAGTTGTCGAGACTTAGCGCTCTGGCATCCGCGATGGTTTGGTCTTTGAAACTGAGGTTCAGTCTTAATTGTCTTCTCGAATCTAGGGTCTCGGATTCGAAGATCCCTTTAGCTGGAACATTGTGGCCGAACCAATGTAGTCGACGTGTTTTGGCTTTCCATAGAGTTCGCGGTTGTATCTTCTCCTCCATTCACCCTCCTCCCACACAGGACCAAAACTCCGCCGAAGTATTTTTCTTTCGATGGAGCCCATTATCAGCTCTCCCTTCTTGCTTATCGTCCGAAGTAGCAACGGTTTCCTAGGGTAATTCTTCGCCGGATCTCCACTAGGGTGTCATTCGTGGAGTTCTTGTTTACTCCGAGGTAAGTGAACTCCTTAACTACCTCGAAATTGTTGCTATCAATAGTGACGTTTTGTCCTAGGCGCTGAACAGATGCTTGTTTGTTTGTTGATAGCATGTACTTAGTCTTGTCCTCATTTACTTCAAGCCCAACGGATTTCGCCTGTTCTTCAATCGCCGTGAATGCTTCTATCACGGCACGCTGGGAGCGACCGATGATGTCAATATCGTCCGCATAGCCAAGCAGCTGGACGGATCTGTTGAAAATAGTGCCTTCCGTGTTGACACCTGCCCTGCGCACTATCTGCTCCAGTACGAGATTGAAGAAGTCGCATGATAGAGCGTCTCCTTGCCGGAATCCGGTGCATGTTTGAAATAGATCGGAGGAGCTGCTTCCAAACTGCACGTTGCAGTGCGTGTCATCGAACATGGTGTGGTGATAGTTGTATCTTGAGAGTATCTTCAGAAAGTAGCATACTGGGTTTCAACTTTTTGGTCTTGCTATGAAACCGTCGAAAATTCGACTTATTTTATTTCCCTCGACTTATCCTTATCTCGAATGTTGACCTCGCGCTCTTCCAATGTGGTTCGCTTGTAAGCGTATCGAGTGGTGTAAAGTGGCATTATCACAGCGGCCAATTGATAAACGCTCGACTTGACCCAGTCACCAAATTTCTCCTTCACTACTCAAGACTCCTAGCTTTGCGTTGTCTTGTTAGAACAACAGCTCGGATATATCAGTATTGTCGAGTTCTGCCCAAGAAAGTCGATTAACATCGCTCTATACCTAAGACCATTGACAGTAAAGGTGTCTCCTTCCTCATTTCAATCAATTAATGCATCAATCTTTGTCGATGCATTGATTCCTGGTCGAACACTTGTGGATTGAGTTCGCTTGAACAACGGAAAAAATGGGCCAGGTCTAAAAAAATGATTTTTTAACAAAAATCCGGATCTCCGGCCAACATTTCCAGCCCTCAGTTACCACGTTCGTCAAGCGTGAAAGGATGCATAAGGAAATGACAAACTTTACTGAATATTTGACAGCTAGATGTCGTCATAGGTAACTTTGAGCTGCTGCTTACACACCAACCGCCGTCTGAACTGCCAACTGAATCCGCCAGGAAGAAACTTTTACAATAATCCATTGAATTGTTTTAGTAGGTAACTAATGTATCTTAAACACGTCTGTTAAAACATTTATGTTTGTCTACCAAACTTTAAAATCAGTATGACTTAGGTTTTTCCTTTTGATTCAAAATTATGAAAGGGTCCCCTAAAAGACGTATGATCTTGTAACCAGTTATTGGTAGAATTTAGCAAAATGCTCAGATAAGCCCTCCATGATTACTAGACTAGAGTATTACTAAACAAAAAAAATTGTTATACACCCTTAAACGTGCTATTAGGCTAAAATCAAAATCTCCTGAAATATGTGCTCAAATATTTTATATCCTGCGCCACCATTTAAAAATGCGCGTCCCTATGACAAGCAGTTTGGAAGTTCTGGCCCTTAAAAAAACTATATAATTTTCACATTATGCCCCTTAAGACGGGAGTAGAGCTATAACTCTGAAGACCATTTTTGACCTATCCAATAATTTGTACTTCCCTATACCAACCTGCAAAGGTAAAAATTTACTCGACTAATAATTCTTTAGTTGTCGTATTTTTAAAAATTATGAAAAGCCCCCCATATCCCTTAAAAATCAGAGGGGTCATATTCAAAAATATATATTCAGTGCATACCTACACGTGCCCAAATTGTCGTGCTCTATGGTTGCGCGTGGAATAGTCAGTCGGTCAGTCAGTTCCATTAGAAGGAAAGCTCAAAAATTATTTGGCTCCAAATATTGTTAGAATTTCTTCAGTCCGTGTTTCCTCGTCCAGAAGCTGAGAGTAAGATAGCAAACAGCGGTGTATTGAACTTGGTTAATTATTGCTTCATCGGTTCTGTTGGAATATCATAGCCAATGCATGGGGTGAGCTTTGAAGTCGCCGAGTAAATATTGGGTTCATCAGTAGTTATGACAGAATTTAGATTAGGTTAGGTTAGGTTTGAGGGAAGTGCACAGCTTTTAAGTGCTGTGCTACCACGGGGGCCCTTTGGTCCATTGTGATCTTTTAGTTTTGGTCGTGGATACAAATTACACATTTTATTGGACAACAAAAAACATGCATAAACTACACTTTACCTGGGGCCAGATTATGTAAAATGAAATCGATCGAAAGATATCGTTTCGACAATAGCTGTCTCTGTCTATTGGCACAGATATGATAGAGACAGGTTTAGTGAAAACGAAAGCGTTTTTCGTTTCGTATTTTACAGAATCCCACCCCTTATTTCTTAGAGTTGTTCCTTGGCGGAGTTGGTCTACTAAAACCAACCCGTACTTTTAACAAACCTGATTGTGTCCGTCAATTATACCTGCACTATGTCCTCTTACTTACTTACTTATCGGGCTCCCGACCCGTGAAGAGTCTCTGCCTGAGACACTGCAGCCTTCCATCCTCTACGATCCCGGACACGCTGCTTCCAATTGTCCAGACCAAGCGCTCTGGCATCCGCGATGGCTTGGTCTTTGAAACGGAGGTTCGGTCTTCCTTGTCTTCTCGAACCTGGGGGCTGGGATTCGAAGACCCTCTTGGCTGGAGCATTATTGTCCATTCGCTCGATGTGGCCGAGCCAATGTAGTCGACGTGTTTTGGCTTTTTGGACTACATCCACATCTTGGTACAGCTCATAGAGTTCGCGGTTGTATCTTCTCCTCCATTCGCCCTCCTCGCACACAGGACCAAAAATCCGCCGAAGTATTTTTCTTTCGAAGGAGCCCAGTATCAGCTCTCCCTTCTTGCTTATCGTCCAGCACTCGGCGCCATAAAGCAGAACTGGCAGGATAAGGGTTTAGTAGAGCACACATTTCGTCCTTCGAGTTAGGAGTTTTGAACCCAGTTGTTTTGCCAAACCGAAGTAGCAAAGGTTTCCTAGGGTAATTCTTCGCCGGATCTCCACTAGGGTGTCATTCGTGGAGTTTACGTTTACTCCGAGGTAGGTGAACTCCTTAACTACCTCGAAATTGTTGCTATCAATAGTGACGTTTTGTCCTAGGCGGTGGACAGATGCTTGTTTGTTTGTTGATAGCATGTACTTAGTCTTGTCCTCATGTACTTTAAGGCTAACTGATTTCGCCTGTTCTTCAATCGCCGTGAACGCTTCTATCACGGCACGCTGGGAGCGACCGATGATGTCAATATCGTCCGCATAGCCAAGCAGCTGGACGGACCTGTTGAAGATAGTGCCTTCCGTGTTGACACCTGCCCTGCGCACTATCTGCTCCAGTACGAGATTGAAGAAGTCGCATGATAGAGCGTCTCCTTGCCGAAATCCGGTGCATGTTGGAACTATGTCCTCTAAGTCTCCGAAAAGTATGGCTCCCAGATGTTTGAGTCGACTAGTTTGGAGTTTTGGTCAGAGCAGGTGCTTGATGGTCTCCGGTTTCTTTTATGTCTTGACAGCTCCTGCAGTAGTCTGGTAAGTTGATGCCCAGTCTTGTGGCCGTAGTACCAATGCTACAGGTGACCTGTCAGTACACCCGTTAAAATAAGAACATCTCGTTTATTAATTTTCAGAATACATCTTGTTCTTTTTTCGTCGACTCTTGGCCAACGGCTACGGGATATAACACAGTCGTGTCTGTTAGACCAGATGGTGTTAATTTTTTTCTCTTGATTTTTGATCAATGTTTCTTTTTGCTACACTAATTGTGTCATGTCTATTGATGTAATAATATTTACTGCATCAAGTTCCGACCCAATCCTTGCTTGACAGAACTTTGACTGCGTTTGAAAATATTTTGCTGTCGTTCTCGTTCTGTCATTTTCACGATTCAACAGCTGATAAAAATCGTAGAGATTTATTTTCAAAATTCAAGTTCGTGGAACGTCTCGCCCGTGATAACTCCTTCCGAGAAAAGTTGCTCAATAGTTGATCGAGCTTTATATGCGACTCTATTTTCCGGAAATTAATCGTTTGGTTATGAGCGACAAGGTCATAGTCGAAATGTCACACACCAAACGATAAACCGCAGATATTGAAGATCAAGTTCCGGGTAATCTCTGGAAGTGCCGACAACAATTGGCCCACGAAATCCTGCTTTTTGACTGCTTACCCCCAATTTCACACTAGAATTTTAAACTATAGTTCAACTGAACCTGAACGTGAGTTTAAATTCGAAGTTCAACTCGTCCGGTTTCACAATATAATCTGAACTTCAATTCAATTGAACTCAGTTTAACGAAATTGTATGAATAGAATTTGGAGTACCTATTGTACAGTAGTTAGCTTTTATATACGACTTTTTCAAAATCGTTCCTTGTATGCAGTCGACACGTGTACGCTTTTTTGACTACATATACAGTTCGCAGTTGGGTCTTCCGCTAGAGAAATTTTCCTCCAAAAGATCCCAGGATCAACTCTCCCTTTCTGCTTATCACCCAACTATCGGCGCAAAGCGCATAGTGTACTATAGCCAGTCCTATCGGGTACATTTTGGAATAAAGTGGCCCATTTATTGTCACTTTGTGAGCAGTATATATGGACACTGAACAGCATATACCTAACTCATAAAGCCATTTCATCTCTTATAAAACGCTATGTAAAGGGAAGTAAGTTCCCGGGAACTAAGTCCGCTGAGGGATTTAGTTCCCACCTAGTGGGCAATAAAACCACTTTCGTGAAGTGGACTTAGTTCCTATGTAAGGTATGGTCTATAATGGCTACATGCCGTGTGCAAGTTCTCTTTTTGCACTCTCTGTTGACGTCAGAGCTACATACGTATGTGGCTTGCTACATCCCTTGTACTAGCATCTTAAGTCTTAATCACAAATCCACATTTAGCCCCATTAAGACGATCATTTCAGTTTCAGTTGAGCTATCAGTTGAGCTTTCAGTGAAACTGAGGTCTATATGCAAAAATTGAAACTGAAACTGAAATGACCGTCTAAAGGGGGTTTAAATTGACGGCTTTCTATATATATCAAAGGTCTCCACTACCCCTTCACCTATATTAGATATCTGGTGCTGGTATGTTTAAGGTCCGAAGATTCTACTTGAATCTTCCTCTCCACTTCCTCATGCTCTTCCATCGCTAATAAATAGATAATAAATAAATAGTGCGCACTTCTAAATATATATGCGGGCGCAGTAGCGCAGTGGTTAGTGTGCTGGACTACTGTGCGAGGGATCCCAGGTTCGATCCCCGGAAAAACACAAATTATATCTTAAAAAAGTTTTTTCTACTGCGCCACCTGGGTTAGAACGCTAACCTTGAATATGTTCTTGCAAATATTTAGAGCCATGGGTTAGAAACGTGATTGCACTTCTTATCCGGGATATCTAAGTCCTGATGGATTTGTTTGTGTCTCATGTTAAAACAAGGATATGTGGCTTCGTTTCTTCCAAACGTAAGTGAATGCGGCTGGTATAGTGACATTTCAAACGTTTTTTATAAGACTTCCAGTTTTGTCTTTTTGCTTAGTTGCTTACTTACCCCTGAGATATTCTTAGTGCTGAATGGAGAACTAACTTACCTTAGTTGCTTTTATTATGACTTTTCTGTCATATCCGTTGTACATCGGGCCATCTGCCAAACTCCAAAACGTAGTCGACTGATGGGTGTGTTGGTATCTCACCGAATGGAAAGTGACAGAAACTACTTTTGTAAGTTGTATCAAAACTACCTACAACTTCGTTAAGTATTCTAATTCCCAGTTGACCAAAGTTAATTGTGTCCAACTTTAATTTGTTTACTGTTTTGATTATAACCGAATTCATTCAAATTCAATCATTTTACAGTCTTTCTTCGATATGATTTATCTTATCGCTGCGATGGGAGAAAATCTCTCTAAAAATCAGTCTAAATCAATTGCAACGACTATGTATACCTATATTCGTTTTGCCGCCTCTTTACACACCCAAATTCGATTGGATAATTTAGAGCCAACAAATGGACAAAATTCCCATGAATTAATTGATCAATAAAATTATTCCCGATTTAGTGTGCACCACAACAGACCTTTCTTCGACATACTTTCTTACCAAAAACCGACTTTCATAGTTTGACTAACTAAATGCATGTGGCTGTCATTATTGTGGTGGAATTAAGTCGGAGCCGATATAAATTTAATTAAACGGCCTAAAAAAAAGTGTGTCTATAAGTTGAATTTATGACATTAGATATAATGTAGTAAAATTTAATTTTTTCCCCCTGCGCCTAATGTAATGTTAATTTGTCTCGTGTATATTCAGTGGGCATGCGGGCTTCAAGGTAAAGCCTTCCTTTCGCCAGAGAAAAACTGAGTTGCAGCGCGCTCAGAGTTGATGTTGAGCATTTGATTATTTTGCTTTATTGATTCGACAGAGCAACCTGAACTAAATTTGCAATTTTGCGGATCGATTTATGAAATTGTTCGTGAAATTACCATAAATATACGGATCGCTCTTGTGCGAACACCGTTTTGATATTGGCCGAGTAACCACACACATGCACTATGGCACATTAGGAATGGGGGAATAGATACAAGATATGTTGTCGTTGTGGCTGTCATTGCGACGACCGACCGACGAGTGTGTCTTTGTTTTGGGGCGATCGTGCTCTAATGTGGAGTATCCATATATCTTTGAGATAGAGTGATATCGGGAGGACCTATGGTGACGGTGGCGGCGTCACAGGTTTCTGTATTATTTGAAAGTGATGTTTATGACATGTTCGGCTATAAATTTTGTGACAAAAGGATATCGAAATGGCATAATTCAATATGACAAGCAAGCATGTCGTCGCTGCACTGTGGGGATCTTATTGAGTACTGTGTGTAGAAAGTTTTTTTGTTTTTTTTTTTGTTTTGCTTCCTTTGAGATGAGGAATTTTATAAGTAAGATACAAAGTGAGCACACACTAGTAATCGACTTAAATTAAGTTGTTAAATTGCTAAACTGCGCGCCGTGTCAACAACAGTAGCTATGGCAACTTTGGTACCGCAACAGACAACAAGCTAGATACGTCATAGAAGTGGGTAGATACAACGTCATTTTTATCACCTTAAAATGGTTATTGGTGGATATGGATTCCTACATAGGGTCGGTACCTTTAGGGCTCACATTGATTTTACGACTAGACGGGAACGGAGGTTAGGGTAGGTTAGGTAAGGTGGCTGTCCCAAAGAAAAAGGGGGACACACTTAGACCAGAATGAATTGGTCCATTGTGATACCACGAGAGGAGGGAGGGGGCAAAATGGCCAGAAAGATTCTATGTGCAGGGCGTTACAGTGGGAATTCCGTTGCTATTTGCAACTTCGTTTGTCTTACCTAGTAGAGAAATCCCTGGTGGTGACTGAGACAGTCAAAATCTTATATACCCATATGTTTAAATCTCCTGGTTGCGACTTAGTCTTCGGGTCAAGGTGGAGGGCGATCGTAACAGTCTGCCTCCTGCCCATTGCCTCTGACACGGCCATCACTGAGGAGGGAGACTGCTGCGTGGCAATAGTTGGTGATTGAACCAGTCAGCTTTGCTGCTTGACCAAAAGTCCAAAACTGGATTGTCTGTTGGAAAAGGCTGGAGGTAACCGTAGCAGTTTGCCAGTGCCACCCGTTTATTTACTTTTGACGACCAGTCCATATGACAGAAACTAGTGCTAAGCAGATAAGCTTGATTGCAGCACTTCGACCTATACTGCTTGGTACCGAAAAAGAGAGGTCGCGATTTGTCTTCGGTGAAAAAGGCGAGGGGTGACCAAAACAGTCTAACACCCCGTCTGTTGCCCGTGGCGTGGAAATCGACGAGGGGAGACCGAAGCAGCCTATCCCTTCTGACGGAGTCTGAATGTTCGACGTGTGAAGGTGAAATCTACTGACATAGTCAGCTCTTCCCGTTGGCGTTTAGTATTCAGAAACAGACAAAAATGGGTGAGTTGCGTGTTGATATTTCAGTGAAACCAGTTCGACTTTGTAACAAACTTGCTAATACAGCAAATATCGGTACGTACAGATCGCTTAGATCCTCAAAGAAATAAGCCCCTAAAGTAGCCATGCGTAAGGTGGTAAGAGCTGGACAGGAGCAGAGGAGGTGAACGGTGGTTTCCTCTTCCTCCTCGTTCATCCAACTTCTGCAAAAATCGTTATAGGGTACATGCTCTCATTCTCTCATGTCTGCCTATCAGACAGTGTCCCGTTACTATTTCCACAACGTTGCTAATTTTGTTCCTACTAATACAAAGGAGTTTTCTAGTTCTTTTGCCGTCTAATTTCGGCCAAATTTGTCTGGATGTTATACAGGTGCTAATACTGTTCCATTTATTGTTGGTGATTTTTAATGCAGAGTTTAGCAGAGTTTTTACTGATTGCAGTGGAGCGTGCGGTTCTTCGCTGATATCAGTTATATGAAGGCCGCTGGCTTGTCTGGCTAGTTCATCCGCTTTACAGTTGCCAGAAATTTTACTCTTACCTCGAACCCATCACAGGGTGACTAAACACCTGTCCGCTATCTCGTTTAGAAATTCCCGGCATTGTTTTACCAATTTTTAACTGGTTGTTGGTGTATTCTAGGCTTTTATGGCTGCCTGACTGTGATAGCTTTCCCATCTGTCTTATACAAGGCAAGTCGGCATACTGCTGCGCGAATAGCCATAATTTCCGCCTGAAAAACGCTACAGTGGTCAGGGAGGCATAAGGCTAGGTTGAGTGTAGGTGACCGGGAGAAGACTCCCACATACCCGTGCCTTTCGCCATTTTAGATCTATCCGTTTCGATTGCGGAGTTGTTGCTTATATTGCCATTCTCCCATTCGGAACGATTTGGGATTTTTCTGTTGTACATTATATTAAAGTCTTCAAAAGGAACTATATATGTAGTCCGTTGTGTTTGGAATTGATACGGGAACGTATCAAATAGATATCTCTACGAGAAAGCGGTTTCGGAGAGCCTGAGATCTAACAAGAATTTTGTTGTAAACGTGCGACATTGACTCTTTCTAAAGATACGATTATACAAATGCCACGAATTGTGTCAAATCAAACATGATGCGGTCACAAAAATTCACTCCTTAAATCATTCAGTCCCAACAGCATAAGGCGAATGGACTCTTGGCATTGAAGTCGTGTCACTCACATGTAGAGGCAGCATTGTTTACCATGAGATGTGTTTGTTGGGAATTCAGGACCAGAGGCTCGAAAATAACGAATCCGCTTGAAGTATTATCTGTTTTATTTCTAATGCATTATGTATCTATATCTACCAACCTTTACTCTAAAATGTTCGCTTGTTCGACGGCTATATTAAAAAGTTGTACCTCCGTTTTATAATGTTCTGCCAATTTCATGCGTCTGTCATTATTTGATCTTGTTTGCATCCAATCCGTGCTGCCTTATCCAAGATTTTTTCAAGGCTTATATCGCTTTTCTGTTGTTTCGATTGCAGTTTCGAGTTCTAGTCGGGCATTAAAACAGATGTGTAATACCGACAAACATACTTACTTATCGGCCTCCCGACTCGTGTAGAGTCTCTGCGTGCGACACTGCAGCCTTCCATCCTTTACGACCCCGGGCACGTTGCTTCCAGTTGCCCAGACCAAGCGCTCTGGCATCCACGATGGCTTGGTCTTTGAAACGGAGGCTCAGCCTTTCTTGTCTTCTCGGAACTGTGGGCCTGCATTCGAAGATCCTCTTGGCTGGAGTATTATTGTCCATGTCGAGGTGTTTTGGCTTTTTAGACTGCATCTACATCTTGGTACAGCTCATAGAATTCGCGATTGTATCTTCACCTCCATTCGCCCTCCTTGCACACAGGACCGACATAAATAATTCCATAAATATTGAGCTCTCGAATGCGCCGTGGCGATGCGGTATCATCGTAGTTCCATCCTCGTTTTTTTTCTGTTGACATTTTCTTCGTCTAAAAAATAACAACTCATCCATACGAATGATTGGAAGAAGCTGGGCCTAGGGTCACATAGCTGTGGACCTATATTGAGCCAACAATTTGTTATTTTCTTATGGATTCTTTTTACAAATTGAGAGTCATAAGAATTTCGGCCCCATATGTGGCTTGTGGAAGAAAATTGAACGACAAACTCTTAGAGAAATATGATTCAAAATTTCGCCTCAAATGTCAAAGATATGTCGAACGAATTTGCCGACCAGAATCATATTCTTCGAATATAGCTCGGAGGGGTAAGGGGCAACAGAGTAGGAAAAGTAAGTGCCGTGCATAATTATTTGGCGACCTCAATCTCAACTGGAGGTGATTGGCTAAAAACTGAGTCATCTAAAGACGTTGGTTGAGATTGAGATTCTCCCTAAGTTGTATCGCCACTGGGACATTTCAGGGAATTGTAAAAGGCCGACTTTGTCGAGTCTACCGGAAAAGGAGAATATCTATATGCCTCTCGCTACGTGTAAACTTTTAATTAAAAAAAAAATGATAAGCGCCACTTATGGAAGGTGGTCAAACTGCACCACACGAAACTCCATCACGAAACAGATCTGGCCCATGCTGGATCTCAGGCGATTCCAACGTTTTCTGTAGAAGTTGCATGGACGAGGAAGAGGAAGAGATAATTCGACACCTCCTATTCCTAGACCTCTCAGTTCGTAGAAAACTACATCTCGGAAAATACTCCTTCGATATTCTCGGGGGACTCGCTAATGCAAGCATAAGTTGCCTCCAACGCTTCATTCTCAGCTCCTGCTGGTTCAACGGGTAGTTGTGAGATCATTAGATCCTGTGGTATATCACAATGGACCTCCTCTGACCTAAGTGATGCTGCAATTGTTGCGGCTTGCCACCCTAACCTAATCTAACCTGTATCGCCATTGAAGGAATATGGGATATGAGTTAATGAAAGGGAAATGACTTCCATGTTTTCTCTGGCTTTTAAAACCTCAATATGTACTCAAGAGTACATTTTTTCTTTGGCCGATTTCATATATCTTGTTCCACATTTGATGCTCTATTTCAACAGCTGCAATGACATGAATGAGTCGACGCAGTAGACGTGAAGCTGTACAAATAAAATTGAGCTGAAAGGTCCAAATAGGCACCAACCACATTATAGTCTATTGTGGGCATTAGTACCTAAAACGAAAAAGTTTTAAGTCCCTAAAAATTACAAAAAAAAAGTAGCTGCTACATCAAAGTCAACATTTTGATTGTCAAGAAAGTTCTTTTAAAAAAACGCACCCACATTTTGAGATATGCAGATTTGTTCAATAGTTTTGTTGTTATAGCCATTTCAATGGATCAATGATTTAAGCTTTGGCAAAAATATTTGGATATGTAAAAGCTATCTGCCAGATAGGTAGTCGCTACCTCCAAAAGTCCTCGACTCACAATCACACTGCAGTCCCCTTTGATCCAGCAAATAATTTCCGAAACTAGTCATCTCTTCAAAACAAATAATTTCCAAATTCATCCGCAGCTAATAATTTGTTATGAAATTTATAAAAAAAAAAAAAAACTAATTACGCCTATGCCCACTTAATCATGCTCCGCATTGCGCCCCAACCATCAGTTACACATTCCTGAGATCAACACACATGTGTAAACAACAAAGAGTTCCCGAAAAAACATGTCATCATAAAGACCTACACGACTTCTAAATATAGGAACACAACCCAACTCCCTTAGGGCCTGTTATACTGTAGTAGGGTATTCGGCATTTCATAACTCAAGACAAGATCACTCCATTCAGCCCGCTCAATGCATCCGCATAGAAACACTAGTGGTATACAGCAGCTGCTGCCCCCCTTGTCTTGACTCGACGACCCTTTTTATCTTCTCACACAAACAAACCGCCCGAAAATGTTGTTTTTCGTTATTTGAATTTAAATACTTGGGATGACACAAATTAATTACCCGTATCTGGAATGAGGTTCCACCCAGCCCAGAACGAGCGACGATCTTTTCGCCGCAACTAACCGAAGGGGGGCGTACTACAGACGAACTTCTCACAGCAGCAGCTAACCAGCATCTTTTGCTGTGCCTAAAGTGTTGGTTGCGTTTTATTAGGTATATGCGTTACGTGTATGGTTCTTGAGAAAGAATTTGTCTCACATAAATTAGATTACGCATTTTTGATGACGAAAACGAAAGCCACAGTGGGATATGGGACTCTGGTTACTCTTAGGAACGCGGTTTTATCAATTTTATGCCGTGTCCCACTACATGGTTGTTGATGGATGAGTGTGCAATGGGGAGGGTCGTAAATACGTTTTTATTCGTTGCACTAGATCAGGTGATAGAACGTTTACAGAGTCTTTAATTGTCTGGTGGAAGAAGTTTCGTCTTATGAAGGTCTTTCCAATAGGGATGGGTTGGGTATAGATGCTAAAATTTAATAAAACAAGTTGACTGTGAGGTAAACGAATTTTTTATTTTTTTGGGATGGCCAAAATAGGGCTGAATTTTAAGCGATGTCACCACGTTTTAAGGCTAATTGACATAGAATTTGGACTTAAGGAAGCCCTAGTCGGGGTAAAATCTCACGTTTTCGGTGGCCAGTTCACGTCGCCCTCAGATTGCTTGTACGGAATCAGCTCCTCTCTAGTGCTTCCGTCCTATTGGAAGCACAACTCGTTGTCGTTGACATCCATATCACTCAATATGGGCGGATGCATTGCCCTTGGTGAAACTCGTGTAGATTGGCATGGCCCCAAATCCGGCAATTCTGATTGTTCGTCTAAGAATTGGCATCGTAACTGAAGATCTTTTTTTTTTTTTTGCTGAAATCGATGTCAAATCCAACTGCTTTAGGGCCTATACAGAGACCTGAAGAAGGACATAAATAAGTAAAAAAATAAATAAATGGCGCAACAAGTTCGTACAGCCACCCTAGGCCTAGCTTCTCACAAGTTTTTCATTTCTTGGCACGAATGGAAGGGGTCTACATTGTCATGCTGAATTGAATGACTTTCCAGGACACCTCCCATAAAAAAAGAAAAAAACTGCAAATGCTAGGTACTTGCTATTTCTTGTAATATTAGTTGTGTTTTTATGAAACCTCGCCAGCCAGTAGTTGGCAATTGAGGCATATTTCACGTGCTAATTAAAACAACAACCTGCTGGCACTGGCAACAGCTCTTGATTTTCTCCCCAGCCGGAGAGCTGCTGGCTGGCAGCTGGCTAAATTCAATTCACATTAGTGATGAAAATCGACTTTTCTCAATTGTACTGAAAACTGAAACCAAATTGTACTGAATAGTACTCAAATTTCTTAAATTTATAAAACCAAAGGAAAACATAAAAAATGAATATTTTATTAAAAAAAGGTAATAGATAGGTACCTATCAGTGTTATCATCGGCCAGTTTTTATAACTTCCCCAGCATTCAAGTCTTGCAAAATGTTTAGGAATTATTATAATGATTTTGTGTGTGCAGGGAGGTACCGGAACAAAGAAGTCCTTTCACAAAATTTCATTCGCCTAGGTCGATTCGTTTGGTTGGACTCTATTGTGTTTTTAAGAAACAGATAGACCGACGGGCGGATAGACGTGCATGGGCTAAATCGTTTCAGAATTTCATCCTGATTCAGAATATTTATGGCTTATAGGGTATAGGGTGACTTTTTCTTGGTGTTATAAAAGTAAGTACTTATACCTTCCATTGGAGGGTGTTATAAAGGCGCATTTAATTGAATCTAAAGCTTAGTACGCAGTTCGAGCGAATCTAAATTTTAGCTGCTCTCTAATTTTTCTCTCCAAACATTAAATAAAATCCTAGCTAAATTTTGACATAGAGTGCGCTGTGAATATAAGTGTGACAGAAAACAGCTGTCCGTTGAAAATAACTTCCTTCAAAAATTTATCAACGCGAAAATGTGTTATATTTTCGCTGCACTTTCTTTTTTCCTTGATATCAAATTTATCACTTTGAAAGAAGTTAGGTAGGTAGGAGTAAATAAGTATCCTTATTTACTTTTCCGCAACACAAAAGAAAAGAAGACAAAAAAAAATGAAAATTTAATTTTTTAGCTGAAGCAGCACACCGCTCGGCTAGATGGATTCGCTTAAATTTAGCTCAGCTAAATTTTGGAGACAATTTTGTATGTGAGCTAAAATATAGCACGAGCAGTGTACCAAGCTCAAGGTAATATAGTCTTATAGACGCCGGATAGGAACTTTAGTCCATGTACGTACATACATATAAACAGATTAAGACTAATCTTTGTATAGTCGTGTTCAAAATCACTTGTCCATCGGTCGATTGAGTAAACTGTAGACTTTGTACAGAAAATCTACCATAGTCCAAGTGATTTGATCACGACCGTACCACATTCAGATAACAATCTACTATACAAGTTCTTCATTTTCAAGATTATTTTGTAAAGAACTGTTTTATTCAAAGAGCTGTCGTGGCAGCCTTAATTTTTAATAAGATGTTTAGGTTCTAATAGTGCAGATACGCCTGCATTCGATTCTTTAGGTTTTTTTTTTGATAATAGCTATTTTGTTAAGAAAACATTCTTTAAACGTTTGCGGAAGAATAAGAAGAAATACAAAAAGCACCCTGGACAATGCGGTGTAGGATCTGAAAATATGAACTCGTTGCATTCATTTTGCACAAGGCCTATTTCAGCCCAAAACTCAGAAATAGAAGTATGTAGGTACCTATTTCGATCGTAGTCAGATATTCATGATTGATAATTTCAATACTTTTTTGTTCACCAGGAAAAAAACCTTAAGACAAAGTGGACGATTGAATTTACTTAATCGTCCAAATGGCACTTTGTGAAAAATTTTGTAATGAGTTCAAAAAAATGTCTCCGAAATCAAATCGTTTTTCCACATCTTCGAGAAATGCAGCAAATTTCAAAAAATTATTTTTAACGAAGTACGGTGAGTAATGAATGCATTCAGAATTTTAAAACAAGGGAGTGCCTTCAGCTTATTTTTATTTAATCCAATGTCTGATTTGAAAGATATAAAAATAAACTTTCAGAAATTAAAAATAGTACTGAAAATTGAGAAGTGGTACTTGCGTACTCGGGAAAGTCAAATTGTACTGAATTCAGTAAAATAGTAAGCCTTTTTGCAACTATGAAAACAGGTGGCGCTGAAAGCAACAAGTGGCTTAGAATTTCCGTACAATTTGCTTAAATCATAATGGCGTTCTTATCTCATGCAAACAACATTCCAGAGAAAATTGTCAGAATTTATCCAATATCTTTACCAAATGCATAATTTAATACGAAATGCTGGTATGCTTTTAGGCGCATTGCCTAAATTCATTCGGCTGGCTTCATCTTGCTGGCAATTGTGCTGGCAACTGTCCAAATGAACGGCTGGCTGGCGAAGTTTCCAAAAAACATGCCTATTGATGTGGATTGTCCCAGTGGACAAGAACATTTTCATTCATCCAACATTCATCCCTAGCTCCCGATTGTTCGCCATTGACGGAAATTATGGGCTTAATCTAACTATGATGGTCCAGATTCCATAGCACGTTTTGAGATCCTGGAGATACGTTTAAGGTGACCAAACCACCGAAGCATACCTCCGGAGGACAACATTGAGCTATTCATTTATTCTGATATTCCTTATACGATTTCTGCGGTCACACTAGCAATACAACGAAAGAATCTCATTTCGGCAGCTTGTATCCGCGATCCTAATATTTCGGCCATTACCCAAATATCATGACCATGTGTAAGATTTGGAACAACTACCGAATTAAAGACCTGCCAACTTACCTTTGATACCAAGTTCAGTCCTCCTAATAACGGAAATGACCAAGCTATCCCAAAATTGAACCAGGCTGACCAGTCCAACAAGAAAATTTACATTATTCCTTCCACAACTAGTGAATAAGACCCCAAAAAACTTAAACTTTTGCAACTGTTTCAATTGGACCCCAATAACTTCAGATTTGTTCTTATCTTAGCTTTATAATAAAAGGCTACAAACTTGTCGATTGCGCGCTAAAGTTCAGTCTGAGAGGACCCAAGGATGACTTATCCTCAGATCTTTCAATTCGAAACGTTCTTCACTAAGACTGCGTTGTAATATCGTCCACATAAGTAATGAAAAGGAGAAGAGAGAAAACGCACCCCTGGCAGAGTCCATCGCTTACTATGAAAGGTATTAATGCCGTTTACCTAAACACAGCTTGTACAACTTGCGTATAGAGATTTAATGGCTCTCATGAAAGAACCATCAATTCCATACTCCGCTAATACTGCAGAGTATAGTTCTATACCTTCCCCAAAGCCCAAGTCTATATCAAGCACGCGTAAAGGGGTGTAGTATACCTACTAATGTCTCAAGCCTTCTCAATTACTATTCCGGGAGTGAATAACTGATGGGGTGTGCTTCTGCCCGGACAAAAACCGCACTGATCATCCCCTATCATGACTTGACCACACCTCTGAAACGCATTCTGTTCTAGCACCTTTGTAAAGACTTTTCCAGAAAGACTTAAAAGTGGCATGCCCCAATAATTGGAGCAATCGCTTTTTTACCCCTTTCTTGAAAAGGGACACAATCACTCAAATCTGCCAATCGCTTTTAGCAATTTGATCGCAAAAGTGACGCTTCCTAAAGGCGACACACACCACATTATTTGGTTTAGGTATTGTGATACGACAAGGGGAGGCCAGTATAAACTATGTGCCGAGCATTACAGTGGGAACTCTATTGCTACCTGCAAACTTGAGTGTCTTCGTTAAAATGTTTTGATGGTCGCTGAGGCAGTCAAATCTTATCTGAGTTTGCACCTCCTGGTTGCGGCTTAGTCTTATAGAATAAGGGCGGCGGGTGACCGTAATAGTTTGTCCCCTGCGTATTGCCTCTCACAGACCATCATTAAAGCTACGATTACACGTCCATTTTATTGAGTCATTTAAATGGTGCTGTAACGTCAGGAAAAAATGTCGCATTAGAGCGCCATTAAAGCTACGATTCGTCATTGAAAAAATGGCGATCACACGAAATGACTATCATCGTCATTTGTGTCCCAAAATCAAATGACGGACACTGCGAGTCATTTAGAATTTTCCGTTGGGATTCCAGTGTCCTAGGCGTCATTGAAGAGCGATCACACGGCCATTTTTTTTCCGCCATTTAAATGGCACTTAATTCATGTCATTTGGTGCGCCATTTTTCTAGTCATTTAAATGACGCTGCCAAAAATGGCGATCACACAGAGCGACATTTAAATGACTTGCTTTGTGACGGGATATTTACGTCAAAGCGTCATTTAAATGACTCGAAAAAATGGCCGTGTAATCGTAGCTTAAGGAGGGAGACTGGTGCCTGGCAGAAGTGGGTGATTGAATCAATCCGCTTTGCTACTTGACCAAAAGTCAATGGATGGATTGTCTGCTGGAAAAGGCAGTCTGCCTTTCGTTTATTTCTTTTTGACAATCATTCCACAGGACAGAAACTGGTGCTGAGCAGGATAGCCACATTTGGAGCACGCCATCCTTCAGCTTGGTATATCGAAAGGAGAGGTCGCGGTTTGTCTTTGGTGGAAAGGCGAAGGGTGACTGAAACAGTCTAGCCTCTGACGGGGTCTTCGAATTTTCCAGATGTTAATTGATGTAGTCACACTATTTTCGTGACACTATTTTCCACGCTGCTTAAAGCGATGGATCTGTCATCCTCATGGCCCTTAATTGGATTGAGCAATTCAGAAAAGTGCTCGCTCCATCTGCGCAAGATGTCCTCTCCATTAGAAAGAAGAAATCTTCCGATTTAACACTTTCAATATATTTCACATCATTCTTCGGCGCATAGCCTGGCCTGCCTTTACCTCCTTGCTTGCCGATATGTGATCACGGTCTAATTTTTCGTCGACTTTCTTCCACAATTTTTCTAATTGGCAAGTTTTTAGCGCCTCAATGTACCGATTTCGACAGGGTGAGTCCCTTAAGTGAATCCACACCTTGAAAGCCTTCTACATCTTTCCTGATAAAATTACAAGAATGGACTAAGTTTCCTTGCTATTTTGTATTATGTTATCCCTATTCAAATAGATGTCTACCTCTCACAATTGTTGGCCGACTTTCAGCCAAGTTGCATCCGGAAATGTTTGAAATATTCAAGTGTCTTCAATCTGCGTCCAATCCCTGACAAACCATCCATCGCTTTATCACATTCGTTATCGATAGCGCAGTGCTATTAATTTCGTCAATATCGACCCCATGTTCCAGATAACAAAACATTAATGAAAACCGATCCGCCAGCTCTCCGAAAGTGGTCAAATTAAATTTTTCATAGCATGCCAAGTCTTCCGGCATGCAGCCGGATAACGAACAAATCTTGAAAAAAAAAAGAACCGATAAAAACTGACCAACAAACTACCAAAGCCAACAACATGACAAATGTGCACTTCAAGGCAGCCTAATGAAAACACAAGATTCACGTCCTCCGAGTTGGCGTTCTCAGTTCATTATATTTCGCTACACCAAAAAGGGCAGCCGACAAGAAGAACAGTTCGCCAAATTTAATGGACTTCTGACCCATTTTTCGATTCAGCCATCTGTTTTCCAGTTAGAGTCACAAATGTCGGACCCGCTAATTGAAAAAAATCACATTAATCATCATCCTACTGAAAGGGCAGCAAAAGAACGATATACGCAGCCAAGATTATTCCGCGTTTGGAATTTAAACGAATTTGATGATGCACAACGCATGTCATGCGCGTTCACAAATTAATTCAGTATGCGTGCGGTGTAGGGGGGGGACAAAAAAATTGCCACAGGAAATGGAGTAACATGGTCCTTACCATTTTTGGAAGAACTGCATCAACTATAGAGCTCTTCTCATTTCAAGGACCTCGCGCATTAAAAACAGAGGCGCAGAGAATTCATCAATGAACAACGACTTTGAGAATTAAACTTGTAAATCACGCACCGCTTAATGGCCTCAGCTGCGCAACAGTGCACCATTCCGCAGATTGACATATCTTAGTCGAGATCTTCGGTTGGTGCAGTGGTATTCCAGTTTGGGACAATGGCCAGCCGGACGCTGCGCTGGAGAAAACTTCTTCTTGCGCACACATCTTGATCCATGCGATGATAGTGATCTCTTGGATTTGTGTCCTCTCTCTCTCATCGTGATGCAAGAGATGCGGGCTACGCAAGAGCTCGTACGTGTACTCGTATGTCAGCAGAATAACAATTGTCAGCGTGATTTGGATGATGCCGCGCAACTGGGATGTTTAACTTGGAATCGAAATTGAAAGGGAAGACAACAAATGGAACGGAAATTGATTTAAATGATTTATTGGCAACGAGCCAATTGCCATTGTTGTTCATTCAGCTGTTGGCTGACTGTATAGTCAGTCCGATGATGTCCTACGAAGTGGTCTTCTGTCTTTTGTTTCTGCGGCTATTTCAGTCCTTTTATGGAGTGCAAGTCTTATTATTGTCAGGAATGGTTTTTTTTTTTCGTTGTTCTCTATACTGGACTTACAGGCTGTAATACATGCACTTGCCGCCCCGAATCGTACTGGTTCGAATCAACATCTGAATGAATTCACGAGGTACATTACATATGCGATGCGATTGTTGGATGGAAGATATATTCAACAAGTCAACGAAGAATGACGATGACAAGTTGAGTGCTGCAAGAGATGTACTTCTGAGATATATAATTTCATCGATGAGGTTACACGAGTTTTGGGGAGAGTATGAAAAAATTCGAAGGTTTTTCAATCTAAATTAAGACTTTCATAGTTCCATAAGCGAAAGCCAATATAAGCCTAAAGTCTCTTTCAATCTCACCAAATGACAGTGACCAGTGGCAACTCATGGATGCTTATAATACCTCCTGGCGATTCGTCTCAGTATATGGGGGCGTACCTCTTCTACAAGTTGACAGAGAGCTACTTGTCAGTAATGCAAATTCATTGTCAAGTTAACGTGACAAGTTTTGAGTTATATTTTCTATTGAACGGAATGTAGAAGATGCTTGGTGCGACTCGAGCTGCAACCAGGTTATCAACTTGGCAGAGATGATTTTTCAAGTCAATAATGAAAATCCAATCGAGATAAGTGAAATTCGACAGGTTCGCCCGTCCCAGATACGACGTGCAAAGCTTTCTCATGACCAAAAGTTGCAACTAAAAATACCAAATTGTCTTGGTGGTAGTAAACAATTTCGTAAATCCCAAAACTCGTTTTTAATGACACTCCAGCTGTCATCTCTTCAGACAAATTCCCTTCTACCTCTTCACCTATTCTCGAGACCGTTGAAAACTCAACAATCACATTTCCGCCTCACAACGTAGCATGATAAAAGGTCTTGACATTAACAAACCCTCCAGTCCAGACGGTGTATCCGGCATCCTTAATAATTTCGAAGAGATATTCTTCCATGCCAGTGTGGCTTCCGGCCCGGCAGATCGACTATAGACCAAATTTTCACACTGAGGCAAATCTTGGAAAAGACCAACGAATTTCAAGTCGAAACTCACCACCTATTCATCGACTATACCGCGTATGATAGCATACATCGTCAGGAGCTCTATATGGCGATGGCCGAATTTGGAATCCCGGCAAAACTGATTCAGCTGTGTCGCGTGACGCTGGAAAACACGCGCTGCAACGTGCAGTTTGGAAGCAGCTCTTCCGAACTTTTTCAAACATGCACCGGATTTCGGCAAGGAGACGCTCTATCATGCGACTTCTTCAATCTCGTACTGGAGCAGATAGTGCGCAGGGCAGGTGTCAACACGGAAGGCACTATTTTCAACAGATCCGTCCAGCTGCTTGGCTATGCGGACGATATTGACATCATCGGTCGCTCCCAGCGTGCCGTGATAGAATCATTCACGGCGATTGAAGAACAGGCGAAATCCGTTGGGCTTGAAGTAAATGAGGACAAGACTAAGTACATGCTATCAACAAACAAACAAGCATCTGTTCACCGCCTAGGACAAAACGTCACTATTGATAGCAACAATTTCGAGGTAGTTAAGGAGTTCACCTACCTCGGAGTAAACGTAAACTCCACGAATGACACCCTAGTGGAGATCCGGCGAAGAATTACCCTAGGAAACCGTTGCTACTTCGGTTTGGCAAAACAACTGGGTTCAAAACTCCTAACTCGAAGGACGAAATGTGTGCTCTACAAAACCCTTATCCTGCCAGTTCTGCTTTATGGCGCCGAGTGCTCGACGATAAGCAAGAAGGGAGAGCTGATACTGGGCTCCTTCGAAAGAAAAATACTTCGGCGGATTTTTGGTCCTGTGTGCGAGGAGGGCGAATGGAGGAGAAGATACAACCGCGAACTCTATGAGCTGTACCAAGATGTGGATGTAGTCCAAAAAGCCAAAACACGTCGACTACATTGGCTCGGCCACATCGAGCGAATGGACAATAATGCTCCAGCCAAGAGGGTCTTCGAATCCCAGCCCCCAGGTTCGAGAAGACAAGGAAGACCGAACCTCCGTTTTAAAGACCAAGCCATCGCGGATGCCAGAGCGCTTGGTCTGGACAATTGGAAGCAGCGTGCCCGGGATCGTAGAGGATGGACGGCTGCAGTGTCTCAGGCAGAGACTCTTCACGGGTCGGGAGCCCGATAAGAAGAAGAAGATTCTTCCATGCCAGGAATACTACTGTGCCAGCTTTTTCGCCTGTTCTATTTTTTGGTAAGTGGAAAAACGCATTTTGTACAACCAATGTCAGGGAAACGCTGATATCTTCAGATTATGAAATATTTCTGAATCGGGCAAAATTCTTAATGCCCGGCAATATGATTTTCTTGGCAGTTGTAATTGCATGACTTATTTCACCGAAAAGTGGGACCAATCAAACCACCTTCCTCCTTCTGCAACGAGGATTATTGTGATTGACATTTCGAATCCATTTGACAGAGTTTGGCTGAAAATACTTATGATACCGACACGTCTTTTATTGAACGGATTAAAAACTACCTTTCTGGGTGTTCAAATGAATTTGTCTTGAAGCTTTTACAAGTCAGTTTAAGTTCCAAGTAATTTATTTATATACAAATTAAGTTTACCACTCACATTCAATTTGCAATTTTGCACAGAGGTTCCACTTATGATGTTTACAAGGAATAAGGAAGGATATTTCGAAATTCAACTCTTAAAGGGGTAAAAGGGGGGTCAAAGATTGTATGAGAAAATTTGTATTTTTCATCCGATTGACTTCAAAACGGCGTTTGTATACTCTCTATGAGAAATAAAGAACTGATTTTGGAAATTCACCCTTAAAGGAGTAAAATGAAAAAGGGGGGGTCAAAATTATTGTTTGGGTAAATTTTAGTTTTTCATCCGATTCACTTTAAACTCGGTTTGTGTACTCTATTGTTAGAAATAAAGATAATTAATTTTTCCAATTTTGGGATTTTTGCTTGGGGCACGAGTTATTGGCGATGACCTCTGTTAGGGGGGGGGGTCATTTTCTTAACTCACCAACCGTTCGTCGTATCAATTTGAAACTCTGTAATGCTCCCCAGTCTCTGTCGCCGTTGAATACGTACTCTAAATATATATACAAACGGAACTGTCTAAGAATGGGGCATCATACTGCTAGAAAGTGGTACACATCCTCACGATCTTTCCATATGCTGCACAGTATAGGAAGATCTGGGCGGTCTGGGATATAACTAAAGATGTTGCTCATCATATCGGTGTATTTGCCAGCTAAGAAAAATGTGGATCGGTCTGCTATAGTAGGATCTATGTTGAGATGCCAGCGCTTCACTAACAAATTGATCATATAATTTTTGAACTGTTTTCTCCAATAGGGCGTTAAACACATTTTTCAGAGATACTAACTTCTCCTTTGGTACTTTTTTAGGTAGGTTTCCTACCGCTACCCGATATATAAATATAAAAGAAGGAACTAATTGACTGTGAGAGAATCTCTGTGTGTTAAATCCTGAGGACTGCGCGAGCGAAGCCGCGGGTAAAAGCTAGTTTACCATATAGAAGCTGGCGTTGCCCACGGCTCTGTTTTGTCTCCAATACTATTCTCATTTTTATTAATTTATATATGTGTCTGTCTATCTCTGCCACTTTCAATCTAATATAGGTACTCGCTGATGAAAGCACCATTGATTTTATTTTTTAATTCTCTAATTCAGGACCCTGCTTCTCGGTCCTGGCCGACAGTGGAACTGTAATAGCATTAATTTCCCAAACACATTAGAAAATTGGGGCAGAACCAATAGAGTGAAAATTAGCGCTTCAAATGCTGCCTTCAATCATTAAAGCGAAACTTGAACCCGTAGCCATTATTTGTTTCTTAAATCATGGAAGGTGTGCTTCAGTGAAAGAACGTGTCAAGTCAACTTTACACTCAAACAACCTGTAGAGATGAGCAAGGAAACCTTGTAGTAGAGTCACAGTCGGTTATCTTGCAGATATGGAAAGACCCGAAATGATACGTTTGACCGTAAAACTTTAGCCCGTAAATGCAAACACAGCATTTCGATCGTAAAATGAAAGTCTGAAATAAAGAAGCCCGTAAATAAACATTTTTAAAAGCCCGTACTTTTTACGGGCTTGCATCCTCATTCCAAATACTACAGTGAGCACAGGCAGGAGGATTGCATATACGGTCATATGTTTTACAGATTTTTTTCATGAGCATATGATTTACGTGCTTTTGAAATACGGGCTTTTGGAAACAGACTTTTGGATTGCAGCTAAACGTACCCAACCCCCTGCCAGTCAGACTGATTAATCCAGCGGGACACGACTAGATGGAGAGCATGCAACAATTCATCTACAACATTCGGTTGGAATAAAGTATGCCTGATGAATAGAACATCAGCATCGTTTGTGCAGTCCACAAGAAAGCAGTCCCTCTAAACTGCACCAGCTAGTCATCAGACACCTTATTTCTGACGTACTGTGTGAACGCCTAAAACCATTTGCCAACGATTGGTCCCTACCAATGAGGGCGTAAAGTCCGATAAGTCCACAACAAACCAAGAAGTCCAGATCGAAACGCACTATCTGGTTATCGATTTTAAGACCTCATATATGACGTTTGATGTCAAAAAAGGATTTTTGTAACTTCTTCAAAATGGTACTTGAGAATATTGTACGACACGCACAAGTCAACACAAGAGGCACAAGTTTTCACTCGGATGAAATTGACATCATTGGCAGAACTCAGCGAGCTGTCACTGGTGCGTTTGCAAATATTTGAACAGAAGCAGAAAAAATGGGTTGATTTGTGAACAAGGGTAAAACCAAGTATATGTCCAAGGGGAAGGCTCACTTAGCAAAGACAAATCGGATGCAACGTCACAATAGATAGCTATAACTTTGTGCTATACCTAACTTAGGGACTGTATCAACGTCGCCTCCATAAAATATGAAAATGACACCACCTCCGAAGAAAAGCGAAGAACTACGATTTTGCAATCGCTGTTAGTTTGGTCTAAGAAGGCAATAAAGAGCCGTCATTATCCCAGTCCTGCGCAAAAGTATGGACAATCGCAAAGACGGATGAAAATATTATTGAACGATAAAATTCGTTGGTTCCGTTGGCAAACCTTTACGTGGACACTAGCGCTGTACCCCGAAGTGTCGTCAACTCCAAACCCAGAGGAACATCGCAGTAGAGGAAGACCTCACCTTAGGTGCCGAACACAAATGGAAGGCGATCTCAATCTTGGAATTTGCGTTGTAGTTGAAAATGCAATGACAGCTGCTAATAAATAACACAAAAAAAAATGCATTTTCAAAAGAATTGCTCAATTTTCTGACCTAGCTACGCCAATGTCTTACAACTGGTTCCTGGAACAGGGGCTGAATCGCCACGTATGTCATGAAAATTCTGCTCAAAGGTAATAAACTGGCTTGGTCGATCTTAAAGCCATAAGTAAGAGACTTTTTTGTGTAATACATATCTACTCGATTGTGAGTATCTTCGATCTCCTTTAACTGAGAGACACGATAGGAGGCCATCTCCAACCATATGCCACGGCCTGTAGTGGCTTATATCTTCATCCTTATAATGTTGTCAGTTTATGTCAGTCTTATGATGTGTAGAAGTAGATATTCTCCGATGGACCTTGAATACTTAAATTCTAAGAGTTCAGGTTTTAAAATAAAAGTGAAATTTAAATTGAAGCCTTGGTGGCTCTCGTCAAAAATTAAAAAAAAAAATGTGTTTCGACCTCCAAGAACAAAATCACTTCTACTTTCAGATGTGTGTGTGTTGGATGGCTTGGTCAGGAGTCTTCTCTGAAAAACTAAGTATCAGCCATTGATACCGACTATCAGATCAGTGCAGCGTTTCCCAGGCAGAGAGACGCTGTTAAGAAAGCAGATCAAACTTCCTTGGCGAGGGAACTACCAGCAATGGAAATTACCTTCTGCGTGGACAGCCCAGCAGCGATTAACTCCAATCTGCTAAACTCCAAGTCCGTAAGTCAGTGCATCTCAGCATTAAACCATCATAGAGTAATGCTTTGCTGGATTCCTGGACATGTTGGTGAGGAAGGGAATGAGGCAGTAGATAAACTGGCCAGATGCGGCTCTGAAATGGATACACTATTAGCTGACAGTCAAGTATTACCAGCTTTTAACGCAGCTAAGGGCCGTCATTGACAATGCCACATTAAACTTGGCTAAAGAACGATGGAACAACGCTTCTGGATGTACTATAACTCGCAGCTTGTGGCCCGCAAATTGACACTAAAAGGTCAAAGACCCTAACATCTCTTGATAGAAACCAAATCCGAGTGCTCATCGCGGTAATAACCGGACACTCCATCATTGAAAACATGGGCAAAAGACTGGTTATCTTTACAAATGATTTCTGCAGAAGTTACAGGGAAGAGGAGATATAATCTGTGGAACATCTCCTCTGTCACTGGCCTGCCAATGTTGCAAACTGCCCCTCTAACCTAACACCCTTTAGCTCTAACCTTTTCGATTACCACTTCCACTACTGTGGTGTAGTGACGTTTGACCGGAAGATTTGACTGAAAGATTGTTTGGGTCATTGAGAAATTTCCTCGTTAGCACTACAAACATTGGCCGCGTTGAAACAAGTGAAAGCTTGCATAGTCATCTCAAAATTACAAAAATGCACTTTTGACAAATTTCGTTGTCAGTCACAATAATACATTTTTATTGGAACATTTCGCTACTGTAAGTTCGTAAAAGGTTTTCCAGCGCTCAATCTTCACTCCACTCTATGCCCGCATTTTATGAAGCTCAGCCATCTTGCATAGGTATAAAACCAACCACCACTCTAAGGTAGATTGCATTTTCGATTTTTTTGTTTCGCCCAAGTCGTGCACTACGTGCACTTGTATATTGTTTCACGAGTTGTATCTAAACGTCTTCTTTTGTTTTATTATTCTCGTTTTTTTGTTTTTTTGCACAGGTTACCATTCCCCTGCAATCGTTTAACCTTGATTGCCATCGACTAGATGCGCCACCACCAACTCCTGTAAGGCATTTGAATCCCAATGGTGGCAGCGTTTACCTGAGGACATTGTCCGCACCCAATGGAAATGACAGTAATCATAGTCTAGGCAACAACAGCAGTCGCCTCCTGCCAAAGAATGCTCCCGGGAGTAGTACCGTGTTGAAAATTGAGGAGAATGACGCCGCCACAATCGAGGACAGACGCCGCAGACAATTTGAAAGTGACATGGAAACAATACGATCTACCACGCTATTAAGCCAAAATCAACCACCAGCGGGACCTACCGCCACACCAAAACGGGAGCGAGTCCATCAAGCGACAACAGTAGCAGCCAATAGCAGCAGTGGCGGCAATGGCGGCTACCTAATGCACAATGATACGACCAAAAAAGGATCCACTTCGACAATCTGGACATCGGAGGAATCGATTTTGAGGAGTGTTGGCGCCGCCGATGAAGACAACAAGTACGTACAGAGGGTTATGAATATTTATGTCTCTATTTGCGACTCGCATCAAGAATTTTTAATAAATGACTATCTCTTTCTCTCCTGCAGCTCGACTTCATCGTCGGCGTGCGAGGAAGCATCTGGTGTACTGAGCTCGGGTAAATCTGGAATCTCAATGGACTCGTCGGGCTTGGATAATGACAACAACGAAAGCGGCATTGGTACGGCGACACCACCAAAAGAAGTTGGATTCTGGAAGAGCACTGCGGACAATGATTCGCTAACCAGCAGCCTGGATGCGTTGAGGAAAATCAAATTTCAAAAGGGCAGCTCAGTGGCCTCGTCAGATGATCCTGATTTATTGGAGGTACTCAGTCTGTACGATGAGACGCATGATGACGATGACGTCGATGACATTGGCATCCACCATGATGATGAGCATGACCATGACCATGAAGAGTTCGAGACGGGTACATTCGATGGTTACGACAGCATTGACTGCGATGGCAATGCCAAAGGGGTGGTCCTACGTAAGAAATCAAATTTACAAATAAACGACACTCACGGTGGCAGTAAGGATTCTGCGATTCATTTGCTTCCATATACGCGCTCGCATAAATGTCGAAGTCATTCGTTGGAGGTGGCATCACCACTGCCGTTGCCTCTGCCGTTCAGACATGAGTTGAAGGCCAGAGACTATAAGGACAAGGGACGATTGTGCCTTGCACTGCGGCAAGAACCATTTCAGTGTATGTTACCAACGAATTTCCATGACCTACCGTCACCCAGCAGTGCTTCGCTGCACAGTGGTCACGAGAGCCTGGGAATGCAGGAGTTGACGACAAAGTCGAATTCAGCACCACTGCTTCTGAAGAAGGAGCGGAAACGTGACGATTTCAGCGGACAAAAACAGGTGGGTGAACACTATATCAGCAAAATATTGCGTTTGTGGTTATTTTCTGCGGAACTATGGTAATTGGTTTTGTTGTTTGTGGTTTCTTTTGCAGACGCTGAGATATTCCCGGTCGCAGAGTGATAGATATTTAGCAGGTGAGTTGTTCAATTTAATATTGCTATCGATTTGTTATTAAGTATTTATGGATATTAGACGCGGTAGTCCCATTACTGAACTTCACATTAAATGGTCGCATTCCATTGACAGCCAGGTGACTGATGAAATGTCAAACTCTGTATGGCCATTTTGTTTGTATGGATTTTGACATGAGACACATGTCGTAAGTTATCTGTCAGAATGTAATGGACTTAAAAGCTTTGCATTTACCTAAATGGCGAACGTTATAAAACTCATTCGGGGAAATTTTGTTGGAAAATTGTTCACGGAAAACGAATATGCTGGGGTGTTTCTAAAAAAAAGCCTTCATAAGCCTTTAGTCAAAACCTATTCACAGTCCATTTAGAACCTTGGCACCCACTTACGTTTGTTCGTTCTAGATTCTCACACGATTTTTTAGTGGCAGCTATTTTCAATATGATTTTTTTTTTCATGATAAAACATGGGATCTTCATGCTTCATCGTCACATAAGATGTCTTAGGGTCAAAGCTAGAAAGGTGCTTAGAGTAGTGACAGTGGATTTATACTAGCCCTGCGCGTAGGCTGTGAAAAATTACCAAGCAACGCGATCTCGTCAGCAAAACTTGTCAGGCTATACCGATTAAAACTTTAGCAACTTCACATTTGACATAGGTTAGGTTAGGTTATATGGGGTTTATGAGTTCATCCTAAGGGACAAGGCTGTCAAAAATCATATTCAAAAACCAAAAACTTAATTTTCCTACAGATCCCATATATGGCCACCGATTTTTTTTTAATTCCTGAAAATGTATATTCCGATGGTGTTTATTCTATTTCGAGCAGTGACAGGTTCGTTAAACCTAATTACAAAGCTTACTTCCGATGACCAGAGATTGTGCCCCTATCGCTTTAGATTTCAGATTTTTTTTCTATCTAACTTCGGCCACAATATCGTAGAAGCTCTGTTGAACCATTTTACGCCTTGTAGAAGTTCTGCTCCTTTTTAAGGTTCTGTTCCCATAGGGACAAAACGGAACATTATTGTTTTCGCTACGATGTGATGTCTGTCCGTCTGTCCGATCCCACTAAGCCAATTGTGTACCTAGGTCTATCTAAAGAAAAAACTAATTGACGTAGAAGGCTGAAATTTTCATACAACATCAGGTATACCTAGGTATAGCCTCTAGTTAAATGACAAATACCAATGATAGCGATACATTGATTGGTTTTGGAGTAACTAGTAATTTAGTGACAAAAAAAAATGTTCCTTCATACAAAAAACTGTTTAATTTTGTACCTAGGTCTATCAAATCAAAGAACAACCGATTTTGCAAGACATCAACTCTGGCCAAGTACGTAATCTTCGGTGCGCCAGTGTACTCGCCCTTGGCCTATTTTTTGGTCAGTGCGTCTAATCGTGCAAACGAGCAAAGGAAACACATATAGCTTGTCATATAGATACAATCAAAGAACTCGTGTGGAATAGATGGCTGAAGTAGCACTGTCATAAAAAACATTAGTAATTCTATCATTGAACTCTTAACATATCTTGTGAACATGAGTTTTGAAAGCGGTATATTCCCTGAGTACTTTAAAAAAGCAATAATAATTGCAATACATAAAAAACGTAGCAAATGTAACCCAAACAATTACAAATACAGACCAATTTCAATTATCAGTCTTTTCAAAAAAAAATATTTACTAAAAGAATGACACCAATTTTGCGATTTTGTGCCATAAAGCAGGACTGGGATGATGAGGGTCTTATATAGAGTCTTCTTGGTGTTTCCCGACAAGGCCTTAGTAATCATTTACCTTCTTAGGCCAAAGTAATTGGCAAGTGTAATTCTTCGCTTAATTTCTGATGTGATGTCATTTTCAGAGTTAATAGCGGAGCCGAGGTAGACAAAGTCCCGAACTACCTCAAAGTTATAGCTGTCTATCGTGACGTTCTGTCCGATTCGTCGATATTGTGTGTCCCTTCTTGTTAACAGCATATATTTCGTTTTGCCCTCATTCACCACTAAACCCATTTTTGCCGCCTCCGTACTGATACTTGCAAACGCACCAGTGACAGCTCGCTATGTTCTGCCAATGATGTCGATGTCGTCAGCGGTGCCATGAAATAAAGTCTTATGCAAAAAGGTCTAAAACGTAATTTTGGACTTTTTTGGACTTTATTCCACTTTTGAAATTGCAATAAAACTTTATTTCATTTTTAATGTCATTGGACATTATTGCACTCAGCTTTAAAGGAAAGACGAGCAGGGAGGTTGCAGGGGGACAGCATGCCCCCTCATACATATTCGACTGTTTGTGCATTGTGGATTTTATTTCCACTTCGATTTGGACTTTATTGCACTTTTGAAAATCAAATAAAGTCCAAAAATCGTTTTGGACCTTTTTGCATAAGACTTTATTTCATGGCACCGTCAACGTCAGCGTATGCAAGTAGTTGCGCAGACTTTTGGAAAATTGTGCCCCTGGTGTTGGCTTGCGAGTTTGGCACAATTTTCTCAAGAATGATGTTGAGTATCGATTTGGACTTCTTGGGTTTTCTCCAGGATCTGAAGTAGTGTGAATATTTGGTCGGTTGTGGACTAACCGAGCCTAAAACCGCACTGATAGGGTCCAATCAGTTCGTTGACAAATGGTTTCAGGCGTTCACACAATACTGCAGACAGGATCTTGTAAGCGATGTTAAGGAGACTGATGCCTCTATTGTTGGCGCAGTTTAGAGGGCAACCTTTCTTATGGATCGGGCAAACAATGCTGAGGCTCCATTTATCAGGTATACTTTCCTCTGACCAAATTTTACCTGTCCCTACAGCCCAAAAAAAGATAATCAGAGAGATGATGTTCAATCCAAGATGGGAGCCATCATTTCCACTATTTAGATCAGCTAAAGTTTTGCTATTTAGACATTTATACGTCTATAAAGTATTCAGACTGTTTTATCAATTTTATTCACCTAAGTGTTGTAGTTCCAAGAGCTAGAACAGAACAATTTAGACGTTCCATTACTGTTATCGGGGCTCATATGTATAACAAACTTTCTGCACACTTATGCAGTAATATAATAGGTTTCTTAAGAATCTCATAAATTGACACCACAACAGATCAGGTGTAGAGGATTTGATTCTAATAGTAACTTAGAAAGATATTTTTTACTTGTTTAAAATAATCTTGTATTGTCTCATAAAAAAACGATATTTAGTTCTAAATTGCCTCCAAACTCCTCCTTATGTTAGGTTAGGTTAGGTTTGTGGGCTGGCGAGGATTTTTCCGTGCCACACTCAGGTCAATACTGACCCATTGTGATTCCCATAGGGGGAAAGAGGTTGTCCCTTACCCATTATAACCCTGTATTCAAATTACTTACTGTGCTGCTACATACAAACCATCTTGCTGATTTGACGAAGTTCATTATCTTGTCTATTTATGTGCTGGAAAGCTCGTCCAGGTCGTTGACGAAGTGACTCTCTAGGAATTTGTACCTGGTGTGTTGGAGACTTGGGCAGTGACATAGGAAGTGGGTTGTATCCTGAAGACCTTCCTCATCACCGCAGCCTCTGCAAAGTTCTTCTTCCGTTAAGACCATTTTCTTCATATGGTACCGCAGGGTGGTGTGTCCTGTTATGATACCTACGAGGGTAGACAGGGATTTCCTATCCTTCCGCATTATCTTCTCGGTTTTGGATTTGTTGAAGGACGGCCATAGCATTCTTGTGGTGTTACAAGTGCTTAAGGTAGCCCATCTTGCGTTCGCCTCTCTTGTGGCTTTCCTCCCTGCTTCAAGCTTTAATGTACAAGGCGGGATATCCACAGAGGGATCAGCTTGTTCTGAAACAGCTGTCGAACCTTGTCTTGCTAATTCGTCTGCTTTCTCATTGTCTGAAATGCCTTCATGTCCCGGAACCCAGCAGAGTGATACCTTGTGCTATGTACCAAGAGCATTGAGTTCTTCGCGACAGCACTTCACAAGCTTCGATTTTATTTCTGGTGCAGTTATGGCTTTTATTGCTGCCTGACTGTCGATAAAGAAGGCAATACCTTCAGGTGGTATTGCTCTTACCACAGACTCACGGGCTGCTGTTGTCACTGCGAGGACCTTTGCTTGGAAAACGCTGCTATGGTCGGGGAGGCGTATCGATTTTGATATACCCAGCGATTCAGAGAATACACCTGACCCTACCCCAGTGTCCATTTTTGATCCGTATGTGAATACGGCTATGGTTGGTGTGCTAGCTACGAGTCCGTCTCTCCATTCTTCTCTGCTGGGATAGGCGATAGAGAATGGTCTTATAAACTCTAGGTAAGGCGTAATGTTGTCCGTGAGAGGTACATGGCCGAAATATTTCTGTAGGATCGTAGAATGACCCGTTTCGTTCAAATTTCATTTTTCCGATTGGCTGATTCTCATTGCACTAATTGCGGCCGATAGTTGTATATGAATGTCTAGCGGACACAGGATAGCCTCAAGTCCTGCGGTTGCAGTTGTCCTCATCACACTGGTGGTGCTTTAACTCCTTAACTTTTCAAAATCTCAACTTAAACTTATTTCTGATCTTAATTTCTTTTAATAATTCATTTTTTAACTTCATTTAATTTCTATTTCTTACCCTTCTTAGCGCAGCTCTCGATAATAATAGAACAATTTTTATTTTTATAAATAATGCACTTGAAACTGGTACTCATACCGCAAAGTGTATCAAATACATCATTTCAATTAAAAATTCATGGTTAATAGCAACAAATTTCTTTTTATTTTGCAGTTTTTTTATCAAGTGTTTGATTAATAATTTACATTTAACTGCTTCTAGTTAATTGTTCTTTCTAAGAGAAAATAACTGTTATGCTAAAATCTTGTACAAGAATTATTGTATAAAATATTGTAAAATTGTAAATTGAAATGAGAATAGACATTCATTCACTCATTCACAACTATCTATACGAATAGTGAAAATTTACTTTACTGCAAAGCAAGGCCGCGTCTTCTCTGCAGATTGATATGTAAAAGCTAAGCGCCTAAATAGTCCATCAATATGCATGACACTTTGACGCCATTCAATGGCAAGTAGTTCGACCAAGCACTGTTGCTCTTGACACCCTCATATATGCATATGCTATTTCTCCAACAAATACACTCTCAAAGTGGAACTATTTCAGAACAGAATTAAGGCAGGCTTGTTTCTCGGGGCGCTTATATAGAGTTGTAGGATCAAAAAATATAAATAGGTGGCACAACAGGCGGTAGACACCCTAGGCCCAGCTTCTCGCAATCATTCGTTTGTGTGTGAGTTTCTATTTTTGGGACGAATGGAAGGGACCTACAATTTTATGCCGAGTCCGAACGGCTGAATTGAGAAGATTTTTCAGGACAGTCATACTCTCGGATGTTTATCAGACGTTCACGAGAGGTGGCGCAGTAGAAAAAACCTTCAGATGTAATTTGTATTTTTATGGGGATGGAACCTGGGATCCCTCGCACAGTAGTCCAGCACACTAACCACTGCGCTACTGCGCCCAGGATCATTGAAGCAAATTAATCATTCTAATCTATGCAAACCACTAGTCATCCTTCTCAAATACACGTATTTATTTCGCCTAACTCTCGATTCCCGCACAAACTGCCAACATGTTTTTAAACGATGAAAAAATATGCCTGTGCCAAAATGTCACTTTTCTGCTTCATTCTGTTTTCCCATATAGCTGACTGATAGGTAGAACATTTTTTTTACCGAAGAACATATGACTGACGTCATATCCGCATGTGAAAATCGAGTCACTAGCTAATGCCAGCAATGACGCATAACATCTCCGCTGTAAAAAAAAAAAAATAGTACGTATACGCCACCGATCCATTGGAAACATTTTTTTTATTTTTACTTTCGCTCTGAAAATATCCTATTGTCTCAACAAAATCACCCTGAGACAATCAACCATTATACATCCAAGAGGTCACTCTAAATCGAACAAACACAAACACAAACAAATAAACAAAACAAGAAGGATGTCTGTAGACAATCCAAATCTAAATCATCTAAGCTAAATCTACTTCCGATTTGTTTGCTCTTTGTTGCGACGACGGTTTCTCATTTATTTATCTGTCCCCTCCATAGGCTTGTCGCAGAATGAGAATTTAATAACATTTTCTATTTTCCCGCCGTTTTTCTTTTTTGCTTCTCTTTTAGTGTTATTTTTTTTTACGAGCTAAAAATACCCCCATTTAGCGAAAGTGGCAAACCAAACGAATGGAATAAAGATTATATCCCGCTGGAGACTGAGAGTCACCATCCCTCGGTATCCCTTTGGTAAGGCACTGGTTTGTACAATTTCAGCGCCTATCTGCTGCTGTGCGATGACATTCTTTGTCGTGTTTCAATGCAGAGATAAATGGAGTAGGTCCATGGTAGCATAATGGCGCGGGGGTTGTAGTTGGGTGTATGCGCGTGCGGCGTTTATTATTTAGTTGGCTCTTTTCAGAGCCAACCTGTTGCGATATTTTATTTTGAATTCCCCTTCGGTGGGTATATGGAACGCAAATAATAGACACGATTAATTTTCCTCAGAAATACATTTTGGGTTATTTTGATGCTAGGAAGGCTTACTAAGCAGCCCAGCTAGCCTCATATATTCAGGGTTTGCGATCCAAGAATTTATAAAGTGTTTTCGACCTATTTTTAGGTGATTAATTCCATTTTCTCGAGAACTAATGTGATTATCCTTAATTTTGAATAAAGGTGAGCTCTCATCGACTTTGGTGATAAAAACGGAGCGCTCGCCAGGAGGGGGTGTGCATCATATGTATAGACGTATAGTTATTGCTCGTGCCTTTTGCTAAAAACAAACCAAGCAGTGTGTGAATGGTTGCGGTGTCGTTGATAATGGTGAATGAAGGAAAACTCTTGTTGTGGGTGGCCTACTGATGGTAGCAATGTGCTTGTGATGGATATTCTATCGTACAGTGTTGCGGAAAAGTTTAAAGTTTAAAATTTTATTTGATGGTTTTGATGGAACTAAGTGTATTCTCCACTATGTTAAGTTTATAAACAGTGTGCGTGTGTTTTGCGGTAATTTTCTGGCCCCTGACTGTCATCCAGTGCATCAAAATTTAGATGATGAAATGACCGCTGTAACACTATAATATGCTATAGCACAAGAAGAAAATTCTTGAGATCCACTTCAGTGACTCTTTGTAAGCAGATTTGTCCTTAATTTGACATCCAAATTGGGCAAGGGTTCATATTTTCTGAAGAATTATCCTGCCACTCAAAGAGATAGAAAAAATAGCGACATCCCCAACATGTAGCGCTTTCAATAACCCATAATGGGTGACAATGGCCTTATCACAGAGGACGGATTTCCCTGCAAATGCATGAGCTATTAGCTAGATTTTGCAAAACTCTACCGCGACGTTTGTACAAAGTTACTTAAATTGGGTCTTATAGCTGTTTACACAAAATAAAATTGCTAAAATTGTGTTAAGGTAGCCAAAGACCGAGTTAACATGAGAGGCGTACTTGTTGAGGCCAAGGTCCAACCCGGACGGTAGCGCCACATTATGTAAGTAAGTAAAGGATGTCCCCTAATTTACGCAAAATGTAGTTTTGATAAAAAATTCAGATTTTTAATTAAAAAGATAATTTTTTTTATTTTTTATTGAAAGGCCGCTACGGTTGTGCTGGCAAGTACGTACTCGAAATTTTCTATGACCGTTTCGCATAAATGTGGCTAAATTTCATTAATACACCTCCCCATTTCCTATTTTAAGGCTCTCGTGGTCGTGTTTCTCAATAATTACTCGTGGGTTTTCTGAATCCCAAATGCGACAATTTTGACGATTAACGAAGCCATCAAGATAAAAATGAGCTTCATCACTAAAGATGATGTTGTTCGAACAAACCTTTATTATTTTTAAAATATTGCTCAACAATAAAAATGCGTTGTTCTTTCTCATAGCGCTCCATTTTTATACTAACCCCAAACTGTCAGCTGTCATATTGTTATCAAAATTTTTGAGATCCTTCATGCTGAATTCTTCACTTTCAAAGGATAATCGAACCATTTCTGGATAAGGAAATAGTATCAAGTCCTACCGCTAGAACTGTCATTATTACTGGGAGTTGCTTACTCTAACTTAAGTGGTTGTTGCACTTAAATCAAATTCACTCCACTAATACCGAAAAATGTTACTCAGCTTAGCCTTTTGGAACTTCTATACTCTTACAAAGTATTTACATCGAAGTTTGCCAATTCACTAAGACTTTTGAAGTGATAGACCCCAAGAAACAGCCTTATATTTTGCTGAATAAGAACAATGCAAGCGTCTAACCCTTTTAGACAGACATCGTTCTAAACGGCTCATATTTCGTTTCGACTGTGAAGGATACTGTCTCTATGAGAACCACCTCAGTTTTATATTCCGCTACTGACAAGCTTGCCGACATGAATCATTGCCAAATATTTAATCATTTCTGTCGAATTGAGAGTTCCAGTCTATCGTCCACAACAGTGGGCCAAGTACGTAACCTTGTTTCACCCCACAATCCGTCTTACTCGTTCTTAAATGGGGGAATGCAGTGCCTATTAGAACTTTTTTTTATTATGACTTTGACCTAAAATGGTTCTAATGTACACCTCCCTGGATGCTCTATCCTCACATACAGGTTAGTCCTCGGCTAACCCCTAAAAATAAGTAGCTAAGATTTTTTATATTTTTTGCGGTTGCGCCTGGAGGTGAGTAATCTTTAAAAGATACCAATAGTCCGTACCATTAGTTATGTCCGACTTATTATATTATCTGACCTGGTTATGCCATTTGTGTCAGCCAATATATGCCTAAGGACTAGAACTCACCCCTCAGAGAGGTACTATGGGGACCGGCAGCACGCGCCCATGGTAGTAGAAATTTGTTCCTCTAATTTTTTTCGTTTTGTGATGACTACGACTAAGGCCTACTATCCACGTAGCTGCGCTTCATACGCACGCTTTCGTCATTTGCATCTTGATGTACGCTTGCTTGCAGCTTCCATATAAACAAACGAATCACTGTTAACGAAGCGGCAATGCAAGCTGCAAATGACGCCAAGCGTATTTTGCCGCTCCGTGGTCAGAGCTTAGTTTGTTTATATGCCAGCTGCAAGGAAGCTGCAAGCAAGCATACACCAAGATGCAAATGACGAAAGCGTGCGTATGAAGTGCTGCAAGCAAGCGTACACCAAGATGAAAATGACGAAAGCGTGCGTATGAAGTGCAGCTACGTGGACAGTGGCCTAAGTTACCTTAACAAGTAGTTTATGCTTCTGTAGTATTTATTAATCGCGTTAGGTAGGTAGCTTTCCAGCTAACTAATACCTCCTTATATACGGTTTTTTCTCACAGCGCTAGATCGAACGGTCTTGTTCTTTGTAGTCGGCGCTCAATGTTTGTCACGTCCAGAGAACGGACTATTTCATTATTTCAATGAACATGAATACGAGTGTAAAGTTTGCGAACAAAGTTTGCTTCTTCGTCACTCACAGTGGCAATTTCTAAATCTCTGTGAATATCACTATTCTTTATATACCATGGAGTATTCACAATATTGATTTGGTATAACCCCAAAGTTCTATACCGTATGTCCAAGACGCTTTTAGCACTTGCTTATACAGAAGAAGTTGCTTAGTTTCGAGTATCTTCCGAGTCGCCAATACATTTCTCTTAGTCTGATTTCGAGCTCGTCTCGCTTTTATTTAACGTGTGGCTTCCAATTCAGTTTTGCATCTAAGGTCATTCCTAGATATTTTGCCTCGTTTGCATACGGTATTCGTACCGAGTTAATGTAAATAGGTATAGGTTGTTTACCTTTTTGTATGTAAAATTGACATGCGTTGACTTGGTCCAATTGCATACTTTGTTTAGAGCCCGTTGGAGTTTTCTCGTTGATGATTCGACTGGCTCATCCATTGCGAGAATAGCTGTATTATCCGCGAGCGTTGCTACGATAATCCCTTCATCGTGTGGTATAGAGCAGGAATAAAATTGGACCAGAATTGCAACCATTGAACGGCTTGAAGATTTTTTCTAGATGCTCGGCAAATAAATCGGCTTTCTCTTTGTGTAGCTAAGATGAGATAAATCGTTTACCTGTCGCACTCAGATCAATTAAGATTCATTGTAAGGGCTCAATGACTTCCGCAGAGTGGTATTTATGGAAACTTCTGGATATTTTAGCCATCGCGTGGCATTTACGAATTGAATTTGTGCAAGTCATTATACTCCAGACTTGTCAGAAAGTTCATCTAACTCGTGGAGTATGTGTCATTATATGGCATTATTTCTAGTCAGTGTTTATGGCAAATATGGAGTTTCTTCATGCCTACGGCAATGGTGTAGTGGTCAATGTATTAGCCAGACGTACCAGTCAGATAATACGATCTGGTACTGTCGTCAAAGCTTCTCCTGTATGTCTCTTTGAAAATTGCTAAAATAGTTGTCACACTAGTCATCGTTAAGTACCAACTTTTCACCAATTGCTCTTTATACAGTTTAGTGACCTGTTTCATCCCAAGGAAAAGGTTTGCAACCATCATAACAACAAAAAATAACCTCCGGCCTATTCAAAAAAACACACATCAGGTAGCTAGCTATGTGAGTTGTAATATCAAAACGTTGCATAGCAGCTATTTGAGTCAACCATCTTCTCTTTATACACCTCATCTTTGTAGGTTGTATAGCTCCAGTAAAAATTGTTTGAGGGGAAGCCCAATCTAAAATTTACCAAGAAGTAAGACTTATTAGTGCCGAAAAGTACCAATAATTTAGAGGCTTGCATAGAAGTTGCTAACACCAGAAATCCTAATAACCAGTATAAATAAAAGGCTACACTATTTTGTCGTACCGATTACGGCGTTATTTCAAAACCGAATTTTACAAAATATGGACCAAATGAAAGGTGAATTTTCGTAGATGATCTTCCGCATATACTTTTTTTTGTCACAAACAAAAAAGAAAACACAGAATTGTTGACACCTGAACGTTAGAATGGAGGAAAAGAATTAATGAATCTCATAATCTGTAAAAATGAATCGTGATTTGTTCGAATGCTTAAAACTTGAAAACCACTGGAAGTTTTAGGAAAAAGAAAACTCGGAAAATTCTCAATAGATGGCGCTGTAGGCGAACTCTCTCTATTTATAAAAATTTTATGTTATTTTTGGGTACGCTTCAAAAACTTGAAAAGTTTTGCACCGATTTTTCTGACAATCTTTGATATTGTCCCGAGAGGATTTTTCTGAAGTTTGATCAGAACTGGAAAAAGGGGTGTGGCACCGCGCTTACAAAATAAACATTTAAAATCTTATATCTCGAAAACCATCAAATCGATTGAGTTCAAATTAACCATGCAGTCGTTTAGAGTACAGAAATAGCTGTAGGCAATCTGATCTTCAGTTTTGGATCCATCAGTATAGACATGGAATGCAAGGTCAACTTTTGGCTGCATAATACATTCTTCGTCTATACAAAAAAAATAAACAACAGATTTATATGAGACACTTTCTTAAACTTCTTACAGCTTTTGACTCTTGTGAATATTTTTAAGTTGAATTGAACTGACTTAAAATGTTACGAAAATCCAAACGAATTGAGAAGATTAGTTTGGAAGCAGGATATTTGCAGCAAAAAAATGTCCAGACGATGTTTAGATGGGGTCGACAGGGATGAACTGTAAGATCGAGCAAACACGAAAGCCTCCGTCAAACCTGTTCGATGATAAGACAGTGGAGTAAAATATAAGGGTCAAGGGTCTTTCTGAGCTTAAAACTTGCTAGTCTGTTCAGATATTTTCGATATGAAGTTTCTCAATGTTACCCAATATATCGGAGCTAGTTAAGAGGTTACAATGATCATGATTCAGCGCAGCTCTCTCTTTCTCTCTCTATCGCTAAAAAAACAAAAAATAAAAAACACAAACAACCCATTTTACAATTACGTCATACATCAGCATAGGCCCGAGACTATGGATACGTAAAGCCATTTTATAGTAGACAACGGGTTGTAAATACAATTTTCTTCAAATAGCTTCTTCATACCAGCAGCAAGCTGTAAAGGCATATCTGCCGCACCTATAGCGGCTGCCTAATTTGATATCCATTCATTCATTAATTTTCAATAGCCCACTTATGTGGGTTGCTTAAGTGGAACCTCTATAGCTCTCGATTCTGCGCCATCGACTCTGAATCATCAAGGGCAATCCCTATACGGGTAGAGAAGAGACATCCTTTATAAGAAAAAGGACTCGTTAGTTAGTTAGTTTTTTATAGATCTACCTTTGCTTGAACAGCTTTGCTTTGACCAGCAAGACGACTTTTAGAATCCTCTAAAATTAAATCGTCTTTTGAAGATTTTTGTACCGCAAGCCGTAACCCTTCAACGACCTACCCTTCTTTTTGCTCTTTGATATAATTCCTAACTGCTCCATGCTGATCGCATCTATTTTTCTATAGTCTGAAGTATTACTCCCCGATTTATCCATGTTTGATTATTTAACCTTTGTGAGTCCTTTTTAGCGAATTCAAGTATTCAACGGTTGACAACGGCCCATAAAATGCTTCAACAACTCATTACTTCAATAGGACATGTTTATTTGCCTTCGGAATTAAAAACAAAAAAACAAATTCCAAGAATGTCCTTTTTCAACGACAAACACGATACATTTTCTTTGGTGCTCCAATTTATTCAACGCTTTCGGCCATACAGATATACAACTTCCCTGTGCGAACAATTTTCCCACCCACTGTCGGCAAAACGATGGTCCTTGTTGGCTGCTGTATACCCCAGTTTGGTTGTGTGTATCTCGAGAGAAAATTATCGTTTATTGGATTTTTCAATATTCATTCCGTTGGTGTTTCATTAGTACGGTTACAAGCTCCGTTGATTGCAGACGTTGTGAGACTCGTTGATAAGCCTTGCCAATCCATTTTCATTTGCTGAACAGAGATTTTGGTCGTCGCACAGAATTCGTCTATACGTTACGGGTTTTTGAATAATTTTTGTTTAACAAAAAAAAAAAAAACTTTCGAAAACTCATATCCGTTCAAATTGCTGTTCTGTTTGCTTACCGTTGTTGAAAGTGTCATCCACCCCATCGCATCGCGTGAAAAGTGTGCTTAGAGTGCTAAGTGAATTTTTGAAATACCATTGAAAACGGTCATGTAAACAGCGCGACACCAGGACTGTCACTTGTTATACGCTTTGTGTCTTGTCGTCGTCGTTGTTGTCATTGTTGTCATTGTCCTTGTGTGCGGATTGTGAACGTATCCTGTCTTGTGGTGGAGGGTGAAACAAAAATCGACTTCGCAATGCAACGGCGAATGTCAATCACAATACGCGAGTATAAATTCTTCCGGAGTTTTTCGCAGAAATTTGAAAACTGGCCAAAACGTAAGGCCGAGGCATTATGGCGAAAGATGCGAGAGCGCAAAATTGCAGGTACCATTTGTATTGAATTATTTTGAATTATTTATTGTCTTAATAAATTATATTGTGTTGGTGTTAATGTTTTCATAATTCATGTTGGCCACGAGGTGGTGGACCGCTCATCATGTGTAAATCACAATAAAGCGAACAATGGCTCTGGTTAAGATACATAGATAGATGGACAGATTTTCATTTTGCCGATTGGTATTAGTTCGCGTGTTTAAAATCGAAATCAAAAGTAATTTTTTTAATTTTGTTACAAATTTTTTTATTAATTTTTAATAGCAAAATGTTTTCAATCATATTCAAGGTCAGGGGATTGAAAGTTTAATTTTAGAAATTCTTTTAAATTTTATTCCGGAGTTGTGTGTTGTTTTTGTTTTTTTTTTTTTTTTGAATGAAAACACAGAAAAACAAATGGAAATGGAAATGGTAATAAACGGTGGATGGGGTGGATGGAATTTATGTACTTTTGTGGCGGAATTGCGGATTCTGTTTAGATATTTGGCATCCACAGGTGTATCTAATGTTTTCATGAAATGTGATTTGCTTAAGGGTTCTTTGGGGGAAGCCGATTGGGATGAGTAGAGGCATTTGGTAATGGAATTTATTTGGTTTAATTTTTTCGGAATCTGGCTTTATTATTCTCTTTTAATTTTTATTGAAGGGTATTGGGTATTAAGTGAAGCCTTGGTGACAGGAAGCACTTTATTATAAAGAAAGTGGAGAACGCACAGGCTTTCTTTTTATTCGAGGCTCACTCCGAAGTAAGAAAGTTTTTGAGGAAGGACCGGGAAATTATTTTTAAAATGTTTTCCCCACTATAAAGATTATTTTAGGTGAGTAGCTTCCATCTACGCAAATTCTAATGTAGTTTCGGTGGAATCGCACACCTGTTTGAGCTAACGCACACACTGTATGTGCGATAAAAAACATGATTTGTACTTTGAACTATGTGTTGCTGCATAGAAATACGTGAGGTGTCATTTGATTAGGTTTATGTTAGCGTATGTAAAGATTTTTCCGACAGTATTTCGTTTAAATATTGCCCGTATCTAGTATTCTTGGTTCGGTTCTATAGTATCTAATGGGTTCTTAAGTCAATCTCCAAAACTCAGTCCTCTCTAGCTATTTCTTTGTATTCGTTTGAAACGTTATCTTTTCTGTGTGCTCAGAGCGCATTGGAATTTTGACGAACTTGCACCCCTGTCTTATGGATATGCCGTCTGACGCAATGACACCAGAAATTCTACTGCGACAAGACTACCACGTCAACATTCCTCAGGCAAAGGAATGGCTTCGGCCAAACTCTGAGCCAGGGAAAGAATGCCATCGTGTATTCACGGATGGCTCTAGAACCGAGCAGGGGTCTGGTTCTGGAGTCTCCGTGGAAAGCGAGAACATTAGACTATACTACCCCTTGGGTAGCCAAGCGTCTGTCGTCCAAGCGGAAATTTTCGCTATCCTTATGGCTATGCACTATATTGTGATAAACAGGTGGAGGGCTAGAAGTATATGCGTTTGCAGTGACAGACAACCCTCTCACCTCGTCCAAGTTAGTGCTCGAACTCAAGCTTGCTTTGTACTTGGTCGGTAGGCTAAACACGGTCAAACTTGTTTGGGTCAGGCTGGGTTCAGAAGAAGCTCTCTCAGGACCTGAAACTGCGTTGGGTCTGCCTGCATCTGTGGTTAGGTCATCCATTGATATTTGGATTTCTCGTGAACATAAGTGTCGGTGGCGTAACTGTGCTGGATGTAGACAGACTAAACGACTGCGTCCGGACATCTGCAAAAGGTCCGCGACCTTCCTTCTGTCTCTCAGGAGAATCGACTGCAGACTGCTTGTGGGTGTCCTTTCCGGCCACCAAGCTTTTGCCAAACACTTAAATGTATTGAGCTTGAGCGACACCACCATCTGTCCTGCTTATGGAGAGGATGACGATACAAAAGAACACTTCCTCTGTACCTTGTTGTCCTGCCTTTGCTCGCATCAGGTGGCGGATCTTTGGGGCTGACGTAGTGAGTGCCGAACATCTAAGCTCTTCATCACTGAAGCTCCTTCTCATCTTTCTTCGAAAAACGGGAAAATTAAGTACAGCACTCAGTAAGCTGTAAATGATTACTTAAAACTAGAACCTATTGGCTCTGTGATTAATCCCAGGTTCGATCGCCGGAAAACACAAATTGCATTTTATTATTATTATTATTATAATTTATTAACAAGTAATGAATTACTACATTAATATCAAAACATATAGCACTAGCTGCCAGGGCTTACGGCTAAAAAAAAAATTGCATTTTAAGTTTTTATTCCACTTCGCGAACGTCTGACAAACATCCAAGAGTATATAACTGTCCTGAAAAAGTCCTGAAACGGCGATACGAATAACACTATTACACTGGATATGCTGGTGCTTCATTTCTGGTGTCTTGCAGCACACAAGTTGGACGCAATAGCTTCATCCTTATCACTCGCTGGGTTTTTCCCACATCTGGAATGAGAATGAGAAGGCTGTCAAAAATAATCGATCACTCAGTCCCACCGGTTTTATTGGCAGTTTGAACACACAAACATTAAAATCTGTCATTTGGTCGTGACATTCAAGTAGTGACAATCGTGTTATGTGGTGTGATACGCAGAATGACAGGCGATCACACAGAATGGCCACTTTAGGTAGGTTTTTATAGTGAAGACATCATGTCACTGAATGACATCATTCGTTATATGTGAAATCAAAGGTTTAAGCTTTAAGGTTAGTTTTGTGTGTTGGCGAGGATTGCTCCGTGCCACACTCAGTTCAATACTGACCCATTGTGATGACCATCGGAAGAAGGGGTTGAACATTACCCATAAGTATCACGATGGCAACATATAAACTCATAATAAAACTGGATGCTATCGAAAGAAAGAACCTTAGGTGGACAAGTGACATGACTTGTCTAGCGATAAAACAGATCTGGCCATAGCTAGATTTTTAACGTTCTAAGAATTTGATCTCTCTTGACAGAAGGCATATCAGCGCCGCAATAGGTGTCATAACGGGACACTGCCTGATAGGCAGGCATGCAACATGGCATGGCGTATTCTCAAACGATTTTTGTAGAAGTTGTTTGGACGAAGACGAGGAGGTGGAGATGGAGACCATTCGTCACTTTCTCTGCACTTGTCCAACTCTCTTCCGAAAACGGAAACTCTACAACGATCTAAACGATCTAACAATCCTTGACATTCGTAGTTTCCTATGCTTCATTAGAAGCTTGAACTGGTTCAAGGAGTAGGATGAAACTTATTCTAGATTCATGCGGTATCACAAGGAACATTATAACGGCCACTTCAACCTAACCTAACCTAACCTACCCATTATAACCCTGTCCATAAATGTTGTAATTAATTACTTACTACACCTGTTACATACAAACCATCCATATGATTTGATGAAGTTCATTATCATGTCTATTGATGAGCTGGATAGCTTCTATAGGTTGTGAAATTTATACGTGGTGTGTTGGAGACTCTCCTCTACCGGCATGGGGATTGCCCCTGATTATTTGGAGTCAATGGCGGAGGATCGAGAGCTATGGAGGGTCCACTTGAGCAACCTACACCCGCGACCCACTTAATGGACAAGCGGACCATTGAAAATTAATGAATGAATGAATGAATGTGTTGGAGACCTGGACTGTGATATAGGAAATGGGTTCTGTCCTTAAGAGCTTCCTCATCACAACACCACAGCCTTTACAAAGTTCTTCCTCCGTAAGACCAATTTTTTCATTTGGTACCGCAGATTATTATTTCTATGAGGGTGGACATTTATTTCCTATCCTTCCGTATGATACTCTCAGTCCTGATTTCATTGAAAAATGGTCATAGTATTCTTGTGGTACTACACGTTGCTGGAGCGGTCCATCCAGCGGTCGGCTCTCTTGAGGCTTTTCTCCCTGCTTTATGCTTGAGCTTGCAAGGCGGGATATTCGCAGAGGGATCAGCTTGTTCTGAAACAGCTGTCGAGCTTTGTCTTGCTAATTCGTCTGCTTTCTCAGTGTCTGGAATGCTTTCATGTCCCGGATCGGAACCCTTGTTGTTGGGGCGGGCGCCCGTTTTTGTCATCAGTTTACAGAGCTTGTTAGGATGAAGATTTAACGTTATGCCAAAAAGTGAGCCGGAGCTTACCTACTAATCGGTGTTAAGGGACTATAAAAATGTTGACAACAAGAAAACACCCAAAAGTCACACAACCGTCTTATGAAATGGATTGATGCCGTTCAATTTTTAACGTTAAATAGGCTGAACCAAGGAAGTGTTCGAGTATTTTCACAGATCGTATGATAGTCGATATTAATGTTACAGCTCTTGACAGCTGAGTCAAAGAAATACCCAAAAACGACAGTAGTTGACAGGACGTATAACTTTAACATTCTTTCCAAATGTCAAACTTAGCAGCACATCAGCAATATAATTGAATCTACAGAAATTCTATTGCGTTAAACGTTCAAAGTCGATGTCCTTTCCAGAAGGTGATTCATTTCACCCATTTTGCCATAATTCACACAATCTATACACCTACGGAAGGACAACAGAAATTCTATTATCCGGCATTTGCATACAACCAACAAAATTCAAACCGACAGCCAGGACAATGGACAAAGTGCCACAAAAATCATCAAAACTCAATTAAAACTTTCTCAACTCAATTAGTGTGAAACCAGATTATTTAACGCCGCGCCGGGCACAATTTGAATTTTTACTTATTACACGCGCAAATTGGGAATGCGGTGGGATTGCATTTGCAGGAATTAAATTTTAATGAACGCTGTATACATTTCAGAGGTTTTGTTTTTTTCTCTGCAACTAACAACACATTTTTAGGAACATAACAAAATCACACATGACATTTTACTGCAATGTCGGGCATTTTAACAGTCTGGAATTTGCCTATAGCATTTTTAAACCTGTGTGTGGGTTGATGATGGCGCATTTGCAGCTTACATAGAGACGCCAAATCCTGTCAATTTGCGTTGCTTTGCTGGGTTTGACACGTATGTTAATTTCATTATAACCATTGTATGTACTATATAGTGACACATGGTAACGCCCTTTTTCAATTTTACTACATTACGGCTAGATGGTTCTCTAAATTGTAAACTTGCCCTATGGAGTAGGTATACGAGGGATCAACAAATATTGACACACCGACCTTCAATTGACTGATTTAGTCGGGTGGGATGAATCAGAACAAAAAGGAAACAGATTTGTTGCAGCATTATGCGTGGGGGATTTTGGATAATGAAACCTGAATGGTGATGGTGAATCCTTATTGGACTGTTTTAGGCTGTGGTTTTTGTGTCGAGATCTTCAATCAAAGGGTGATATCAGACGACAATAGCAGCCGGAAGTATACTCTTTCCCCTAGTGTAGCAGAGAAATAAAAAAAAAAGCTATACCATCCCAAGAAATGCCTCATCTAAATGGAAACGACTAAAAATAGTTGGAGCAAGAACCAAAAACTTGGTCATCTATCTATCTAAATAAAATTTTGGTGTCACCCTTTTAGTTTGAAGGCTTTCATACCGCACTACCAATTTCTGCAGAAATTTATATTAGAGACTGCCTGGATACTTTGGTGAAGCCTTGCGTTTTAGCCAGTGAATTTTGCACAACTCCTTGAAGTACGACGTTAAGACGTTGTCTAAACAATTTCTTAAGATCTTGGAGACACGGCTCTTTATAATTCGTCTCTTTAAATGTTGACATATAATGCGGTGTTGAAATTTCTAAACAGAACCTTAAGTTGTCGTCCCTATCTGCAGTAGTGTCAATATTTGATCGTTTGTGGACTTACTGGGCCTAAAACCGCACCAGTAGGAACGAAACAGTTTGTTGACAAAGGGTTTCAGACATTCCGGCAAACTCAATACGGCTGATAAAACCTTATATGCCACGTTAAAAAGAGTGATGACTCTATAGCTGGGCAGTAAGAGGCACTCCTTTCTTGTGAACCCTATAAACGATGCTGTGGGTCTATTCATCAGGTATGATTTCCTCCTGCCAAATCTTGAAGATGGGTTGGTATATGCTCTCTACCTAGTCGTCCCATATACCTTAAATAGTTCGGTTAGCAGGGCATCTGGTCCAGCAGCCCTTTTGCACCTGATTCTAAATTTTTCTATCCTATCCTATTTTGGTTGGGTGGATGGAAATCTTTAATTTTGGGCGTCTTCGCCGTTTAACAGTCTGCTAAGGTCGTCTTTATTTTTTGTTATTGTAAATTGTAGATTGTAGGGGGGAGGTGGTGTACTAAATTCCTGATCACTGCGGCCACAAGTTGGCCTATTGTGATGTCATCCATTTAGAGCTCATCCATGATGCCGCAGTTGGTTATAAAAGCGGCTAGCAGCTATGTGCGCTGCCTCGAGGTAGAATTTACCCATATAACGTTGGAAGCCTGTGACCAATCGAATCTGACTTCTACTTAATTGTAGTAGTTGTTTCGTTTTTTTTTTTGTGAGAACTGTTTAGCATGAAGTTTATGGGTTGCCTGTTTCATTCGGTATCCCTCCAGAAATTGAGCTTTTTTTTCAGCCAGGTTTTGACATCATGAATTGAGATGCGGATCCTTTTCTGAATAATTCATCTGCTTTTTCGTTGCCTTCATATCCACTCTCCCCTGGCACCCATACCTATCAGGTGAACTTTGTTTGTGGTATCTCGAATTTGCAGGATTTAAAGACAGTCCCAGGCCAGTTTTGATGTTTTTTTTAAAGGCGTTAATTGCAAGTAGGGCTGCCCTACTATCAGAGAGAATGTAAATGTTTTTATTTGTTGTAGCCCTGTTTAGATTCTCTCGAATGCAAAGCACTATTGCATGTATTTCAGCCTAAAATACGAAACTGCTTGTATCCATACTGGCTTATAGGGATGTTTTAGTGCGAGGACAGTATACTCCGGCTCCAACTCCTTCATTTATTTTTGAACCATCTGTGTACCATATAAGTGAATCCTTGGCAAATTCTGTACCCAGTTTAGACGGTCTGTGAACGTAACCTTAAAGTTGTGTCAGAAGTTACGTCGTGGTAGACATTTGTCTATTAGATGTATCCCAAGTACTTCATTATGTCAGTGTTTATTAGTGTTGACTGCTTCATTCATTCATTAATTTTCAATGGTCCGCTTGTCCATTAAGTGGGTCGCGGGTGTAGGTTGCTCAAGTGGACCCTCCATAGCTCTCGATCCTCCGCCATTGACCCCAAATCATCAAGGGCAATCCCCATACGGGTAGAGGAGCGATTATGAATTTGATCTAACCATCTCATCCTGGGTCTACCTAGGGGACGCCTGCCCGATGGTACGGATTCCATAGCATGTCGTGGGATCCTGGTCGGGGACATACGTTTAATATGACCAAACCACCGAAGCATGGATCGCTCCGTCCGGAGAAGTAGCTGCTCGACATTGAGTTCCTCACGTATTCAAGTATCTCTACGGGTCACACCAGCAATACAACGGAGAAATCTCATTTCGGCAGCTTGTATTCGCGGTCTTATTCTTTCGGTCATTACCCAAACCATAGGTAAGAATTGGAATAAACACCGATGAGCATAATAGTCATTAACCATTGTTTCTTTCATGAGTTTTACATGAAGTGGTGGAATGTTTAGGATAACCTCAAGTGCAGCTGTTGGTGCGGTTTTCATTGCTCCAGTTGCACAGACACATGCTAGTCTCTGTATTTTGTTGAGTTTAGCCTGTGCTTTTGTTATATTGACAGATTTTTTGCCTTTAGGTGAGACGAACATTGCTACGGCGTAGCGCCGCTCTATTTTCTCGATCGTTCGCTTGTCCTGTTCCTCCTGAGACGCCGATGTTATTCCTCATGGCTTGCTTACGTAGCTTATACGAGTCGCTCTCGTCAATTTCTGTAGTACCGCTGTGTAGAGTATGGTCGAGATGCCCGTGAGGGTGGACGGCATTTGAAATATCGTACCTTAGCTTCAACATGGTAGTGGTCCGAAATGCCTTACGTCGATCGCAGCATCATCAATTTAACTCTAGATTAGATGATAGGTCGGGAGAGCCTTCACCGGCCCTAGCACTGCGGCCAGTCTAAAGGAGATTATTGTGCCTTAATTTAACCCTAGGACAACAGGCAGGTTAATCTGGTGTCTGAAGATGTGGGAGCTGCTGTTGGCCCATAAATCTTTCATCTATCACCATATCTCTTTCAGCGCCTTGACAAGTACTGAAAAATTCTCCCCCACTTCAGCTCCAAATATGCCAAAGTAGTTCATGTAAGGTATCTGTCATTTTGGACGACACCGTTGATTCAATCAGTTAAATTAATTTGCCGTTCGTCCTCATATTCTCAGCGGCTCATGTTAGACTTTTGAGACTCATTTAATCAGACAATTCCAACAGAACGTTGTAGTGTTGCTTTTTTTCTGAGTTCTTAACACTCGCACTTATAAGTTTATCAAGGCAAGACCGGAAGGCAAGTCCCGGTGGCACAATTGATGCGCATGAGATAATTTCTATAACTGGACATTACCACGTTGATGCCAATGAGTTCGTGGATGGGTTATGAAAGTCCAAAGACAGAAATTTAACAGCATTAAGCATCATCAACAATTCCAGTACAATAGGTTTGAAATACCTATTCAATTCAGCTCGAAATGGAATGAACACTAGAATGGGTTTCTATTCTTGTCAACAACCCCCTCTGCTGTCCCATCTGTAAATAGAGTTTTTGAAATATGTCATTGACACACCGCCGAAGATGAACGTCTCAACTTGAAATAGATTAATATTGTCGAGAACAAGCCTAACATCCTTAATCCCTGCTAATTATTCACTTCACTTGAAATATATACTTCAGACATTACTTAATGTTGGATTGTGTTGGTCGGTTTTCCCTCAAACCGCCCCACCTACATAATATCCATTGTTAGATTGGCAAATCAATGAATTAAGGTAGCACCGGATTAAATTCATTCATCCTTTAAATTTCCAGTTTTGATGATGCTTATTCAGTTTTTCCGCATGTGCTGCCTTTTATCTCCAAACTCACACATATACATCTGGAGACATTTGAAAAATTATGTAAAAGAGCGTCAATCTAATTGACACACACAAACACACACACATGCTCACATTATTTCCAGTCCATCTCTCATGCTGAATAAAAAGCAACAAGAAATACGAGTAATCGAGTATCTGTAAAATGTTTGCACATGATTGGCCCCACAAAAAGGGATGCACGACTGATATTGTCGGGCTACAAGATATTATCCTATTTATAGTCAATCTACATTATAACACTGACAAAGGCTCATGATGTTGACTATGCTAAATGTGACTCTGGCTCTGGCATTTGCTTAGGCAGTTCGAGAGCACTTAAATATCTAATAATAAAAGTTCAAGCAGTTTGACCTTAAGTAAAACTTCTGAGGGGAGCGAGCACGAGCTACCCTGAAGATGACCATCGAAGGTGTAGCACTATTAGTTGGATGGATGAATGGTCAGAGGTGACGAAAGTTAATGTAAATATTATTCGCCAACCTCTTAATTGAAGGGTCTACAAGTACTTGGTAGTCCATTCAAAAGATGATTAGGAACTGCTCCTTGCTTGCTGCACCATTATTTGGTTTGACCACGTTGAGTAATTAATTTCGATGATCTGTCAGTCTGTCAAGTTGTTTTGTGTTCTTGTGTTATCATCTTAAAAAATTTAACAAAACGAGAGTAGAGTCAGGATAGGATACGTTTGGTGATACATTCAAAATAATTAGACCGAATTTTGGTCCATTGAGATACCACAAGGAAAGTCGATTATGTGCCATAGCTCATCATGAAACCATTTTGAATTCTGGAGGAATTTCCGTTTCTGCTGATATATCCAAGTTCCTTGAAAATTTACTCTTTTGATTTTTAATCTAGGATAGCGCCTTCCAGATAAATAGTCTGTAAGTGGAAAGATCTTTCCAAAGTACCCTCATCCATGCAACTGCAACAGAAATTATTAGCGGTGACTTCAAGCCTTGCATCATGTCGTCCTAGTGCCTACACTGAGACCAACTAGTACTACGACAAGAATACAGATATGTGCTTGGCTGACATTTAGAAGGCTCTTTGTCCTGCGCCGATTTATCCGTGGACATGTCTGTTTCGCGTGGTCACAACTATGAAGATCACCCCATCTTTCGTGAGCCTGTTGCAGCTATAATGAGGAGACGTGTTGTAGCTTGGCGTTTATATTCGTACATGGAGCTCACCTGTAGGCAGTCCTGAGTTCCACTTTCGTGGCATTGGGTATGTCCCTATGCCCAGGAGCCATACCCAAGTTCCCAGATTTCATTTAAAGATTTACCACAGCGCACGACCAATTTAGATCTTAGGCTAGGCTAGGTTGCTGTTTAGGAAAATGCACTTAGACCATAAATATAGGTCTATTGTGACACCACGTACGCATTTTAGGTCTTACTATAACTATGCCTGATTCGAGTGCTTTAATAGCTGCTTGACTGTCAGTCTAGATATCGATGTCTGAATTCAGCAGTTCAGCGTATAACTTCTTCCTAAAACACACTACAGTTATATGGTAGTCTTAAAGATTGGTTTAGGATTGAATTTGAATGGGACAAGAAAATTCGTCAAATGTCTTAGACCCGTTTGTGTATATTTATAACGTGTTTTCGTCAACAACAGTATTTTCTTCACATTGCCCTCGGTTGGGGATACTGGTATAATAACTGGCGGATCCGGCGAACTTCGTCTCACCCCAATTTAACGCCTTCAAATATACTCCAGAGTGATAATAAAACACAAATAGTAAATATCACATTTGCTCAATAGAAAATGACAATGCGAAAAGGACACCTGTCAAATTGCGCACAGGCTAAGTCAACGTATAACGCCATCTATCGGGTTGTGACATTGATCGCAACACAGCGCCATCTATTATTTATTTCCCTAACTTCTCCAACCAAAATGCACGCAAATTGTTTTTTAACACAATGGATTTCATAATTATCCGAAATTTTCCGAGCTTCACAACGAATTTTCCACCTTAACATCGTCCAAAATCATCAACGACAAAAAAATGCAAAATTTCGTCTAAAAAATATTCAAATTTTCCTAGTTTTCCACTAAGAATTTTCTATTTTTTCAATCGATAAGCCATTCCGGAACAATTGCACACAAAATTCCATTAAAAAATCAATTTTCGATTTTTCCAATTTCCCGACTTTTTGGATGGTTTTCCCAAAATTTTCTTTCATAATAACCTTCTCCTAGCAATTACAATCAACTGGAAAAAAAAATTTGAACCAAATCAGCCCAGCCGTTCTCAATTGATTAATCTATAGATATTTAGGTCCAGGTCTGTACATCCGTAGACATCTTCCAACCGTAAATATCGAAGGAGAAGAACGTGTAGCATGCGGTGCTGCGTTGTACTTGCCCTTAGGGCACTTGTCAGAGCGGCATGCTCTTTGAATTTTGCTGAGTAGAGAAAGGTAGCCATATCTGCTCCACCCTGCGTAGTGCCGTGTTGCACTGACCTTCTTAGTTTGCAGTGGCCAAGTTCTGAACTCATAACCCTGTTAACCAACAATTGGTTGATCAAGCGACTTACGCCAATTAGGCCTTCAGTTACGTCAATAATGGCTCCCGCCTTTATTTGGTTACAAGCCCCTTTGATGCCTACGAGGGCTATCATTTTAAATTCCTTATCCGCTTATCATTTCTCCACTATGAAGTGCAGAGCTGTCCCGACGGATTAAGAACGCCATTAGCTAAGTATGTTACATTTCCATCGGGATGACTCTTGTCTCAGCGATTAGAAAGTCAGGAAGCCCGTGAAAGTTTGCCTTAGCTTAATACCTCCATTGAAATTAATTGATTCCCGGAATAAACCCGTTTTCGAGACAATGCCAACAAGGCGTCATCCACGTTACTTCCTTCTAGTGGGTGTCTAGAAGCAGCTGGGGTGATTCTTGACTAGACTGTGTTTTCGTGCGATCGCGTTTCTTTCTTTTATATTTCTAAAGAAGAAGAATTTGAAAAGATCTTCCTTCTCCTAACCTCATTCATCCTTTTAATGGTGGAACAAAAACTTTGTCAGAAATTTCTCTGCGTAGTTTTAATTTTTTTTTTTTTTTTGTATATCTTAAGACTCTTCTTCTTCTTGTAAGTCTTGCCTCCTTAGAGACTTTTATACTTTCTTTTCTCAGCGAGTTGAACTCTGCAGCAGTATGGTAGGTAGGTAAGTAATTGGATGCTCTTGTGGTGATTGCCACAGCTTCACATAGACCATCAATTGGATCCAATGTTTCCAGTAAGGGAACAAAAGAAGAAGACAGGTATTTACAAGCTCTTGTATCCAGATTTCCGGCTTGCCCTAAGAGTAAGCGAAAGGGTGTGGAGTTTGTTGACCCACTGGAACCACCCCGATTTAAGTATGAATCTCAGGAGTTCCTTAAGAAGAACATTGTCCAGATCTTCTAGTTCATCGAAAAAGAAGCTTTTGAGAATCCTCTGTCCACTGTTTTTAAGGGCTGGGCAATGGGCATTCGCAAAGCAGATGGCGAACAGATTCTATTTCTTTAACGTCTCTGCAGCTCGTGTACCTCTATCGCTTATCGCACAGTGTCCAGTGATGAGTACGCGGTGTCAATCTTCCTAGCGAGCGTGCATAGCAAAGTTTTTACAGATTTTAGGGCCATTGATGCTTGCATCTTCGACCCGTTTTTTGCAATCTCATCCGCTTTTTCATTGCCCGGAATATGCCCCGGTACCCCACATAGGGTATTGGCTTGTGACAGTTCATCCAGGTATTTCTTGCAATGACTTACCGCCCTCGGCTTCAGCACCACTGGCTACATGGCCTTTATGGCCGTTTGGCTGTCAGAGTATTTATAGTGATTTAATGTGTCGTCTCTTTAGGTCCTTTGCCGCTAGGGTTATAGCAGCAATTTCCGCTTGAAACACACTACAGTCATCGTTAATTCGGAATGATTCTCACAGGTCTGCAGTAGTACAGTCCACACGTTACAGGCTGTAAACTACAATCTACTTGTGCAAAAATATGTGTTGGCAATAGTTGGTACTTCGTTAAAATAGATCACCAACTTACTAGCGACATCTGTTGGTAGAACCTTAACTCTTCATCATTCTAGACTCAAACCACTTATATTCAAATTAACTGCTACATGCCAGAATGGTTTAATTTTTGCTTAAAACGTCTTTCCCAAATCTATACAGAATTTCATGTATAACTCATTGGAGTCTGATTCCAATGACAACCACACGAAATGACAATGGCTTAGCCACCCCACACATTTGCCCGTTTGTTACCACAAATACCATACTTTCGAGGAACCCAAACCCACATTTATCTACAAATTCGAATGTTCCCAATTGCCATTGACAGCTCACTTGAAGATCTTTCAGTAGACCATCGTGAATGTATTAGGGTGGGGTTGGAAATTTAATTAAAAAATCTTCCTCAACTCTCATGTGCAAACAAAATGCTCCGCACAACGTAACCGCATACACAATATTCAGGTACGTTCACAAAATTACCTCACCACCATCCAAGTGTAAACTAATCAGTGCAGACGCATCCTTGTATCCAAGGATACCACCACAGTGGTTGTGTCATTATGTGAAGTTGAAGTATAGCGGTGTGAGTAAAGGAAATTACGTATTTGTTATAGGTGGAACTTGTTGAAATGAAGCCCGTTTCAATGTCTGCTATCGAAGTAAGGAATCAGAACTTGACATTGGAAGCACTGATGTACCTAGATGTGATACAAAACACTTGTGACTGCGTTAGTGCAAGGACACACACTAGAAGGTAATCTACCCTTCTTTTCTGAAGTAACTTAAAAATCTATCTGTCTTGCATGAAACAACGGTCTGTATGTTTATGCACTTATAGACCAAATTAATTTATTACTTATCATGACACTTTGCCAACGGAGTGGTTTGTGGTTGTCTTGGATGAGTGCGAACATTATCTCTACATGATACTGTTTTTTGAGAATTTAAAAATAAATAAATAGGTGGCGCAACAGGCGGTAGACACCCTGCCTAGGTCTAGCTTCTTGCAACCATTCGTTTGTGTGAGTTTCTATATTTTTCGGACGAATGGAAGGGACCTACAATTTTATGCCGAGTCCGAACGGCTGAATTGAGAAGCTTTTTCATGATAGTTATACTCTCGGATGTTTGTCAGACCTTCGCGAGAGGTGGCGCAGTAGAAAAAACCTTAAGAAGTAATTTCTGTTTTTCCGGGGATCGAACCTGGGATCCCTCCCACAGTAGTCCAGCACACTAACCACTGCGCTACTGCGCCCACTTTTTGAGAATTTATTTAGTAAAAATTAACTAAAAAAAATAAAACTAATTGTAAGGTTACGTTAAGGTAATTATTGTTACGGTAAAACGCATTGTTGTAAAAAGGTGCACACCATGGTGGAATGACAATCTAGAAAGTCTCAGTAAAAGAGTGAGAAAACTTCACAACAAAGCCAAACGCACCGGTAAGTTGGACAAATACCGATCACTCCTTACCCAATACAACATAGAGTTGTGAAAATCTAAAAAATCGTCCTAGCGTAACTACTGTGAGGAACTCGAACAGCTCCCTGGAGTGGCGCTCTTTCAGAGGGCACTTTTAAAAGGAAAAAATTAACTGCATGGGATTGCTAGTCAAATCTGATGGAACAGTCACATGCGACATTGATTACCCTTGTGCAGGTTCATTTCCCCGGCTCCGTTATCACAAGTGAGATTCATGAACACATGGCCGAGGACGAGGGCTTAGCCCCTAGAAACTTTAAAAGGTTTAACAGTTTATCCGGCAAACTTTTTACTCCTGATAAGCCTATCAACTCATTTAAACCATACAAGGCACCCAGGGACAGACGAAATCTTCCCTGCAATTGTAGAAAAGGGCTTAAACTTTTTCTTACCTACTATGATTGCTTTATTAAGGTTTAGCTTTTTGAGGCTATGTTTGGGGAATGAATATAAACCACCGCTCTTAATCAACAACAAATTACAAACTTTGTTTTTTAATATTATACAAATTTTGAATTTACGTTAACACAATTGTTCTTGCCGAAAGACCCAACCGATTCCGAAGCTCAACCAACCACGACTGATTTTAACCTTCTGACATTTCTCATCTTATATGACACTAGCTGGACCCGTGCTCGCCTTGCCCGCTCGCACAAAATTATATTTGGTTATGTGTATGTATATATTTTCACTTCAAAAAATACATTTTGGCTAAAAATTGTTCCTTAGGACGTGGCTATAAACGACATAGTCTATAGCAGTCTCACGGTGTTAAGGAACATTTTAAAAAAAGTTTCATTGAAATCTGTCCAGTAGTTTTCGAGTTTTTAGCTGACAACGAAAATTGCTACAGTTTTATTATATGTATAGAATAGATTTCACAAACTGGCTGGACAGAAGTAAGTCACTCATACACAGTTCCTATCTGTTCAAGAAAAATTGCTTTCGATGTGCGACAACAACCCCAAAGTAGAACTATGGAATCCAAACAACTACCCCAACCCTACCCTGTTACGTCATATCAGAATAAAATTCCTACTGCGTTGCGTGGCGATATGCGATAATGGAGGTAATGCATTGGATATATAATGTGCACCCTCTGCATCGCCCTCCCTCTCATTGATCTTGCTACTTGTTTAATATACTGCATTTCCTTTCCTTTCCTTTGCTTCCCTCTTCCTATAGAATCCAAACAACTACCTACCCCAACCCAACACAATTACCATACCACATATCGAATGAAATTCTGAAATGAAACCTGTTTTGTATTATACGTCTCTTCTCTTATGAAGATTATTAATATACCCCATGCCATTCTGCAGCACGCACGACTCACCCCATCCCCATCCTTAATCGGACATACAATCATAATATACATACCAACATAATATACAACTGACCATAGCACTCACTGCGAAAACAAATCAACCCTTATCGAATGTGTTTGTTTGACGATCGCAAAAGTATAAACATCCATTCGTAGCAAGGTATATGTGTATGTATATATTTTCACTTCAAAAAATACATTTTGGCTAAAAACTGTTCCTAAGGACGTGGCTATAAACGACATAGCCTATAGCAGTCTCACAGTCTTAAGGAACATTTAAAAAAAGTTTCATCGAAATCTGTCCAGTAGTTTTCGAGTTTTTAGCTGACAAAGAAAATGCCTACAGTTTTATTATATGTAAGGATTACCCCATACATTTCAGCTTGACGCTTCTTTCGGGTGTGTTCGTAAGTTCTTGTCTGTTCGTTCTGTTTGTTTGGTGAACTTAGTGTCTACCCAGTTGTGTCTGGTCAGTCGTTGCTACATACATACCACAAACATGGAGGGTGGTAAACGTGGTATTTATTCCCAAACCAGGCAAACTAATAGAACTACCTAAATCATACCGTCCAATTATGTAGCTTGACATCGTTTTCCCTGAAAACAATGGAAAGAATAATAGACATGCACAATGCACATTAGAGAATGCTTAATTGGAAGCACGCCTCTGCGCCCCTGTCAGTTCGCCTATCAGAAAGGCAAATCTACGGAACAGCTCAAATAAAAAGTGCATACCAAAATAAAAAAGTTGCACTATGCGCCTTCCTTGATATAGATGGTGCTTTTGACAACACTGGATATAACTCCATATTAAATGCTTTGACTCGTAGAGCCATAGATCATTCCCTCTATTAACGTCTCAATACCTATGGGAAAAAGTGTATTTCAAGCAGAGCTCCATGCCATTAAAAAATGCGCAAACCTTATATACAATTCAGGTATTAAAGGCGCTATCATCCATTAATTCATGGAGAGTCAATCAGCTCTAAAGGCCCTTAGTTCACACATTATTAACTTCAGTACAGTACTGTACTGTTTTATTTCCCTCCAAACACTTAGTTCCATGAACAAAACCAGACTATGGTGGGTCCCCGGCTTGAAGGTAATGGTAAAGCTGATGAACTAGCCAGAAAAGGCTCGGAAACCCCTTTCATTGGACCTCAACCCTTCTGTGCAAAATCCAAATCAGCCATAAATATGGCTATAAAAAACTGGAAACAAAACCAATGTAATTCATATAGGGAAAACATCCCAGGCCTAAGACATGCCAAAAGAGCTATTTAGCCTTTCAAAGCAGATGCCAATAAGATACTAAATCTACGCAGGCACGTTATCAAAAACTTACTAGGCTACCTAATGGGTCCCACGGTTTGCAATACCACCTAAAAAAAATGCATTTAGTTGACTCACCGGAGTGCAGACTCTGTCTTGAAGAAGACGAAACAGCCGAACACATCATAATGTTAATGCGATGCCCTTTGCGGTATAAGAAGGAAATCTTTCTACAGGGAACTAATAAGTACCGAAGAACTAAAGAAATCCTCTGCTGAATGCATTATCAGCTACAGTAGGAAGGTAAAAGCGCTACTAACCTAAACATATATCTGACGACAAGCACAATAGACCTCTTAGGTCGACGCAGTGTTCCCAGGTTGAGCGGAAAATCGCCATTTTTGCCGCCTTTTTTAAGACGAACGGGGGAAAAGGGGACAGGGATAAAAACGAGGAAACAAGTCCAAAAAAAGAAAAGTCTTAAAATCCTATCAAAAACAGTTTATAAGAATGAATGATTGTCAACAACCATGCTCAAGAAATGTGCCCATGCAACTTTTCCCTTCTTTTGTTTGGTTTCTGAATGCATTCATTCTTTTGACATTTAATAAAACTATTACCATGGCCTGGCTATACACTCCTTATCATGAACGTCGGTCCAGAGAGACAGGTAGATTTTGAGTGAGTAGAAAGGTGGATGGTACAAAAAATGGCGCAAAAATCCCCTTTCAGAAATAATTCTTGGGCATGGGTATGACATGACGCATGATCACATCGCTTTCGATACAAGTCTTCCTTTGGTATTTGCGTTGGAAGAGTGAGGACGTAAAAAGCAGGCGTCCGCTTCGGCTTTACCATAAAATTTTTTGTGATACTGAAGGTTTTTTTTTTCGTATTTTCCTTCAAAATCTCATCTTTTTTCTTATCCTTAAATGCTATATTGTAATAAAGAAAAATATTCCAGTAGAAAGATAAAATCCCAAAATCAAATCTCTGTAAAATGTGCAATAACAATAACTCTGTAAATACAATTTTTTATACGAAATAAAAATATCTATCTATCTATCTATCTATAACATTTTTTGTATTTTCGATTTCATTATTCATGTACCTGCCAAATTTTATTTCATTGCAATGAGGCCTCGTTTTTGTGTGTAGCCATGTCGTTCATTTGAATGAAACTCATGCCCGTGTACTGGCCACACATCCCTTCCTATGAAAGTCGTTTCGGGCGAGACAGGTCGATTTTAAGTGAGTAGAAAAGAGAGAATGGATTTTCAGTGTAATATATGCTTCTGTTCTCATGTAACCTAAAAATCTACCCATCTAGTCCGACACGACTTTCATGGGAAGGCATGTGTAGCCCAGCACATAGTGTGTCCTTGCACTATGTCTATGTACTCCTGAGCATGAGCGTGAGTTTGAGTTTGTTCTCCAATTTATTTGATTAAAAAAGATTTTAGTTTGTAGAGTATGTGCTCCTGTACATAGGAGTAGATACTCTAGTCATTTTATTTTCGAACTTTTCTGAATCTGTAACGAATAACAATAATAGTATTGGATATATGGCCATGTTTATGATAATTTTTGGAGCTTTTTCTATGGATATCCGAACTTTATATTGAATCATCGGAGTAAGTATCAAAACATCTTTCAATTGTTACACGCTCCTTTGTGAATAAATTATTATAAGTACGCTCCCTTGCGTTGTATTAGTTGTATTCTAAAAGGCACCACTATCCACGGTTCTATTCCATATCCTTCATATCCTAAAAGTAATGCATTCAACATCTGAAAATCATTCCTTTCAATGTTATAAATTCTGAGTTGCTCCAAATCCGTGAATCGTGAACAGATACTAGCCATGATGCGTCTATGCTTGTATACCCAACTGAATTTAACGTATGACTTGAACATTAATGCGTTCGATCAATATATTCGTCACCATCGATCACACCCAATGCACATGGAAAAGTAAATTTTGTGAGCCCCATTTCTTTCGCTTCTATTAAAGGGTGTTTTGTTTAGAGGTTTGGTTTTTAAACTGGCAAAACTGTTTCTACAGATTGTCAATTTGACAGTTGAAATTGAAAGTCTATTTGGGGTTAGTACGTTTCGCCATTTTACAATGAATTGATTAACGCCTTGGTTGCAAGAAGATACGGCAACATGCCACAGGCGCGTGACATTATTAATTTATTGCGGTACGCATTTTCTGAGCGCATAATTTCGCGTAATGGACCTGGTGAAAAGGCATCCAGGATCCTGTGATTTAGATTACTTTCTTTAGTCACCAGTCTATGCCGATGAGACCTTGGACGATTTGGAATTCAACATTCGCCGTGTTATTGCTGAAATTAATCGGAGACAAGAATATCGCGTATTCTATTCATTCGCTTGAACATCGCAGAAACGTTACGTGTCTCTCGCTGTTGTTGCTCGATAAAGTTGTCGAAAATTGAACTTCACGATTGCGCTTCATTCGACCGGGGCGCGCATATGCCCGAAATCATTTTTAAGCGTAATTATCTATTAAATAAAGCCAATATCATATATACCTTAACATTAGGTTTAACTGTTTTATTTCACATTGAATTTGTATAAGTCTAAAAAAACACAAGATCCACTGCCCACATTTTTCTATTAACTTAAGTCGGCTTTCACACTGAGGCAACATTCAATAAGCAACTGGCAATAGGAAACACGCAAAATTATCGCTCACAATTATTTTACTGTAAATTAAATTAGAGGTCTCATATCAAAGAAACTAAATATCGCTCGAACGAAAAATGTTGCTGATTGTTTATTGGCAGTTGCTATAGTAACTATAGTTGCTTATTGCTTGTTGCCTCAATCTGAGAGCCGCCTAACAGCAACTTCCGTCACAAACTTCTACCACAGAAGTTTGTTGAACTCCAATATCTTTTCCTACTCCTGTTTGAAAAGCCCGGGTCACCCACATATCTCGAAAAAAAATCCTTTTATCAGACCTACAATATAGAACCACCTCTTCTTTCTTCAGATTCTACACCCAAAAAGTGATTGGATATCCACTTGACATTTTCTTAAGTAAATCGATACAATCCTCAGCCATTGTTCAAACTGAAGTCTACTGCCTATCAGACTCCAAATTTATTGAGTAGATTCTCACCTAGAAGAGCATGAACAATGTTTTATTCATATCAAAAGTGAGAATATACTCACAAAAAATTGTAAATAAGAGTACCTACTCTAGCGGAGTATCTGCTCCTGGTTTTTATTCATATCACATGGAGTAGTTGCTCCAAATTATCGAGTATAAACTACATGCTCATTTTTATTCATATGACCCAATGTCTTTATTAATTTATTTTATTTACGAGACTATCTCTCAATTATTCAAAGATTTTTTTCAGTAATTTCTAAATAAATTTGCAAAACCACAGCAGGTGTTGTCAAACTGTTAACCGATATTATAAGATCCACACGATATTCACCGGCTGGCCACCAATCTCGTAGTTTGGTTGCATCCATTGGGGCGTTATTGATAAAAATGTCTCCCTAAAAATAACACAACAGTCGAAATGCAAAATGGCTACCAAATTTGTTGTTAAAATTGGTCAACTTCTTACATTATATGGGCAACTGTGATTCAGATTCGTGTACGGGGCTGCGATTTTCATTAAAATGCTCGTATAGGTTACACTCGATTTTTTTGTAAAATAATGACAAAAGTTCTCCTTCACATTTACCAGAAATTGTTTGTACACAACGTTGAACTTTTTATAAAGCACAATATTGAGCTATGGAAATGGAAAGGGTTTTATTTTATTTTTAAATTGATATTTTCAAAATAAAATTAAGTAGCTATACGTACCATTATGTCATTGATCTGTTTCTTCGAAGCCAAATGAAGATTGAGAAGAGTCTTGTTGCGGCTAACTGGTCGTGTGTAACATGAGCTATTCGCTACGATATCCTTGTCATGAATGGTGCATAAAAGTCTTGTGAACTTTGAAGTATTTTGTTTCTGAAATGTAAACATTTTATCGCATTTGTTAACAATATTATATAGAATACTCACATCAGCTATAGTGACGATTGCTGTCAGACAGATAATTCCAGTGACAATTATTAGTAGTGACTTTATGGACATCATTTCGGAGTGTGTGCTATGATATTGGTATTCCAAGAACCATTGATCGCTTTGAGGCCCTACGTTGAGACTTTTAACAAATAATTCTATTTTATCTAATGAAAGAGCAATTTATCAATGTTTACTACGACAGGGGTTTTTAATTGGTTGACTCTATTAATGAGCCGTAATTATTATATTTGTAGGGCCTTCTTCTTCTATTAAAAGTTCATTAAAAGTGTAGCTACCCTAGATTATCATATCGCAGTTGAATTGTTTACATTCAAATGTATGCCTATCCGATTTTAGCGCAATTAAAAGAACATTAAATGTTGTAACGTATTATACCTGACCTACATGTAATTTAAACAACACCACCAATAACGTAACACATTAAATAAGTTACTTTATCCATGGCAGTATCAGAAGAGCAATGCTTTTGACATAAATTCCGTGTTTTTTTAAACGAGAGTTCTGTTGTCACTTCTAAATTAATCCTAAGCAATATAAAGGGTGGGCCGAATACAAGTTTCTTTTTAAAAATGCAATAAAATTAACAAAATTAAATTTTGTCCATTAATTATGGCTTTATTAGTTTAAGCAAACATTCCGATTAATTATGGAACACAATGTCGTTCAAGTAGCTGCCTCGGCTGGCTTCGCAGTAGCGCATTCTGTCAGTCTAATTTTCCAAAACCTTGTTGATGGTTTCGGGTTGTAGCTCACGGATTGCATGGATGGTATTGGCATTAAGTGTTTGAATCGTTTCCGGATTGTTGACATAACATCGGTCCTTTACGGTTTCCCACAAAAAAAAAAGTCCAAAAAGGTCAAATCGCAGTTCCGATGCGACCAATTGACATCGCCAAGACGGCTGATTACGCGATTTGGGAATTTGGTGCATAAAAGATCGATTCTGACATGGACTGTGTGGCATGGCGTGCCATACTGCATGAACCAGAGGTCGTCCGAATCCATGTCTTCAATTTCAGTAAAAAAAAGTCGCTTAACATGCCTCTGTAACGCCCACCGTTGACCGAAACGTTGTTCCCAGCCTCATTTTCGAAGAAAAATGGTCCAGTGATGCCTCCACTCCACAATCCGTGCACTCTCGGCTACAGCAGCCACATTCTCGTCGGTGCGAACCGTATACGACGACACGGGGATGTCCCATGAGTCCATTGTCCACTAGCACACCAGTCTCACGATCTTTTTGCATAAACAGGCGCGGTGGGTGCTTCATTTCGGCCAAAACTTATTTTCACAAAACGCACTGTTTTAGCTACTTAGCACTCACTTTGGAAATAAGTTTTTAATATTTCCCAACATTGTTCAAGCGTAAAGCGACTCATTTCGTTCCGCGGAGGTATTCTACTGACTTTCTGTCAAAATTTTGAGTGGAAATCAGCTGTCAGTGTGAAAATAACCTATGATTTAAAAAGAAACCAAGGGGCACTTCAAAAAATGAATGTAATACAGCAATATCTATATTCAGTCTGCAACAACATCATCGACATAGCAGTCCAGTGTTGTCTGTCACTTCAACCACAATTTATGAATATTTTCCCAGTCTACCACTGCAACAAAAAATTCTACCTAGTTTTTGAGTTTTACTTGTAAACAAATGAAGAGAAATATAATTTCACGTCTCCAATAAGAAAATTAAAGCCAGACGCACTTTAAATGCATTTTTTCATCATTATTATCTCGTCATGCACATATTCCTCAGCTTCACACCGAAGCTACACAGGCAATTCGCATTTTGTTCGCTTCGAGTTCTCCGGCAAGTTCATCTGAGAATTTCAAAGTGTACATGCTCGATGTCAGTCCGCGCGAATGAGTTATAAAAATATCGTAAATGGGAACATCTAGAGACAGTTAATACAATTTGATTAACGATGTGCAAAATAAAGAAGAATGTGCGAGACATTCATCTGCTTTATAAACCACTACACAAAATTAGAAGAGCAACGGAAGCAAAAAGTGAACAATGTTGTTTGTTTATTTCGAGATACCTTCCCCTTTTTTATCTATAGCTCATAAATTAAAGACTTTTTAATATAGAAAAGCGGTAAGCCCTCTGGCAGCTACTGCTATCCTAAAAATGTACCTATTGATATAAATTAACAATGTTTGGTGGACTGTTCTTCATAAACCTTAACTATCTAAGCAAAGCCCAACGATCAGCCTGCATCAGTGGTGCACATTGCACTACACCCTCTGCAGCAATGGACATCTTGTTCCATCTAACACCTGTTGACATTTTTATCAGATAAATTGCTGCTTATTCAGCCGTTCGTTTGAAAGCAAGATTAAAAGCTGATTTTAGACACGCTTCTATACTGAATAATTTCGAAATCGTTTCTAAAAACACAGCCTACACTACTACCAAGTTAAACTTTGACAAAAACTTTAATTCTACCATTAAAAAAGTTAAAGAAGTCCTATCCTGGCTTAAGAAAAACATATTATCTGCCAAGGATATCCGTATCTCTTCAGATAGTCAAGCAGCTATCAAATCCTTGGAATCCTTCTCCAGTAACTCGTAAGTAGCCCAAAACTGAAGCTCGTCTCTCCTAGAGATGACAGAGCAGTTCAATATTCACCAGTTCTGGGTGCCGGGGCACAGAGATATTCCAGGGAATTCTAGGGTCGATGAACTCGCCAGACATGGAACAATTGTACCTTTGCTACCTGACAAAGCTAATTTAGGTATAGGTACCAATGGCTACATGCAAACTTAGATTAAAACTAGAAGCCTTTGAGAAAACAAATCTTAGATGGACAAACGGTATAACATGTCTAGCGACAAAGCAGATTTGGCCGAAGGTGGATCTCAAGCGCTCTAAGTGTTTGATCTCGCTAAAAAGACGTCATACTATCGATATTATTGATGACATCACTGGACACTGTTTGATAGGCAGGTACGCAATCAGGCTTGGTGTTCCCTCAAATGATTTTTGTAGAAGCTGCAGAGATGAGGAGAAGGAGGAAACTGTCTCCCACCTTCTCTGTTTTTGCCCTGCTCTCTCTTAGAAAATGAAACTGCACTTAGGAACATTCTTCTTTAACGATCCATGGGGACCGTTTATTGCGGGTATTCTGGGTCACTATTAAAAGTTCAAAATATGGTTTTAACAAATAGGCGTGGAGTAATATATGATTCAGATGGTATCAAAACGGACCTAATATTGGTCTAAGTGTGCCGGCGTATGCTGGCAGCCACTTTAACCTAACCTAACCTGCTGTGAAATACATATCAAGATTATTATATCTATAGGAAAACTTGAATATTTTAGAGTAGATACTTCGCCACCTCATTATTTTGATATTGTGTACATTTCAGCTCAATCGACGGACTACTTTTTAAACTGTCGATAGCGCGGTTGGTCTCAGGCTTGATTCCCTAAAAACATACAAATACCTAAACACTTGACACTGCCCCAACCCTGGACATCGTCTAACAAACATTCACAAGAGTATAACTAACCTAAGAAATCTTCTCAATTCAGCCCTTGGAATCTGGCATTCAATTTATTTTAGCACTTTTCCATTCGGCCTCAGGTATTCCCAGAGTTGCAACTAAAGGGTGTCCCATAATTCACGCAGATTTTTAATTAGAAAGCTTAATTTGATTCATAGAGTATACAGAATGGGGTTATGTATGGAATAGCACATCGAATAAATGGCTTTACTGGCAAGAACATACCTTTTATTGAAATTTTCTATGACCGTTTTGCATAAATGTGGCTAAATTTCATTAATACACCTCCCAGATTTCCTCTTTCAGGGCTTTGGTGGTCATGGGCTTGTTTGCATAGATCTTTACCTTCAAAAAACGCCAAAGAAAAAAGTCAAATCGCCTTAAATCGCAAGATGTGGATGGCTAATTCTGATCGCAAAAACGGCCGTTTACACGATTAGGAAAAGACTTGTGCATTAATTGTTTCTCTGGCTATATGGCATGTATCGCACCGTCTTGTTGAAACCAGGCACTAAAAACTGGGTTATCATGCCACGATAACGAACACCATTAGTTGTTACTGCCTGACAAATCGTCCGATAATGCCTGCAGCCCAATATCCGCACCAAACAGTCACACGTTGTGGATGTATTTGTTTCTCAACAATTACTTGTGGGTTTTCTTAATCCCAAATGCGACAATTTTGATGACTAACGAAGTCACCAAGATGAAAATGAGCTTCATCATTTTGTCCGAAAAATCAGCATCCACCTGTTGTTCTAAAATCATGGCCGTATGGTCAGTAGTCTTCAGTTCTTGAGTCAATTGAACTTTGTAAGCATGAAGTTTCAAGTCTTTCGCGAGAATTCACTGGAGAGAGCTTCTCGAAATGCCCACTTACGGTGCCGAATTGATGTTCCTAGACTGTCAGCTATACGACAGAATTGCTTCTATGTTTTCTGTTGAACGACTTGTGACAGGAAAACCAGAGTGTTTAAGATCACTAATTTATCCAGTCTTCCTGATATTTTCAATTATGCTCTTCACCAGTTGAGGATTTTAATTCACTATGGCGGCCATATTTTGTTCGAAAATTCCGGACTTTAGCTGACAAACCTTAATTATTTTTCAAAATATTGCTCAATAATGAAAATGCGTTGATTTTTCGTATAGTACTTCACTTTTACTAACCCCGACCCTGAACTGTCAGCTGTCACATTGTTATCTTTTTTTTTTCGTTGGCATCACTGTAGGTACTATTAAATGGCGCAAAATTCAAATTTTACGTGAATTATTGGACACCCTTTATTTATGTAGGTATTTAATATTTTTTTTTTACTGTCAAAATATGGATAACTAATTGAATTTATTAAAATTTCTCAGCCATCACATTCCACTCCGATATTTAATATATGAGGAACAACAAAGCATACTACGAGTAGGTATTTAAAACGTTTCAGTTTCAGTTTAAGTTCAAAGTCAAAGTAATTTCCAGAAATATTCCTACACTTGTTGTGGAAAGAGTAGATGGGATGGGGTGTAGCTTCATCCGTTTTTCAGTTATTATTCATTTGCGCTCCATTATTCCCTTAAATGTTCTTTTTAGTCCTCACCTTGGATCAATCGGTCACAACACAACTCACACTTGTTTTCCTTTAATTTCATTTCCAAAATTCCTTTTATTTAAATACCATCGGCTATGAAATGAGCCCTTTGAAGGTCCAATTCGATATTTTCCACATAAAATAAGAGGAGGTGCGCCGTCAACGTTACGACTCTCAAATTTAAAGCGATATTGTATATCCTAGAGCAAGGTAACGGTGTGTTGGCTTTAAAATCCTTGACAACTAAAGTTCTATGGAAATTTCAGTAAATTAATGAAATTACTTCGTAAATACAATAATCGACGTATTTAAACAAAGCTAAATCCTTAAAGATACATAAAAGTCTATATACGTATACCAAAGTATCGCAAAAGATATCTACTTGTACAACAAAGCTTAGTTGAGCAGGATGCTGTATTCATTTACATAATTGTTTCTTAATACAGACGTTTTGTTGGTGAATTTTCCGTAACAGCAGTGAATCGTATTGGGAAGTTTACACAAATTGACAGCGATAGAGTTACCAGGTAATTAAAGTCATTCATAGGTGAGACTGAGAGTCATCTGCAACATTTTCAATGTGGGTCAGGAGAGATTAAAAAAATATATATTTAAAAATAAACCTAAATGCCAACTGGGATGCACCAGATCGTATTGCCACCTATTGCCACCTACTGTCGGTTGAAAATGTGATTCCCTATAATAATTGCTTTATAGAGCAAACAAAATTAATTGAGTTGTACTCTTGACAAAGAGGTTACAAATTAATGGATATATTGATTCAATTTTCTTGATTTATTTTTATATATCCATAAATTAAATTTTCTGTTGTTCTTTTTTTTTATTACAGAAATCGAAGCCGTCGAAGCATGCAAATGGCTCCGTGCAGCTGGTTTCCCGCAGTATGCTCAGATGTATGAAGGTAAGTTCATTGAAAATGAAAACTCATCCGATTCCGGCGTAGTGTTTACTTTCTACACGAACTGATAAAAGTCGGTTATTTCAACGGTTTATTGAATGTATTTCTGCTTGAATTGTGTTTAATGCGGTTCATGGGTAGACGTCCTATATACTGAACTGATGCGATGAACCTCAATATTTAATATGAGCATAATTTAATATGTTGTTAGTTATGAACTTTTGAACTAAGGTGCCTGTCCATTTGAGAGTAAAAATGCTGCGAGCAGCTCTCAAGCAGCTCTCGAGAGCAAACTCGCAAGTGGACATAGTCTTGAGATTGAGAGTAGTTCGCGGAGAGTTAACTTTTTACTCTCGAGATTCGAGCCTTTTGAAAGTCACTCGCAAGTGGACACATGTTCTGGTCACTATCGGAGATTAGCTCGCAAAATTCCAACATGGTTCGTATTTTGGGTTGGGAGCAGCTGTCGAGAGTCGACATGGCAAAACAATGGGTATCGGAGGAAATAAATCAACTCATAGTATTACCAATACACACTCACAAGCAATACCATGGCTTCCCTTAATTTGGTATCCTTTTTAAAAATATTTGGCCCAACAGATTGAATTAATATTGAAATATTATTACTTGTTAAAATCCCTGAACTCCTGATGAGCATCTTCAATTTGAAGCTCTCTTGCAAGAGCAAACCCTTCACCGAGTTGCCGACGATGATCTACCCATGGTTTAATCCAGCATTTCTTTTTTTGCTTCATTCTTATCGTTAAGAACAGTCCTAATAATTATTAACGCAGCGGCAACCTTTTGCTTGTAAGAATACATTTTAACTGGTAACTAGCAGACGAAATATATCAAGTGGACACGGTTATGAGAGTACTCTCAGGGAATCTACTCTCAAAATGTTATCAAAGAACTCGCGAGATTAAAATCTCGAAATTATTACTCCGTCTCAAAGTCTCAAATGGACAGCCACCCGAGAGTAACTCTCGAGAGTTTACTAGCGAAAGTACTCTCAAATGGACAGGCACCTTAATATATAGCAGCCAACTTCGCGTTGGTGTCAACATAACCACTAGCTCTTTCGGTTCACGGTGGAGAAAATCGGAAACACTCGAATGGAGCTTTATTGTGTTTTAATTTTAAAAAAACACATATTTATTACACTATCATAATTTAGACGGATAGCTCAAAAATTGAGATAGGTTAGGTACGAATGCAGGCTTTTACTCGGCGCCACTGCCAAAGCACGAATCTTTAGAAATCACAAGAAACGTGTAGTATTTCCAAGCTGAAATACCGGCAATCTTTATAAACCATAGTGATACCCTCCTTCTTGTGGTTATCCAACGCTGACCAGCCGTCCTAATATCTCCAAAAACCTATCAAGATTAGATGGTGAGACATTATAAAGTTATTGCATGTCATGAAAGTGACACAGACTCGGGTAATGACAGAGGAAGTGAGGTGTCTCCTCGTGGATCTTTTCATCTCCTGGGTTTAATTTTATTCCATGGTTTCTTAAGAAGATGAGCCCCTACTAACTTATACAAAGATGGCCCATCAAACTGCAAAAGTTTTTTGGTCCGACTTCTTTTATGTTTTGGTTAAATCTTTTGTGATACTTCATAGGTGGTTATAGTTCCACCTAACTGGCACTAAATCGATCCTCTATCCATGTCATAACTGGTATAATTATAGTAAGAAAGCATGGTAAGTAAATGAAGGAAGAAGTACAATGATATCATATTCAAAAGCTCCACCTAACCATCCACTTAACCTAACTTAAAGCTCCCGATTAGTCTACATCCAACTATGTTGAGTATGGGACACTAGCCCGGGCCCGAAGATCAATGGTCAATTGTTTCCAGGCGATACGAACATAGGTGTGAATGAAAGGGCAGATGAATTGGACCTGCGGCGGGCTCCATTCTTTTTGTATCATTTGCAAAAACCCTGCTTTCCGTCCCTGACATTAAGATTTTAGCTTGTAGCCCAGGTGCTTATTTTAACAAAACATAATGACTTCACTTATCAAGTCTAAAAATATTTCCAAAACTAATACAACCACTGCCCCTTTCGAGTCTTGAGAGAATTTCGTTCTGAACTCGGATCCAAAGCATAAGATGCATCACACTCACACCACCCTGATGCATACTTAAAAAACGATTACCTAACTTTGCCTGAATAATCCATGTTCAGATTTTACCTAGCACCATGTGAGGTTCTTAAGATAACTTGGACATAAGACAAAGCACCGTCTTTCTACGACAAAAAAACAAAAAGGCAGCTGACGTATATTGATGAGTTTGATCTTTAAGGTAGGTAGGCGTGTTGAGATTAGCATAAAAGAGGCATGAACCATGTGAGCAGACCTAAGAAATATGTTCTAGCGTTTTAGGTACAAAAGAAGTTAAAGTGGTTGCTCTGATGTTGTTCACGGATTCATACCCCCTTTGGACGACTTTTGATATCTATTCCTGAAGTGATGGTTAAGTACCTTTAAATATTTCCGACTAGCAGCAACTTTCGAAGTTGTTTCAAAAGCTCTAACTCTCAATCGTTTCCTTCCAAGCTCCATCACATTTTTTGTGAAGAATGGACTGGGGAACGCTTCTTTTAAAATCTAGCAAAATTCATGAAAGGTTTCCATCGATTTACAGTACTCTGACCAAGTCTGTGTATGGGCCGATATGTTACAGACTTTTGTGTAAAACTTTAGACAGTCCTTTTATTGTTGTCAGAACTCAGAACTACTGCTTAGCGATTATTGTCCTGGACTATAGACTACTAACCCAATTTTGCTGCCAAAATATAGAATAACTTTGATAGACCCTCCGACGTAGGTCTTTTGGTCCATTGCATTTTGCCAAAACTATGTTCTAAGAAGCAGTCAGTAATCATTTTGAACGGTTTTTTTTTCTTTAGCATCTGTTGGTTGAAAGGTTTCACTTTTGGCTTATCTAGCTGAGCAGCATTTATGTTTGTCCGCAAAATTTAAGCATTGTCATGCCATACAAAAGACCGGAAATGCAGGCTAAAAAAGGCCTGAAAATAAAAGCCAAAAACACATAAGCCCAGTTCTGCCCTTATTCAGCTTTTAAGCGAAATAAATATTTGATTACCAGAAAATTGTTCTAGGTATTAATTTTCGAGTCCCAATCGTATAAGGCGATGACCTGGAAAAATATCACGAAGCTTCCGCGCCAATTCTGACATTCTGATTGCATGATTTCTGGGCTTAATTTTTTGTCCAGTCTTTTGTATCCCAAGGTTTTTGAGGGTGGCATTCAAAATTCTTTTGTATGCAAGCACTCAATGCTGGAATAAAATTTCAATTTTACCTGATAGCAATCAATTCGACTCTAAAAAGTCCGCGCTTTATCTCAATCTCATTGCGTGTGCTTAAACAGTTGCCTTTCGAATACAAATAATTTTGTTTACTAAAGGGTGTCCCATAATAGTAATAGTTTAATAGTACAGTGATGCCAACGGAAAAAAAAGATAACAATGTGACAGCTGACAGTTCAGGGTCGGGGTTAGTAAAAGTGAAGTACTATACGAAAGAACAACGCATTTTCATTGTTGAGCAATATTTTGAAAAATAATGAATGTTTATCAGCTACAGTCCGCAATTTTCAAACAAAATATGGCCGTCGTATTGAATTAAAACCATCAACTGTGAAGAGAATAATTGAAAAATTGTGGGAGACTGGATCAATTAGTGATCTTAAACACTCTGGTTGTCCTGTTCCTGTCACAAGTCGGTCAACAGAAAACATAGAAACAGTTCTGTCGTATTGCCGACAGTCCAGGAACATCAATTCGGCACCGTAAGTGGGCATTTCGAGAAGCTCTCTCCAGCGAATTCTCGCGAAAGACTTGAAACTTCATGCTTAAGTTCAATTGACTCAAGAACTGAAGACTAGTGACAATGCAGCCATGATTTTAGAACAACAAGTAGATGCTGATTTTTCGGACAAAATCATCTTCAGTGACGAAGCTCATTTTCATCTTGATGGCTTCGTTAATCGTCCAAATTGTCGCATTTGGGATTTAGAAAACCCACGAGTAATTGTTGAGAAACAAATGCATCCACAATGTGTGACTGTTTGGTGCGGATTGTGGGCTGGAAGCATTATCGGACGATTTTTCTTCAAAAATGCGGCTGGTCAGGCAGTAACAACTAATGGTGTTCGTTATCGTGACATTATAACCCAGTTTTTAGTGCCTGGTTTCAACAAGACGGTGCCACATGTCAAACATCCACAGAAACAATTTAGTTACTGCATGAGTCATTTCCTAATCATGTAATCGACCGTTTTTGCGATCACAATTGGCCATCCAGATCTTGCGATTTCACGCCATTGGACTTTTTTCTTTGGGGGTTTTTGAAGCTAAAGGTCTATGCAAACAAGCCCACGACAAAAAACGTCTTGAAAGAGGAAATTGGGTCACTGGGAGGTGTATTAATGAAATTCAGTAACATTTATGCGAAACGGTCATAGAAAATGTCAATGAAAGAATACTTGCCAACAAAGCCATGGCGGCCATTAACCGATGTGCTACCTAACCCCAATCTGTATAATAAAAAATGTTAGCTTAGAAAACTGTATTTTTTATGAAAATTATGTTTTGCGTGCATTTTGGGACACCCTTTATATTTCAACCATTCTTCGCATCATCAGGTGAGCCCTTGACCTCTTGTATCCACCGGACTTTCATACACCCCCAATTCCGCTGGTCATATGGCTGCATCTGTTTTCCCTTTTAGTTTGCATCGTTGTTGGTTGATGCTTCATCAGCATCCCACATCCATTTCGACTATTCCGCTAAAACTCCCTTCAGTCCGATGAATTGAATTCAACTTGTTATCTATATTGGCAAAGTTGCTTGCTCCAACTTTGTAGGTCTTGCATGTTGAGGGTATTCCTGCACAACCCAGTGTCCTTGTTACAAAAACACATTTGACATTTCATTAAATTTTTTTTTCTGCAATCTATCTGCAAATTATTATTTCAAATGAGAAACTCATTTTTGCTGCATCCACCTTCTGTCTACATTGTATAGTCGAGAAACCATTTTGCAGCGAAAATGCAGACCCCACGTGTGTGTGCCAGTTGAAATGTCATTGTGGCCTTTATACTCTTTTTCTATGTTCAGTTGAAATAGTTTTAAAATAGCTAGTGAAATGCCATTGGAAACCATTTATTAATGAATGAATCGACCAGGCAGCCAAACCACCCTTCATCTGAATAAGAATAAGGTGGATCGATTATGGTTGTGTTGGAGTCTATTAATAAGACCACTCAAAGGCTGACACAAATGTTTTTCGGTCTCCCCTGTTGAATGTGAGATTGAGTTTTCATTTTCAAGGGCCCTTTTGTATATATGGTGCGGCACCAGGATACACGATGTGTAGCTATGCCAACCTGTTTTGGCTGCGTAATGAAGTTTATCCTTTGTTTTAAACTGAGCATTCATGTGTACACTGATACTGATGGTTGTGTTGTATTTTTGGGGATAAGGAATAACTTTTGTTGACCTTCAAAAAGTTTTGAATTCATTTTTTTGTTTCGTTTTTAAAAATAAATAAGTCTGCTGAAATGTACCTTTATACCTACCTTAACGCACATGGTCAAACTAAAAGGATAATACAATTAAGGACGATATTCATGAAGTTGTAAATATATACATACGAGCCACTATAATCTTGCAGACTTTAGACAGTCGCCTTGCCGAAGTTGGTAGATGGACCTATGGTATTAAAAATTGTGTTTAATGCTTCAAACTCTTCGAAAACGTTTCCAATCTGGTTGCGAGCAATATCGAAACAAGGCTCTGCGAAAAAAGGCCTGAAAAAATTATACAGGAAACAACAATAACGATTTTTAATAAAATGTTGGGGCCTTATTTCCTAACGAAAATTGGGGTCTTATTTAATTTTGAAATACGACCCCAAAAGAAGAAATGAAATAAGACTCCAAACGAAAGATGAAAACGTATGGGGGCATGTTGTTCCGTGCAACCCCCCTGCTTGGGTGTACTGTCAGGGCCTTATTTCGTATTTGAAATTGGGATATTATTTCATTATGAAATAACACCCCAAATGTGGGGTCTTATTTCCTGCAGCCTCGAAACAACCGTGCGATTGACGATGGTACTAGTCCAAAATTTATATTTACCTACTTACTTTAATTTCCTCCCACTTCTGTTGAGCCTTTGCCTAAGATACTGCAGCCTTTCACCCTCTGCGTTCATTAAAATGTTGCATCCAGGTATCCATACAAAGCGCTGTGGAATTTGCAATAGCTATGAAACTGAGGTTCATTCTTCCGATTCTGGGCTGGGATTCAAAGATATTTTTGGCAGAATCATTATTGTCCATATGGGACTCCTTTAAGCTTTCTTCTCAGATACGTCTCTTGACATCATAAGCCAACTGGAAGTATTCGCCAGACAGAAACCCGCCATAAATCCAGCTAGCTGTTTTGGGTATCAGTGTGTAACTTGTTTAAGCCGTTTTATCACAACTTAAGTTACCTCGAAGCCTGTCAGGGCGTCCTTTCGAAGATTTCTGAGCAAAATCATTACTTACCTCTTATCGGGCTCCCGACCCGTGAATATTCTCTGCCTGAGACACTGCAGCATTCCATCCTCTACGATCCCGGCCACGCTGCTTCCAGTTGTCGATACCAAGCGTTCTGGCTTGGTCTTTGAAACAGAGTTTCGGTCTTCCTTGTCCGTCCTTGTCGAACATGGGGGCTGGGAAGATCCTCCTTGAACAGCCTCTTAGCTGGAGTATTATTGTCCATTCGCTCGATGTGGCCGAGCAAATGTAGTCGACGTGTTTTGGCTTTTTGGACTACATCCACATCTTGGTACAGCTCATAAAGTTCGCGGTTGTATCTTCTGCTCCATTCGCCCTCCTCGCGTACAGGACCAAAAATCCGCCGAAATATTTTTCTTTCGAAGGAGCCCAGTATCAGCTCTCCCTTTATGGTTATCGTCTAGCACTCGGCGCCATAAAGCAGAACTGGCAGGATAAGGGTTTTGTAGAGCACACATTTCGTCCTTCGAGTTAGGAGTTTTGAACCCAGTTATTTTGCCAAACCGAATTAGCAATGGTTTTTAGGGTAATTCATCGCCGGATCTCCACTAGGATATCATTCGTGGAGTTCATGTTTACTCCGAGGTAGGTGAACTCCTTAACTACCTCGAAATTGTTGCTATCAATAGTGACATTTTGTCCTAGGCGGCGGACAGATGCTTGTTTGTTTATTGATAGCTTGTACTTAGGCGGCTCTCAGATTGAGCCAACAAAGCAATAAGCAATCAGCAACATTTTTCGTTCGATCGTTATTTTAGAGCTTTGATGTGAGACCTCTAATTTAATTCAAAGTAAAATAATTGTGAGCGATAATTTTGCGTGTTTCCTATTGCCAGTTGCTTATTGAATGTTGCCTCAATGTGAGAGCCGACTTAGTCTTGTCCTCATTTACTTCAAGGCCAACGGATTTCGCCTGTTTTTCAGTCGCCATAAACGCTTCTATCACGGCATACTGCGGGTGCGACCGATGATGTTAAATCATTAAGCAGTCGGATTCCCGCAATTCGTGGATACCGATGGGTGGGCAAGGTGAAAAGGCTTCATGTTTTTCGAGTAGCAAAGCGCTTTAAATTATATTTACGTTCTTTCGCCATCTTGCCATGAAAAAATATACTTCACGAATACGTTTTGACTGTCCATATAGAGCTTACAATTTAGTCACCAGTTGATAAGTTATATATATATAAGTTATAAAATTTACTGGCAAGCCGTGATCTCACAGCTACCTACTCTCTAAACGGCCAATGTCGCTCGAGCCCATTATTCTGCGCTTCCATTTGATCAATTTAGCATATCAGAAATATAATAGAACGTATCATACGACGAGTTTTTAGTAGGGCCGAACTTGTGTACAGCTTTTTAAGCTTTCTATAATTATTGTATTCATAGATATAAGGACTAGCTCCTGCGACATTGTCCTAAAAGTAGCGACTTGATGGAACTCCTTCTTGGCAGAAGCTGGTTTAAGCTACGAGTGCTCTTAAAGTAAAAATACTTCCCTATATATTTCTTCGAGTGGTTAAGAGCCTTCGATCCGGACCGAGTTTAGAGTCAAGCTTGCTGGACGTTATTTAAAAGAAGTAAGTTGTTACCTGAAGTCTTTTATTTATTTTTGTCTCCACAACTTGCTGTTCTTGTTTTAGCCGTCATCACTCGCAACTGAGTCTTTGCACCCCTGTAAGGACAGAGCCGAACGCTTTTCTCCGACTAAGCTTAGTAAATAATAATCGTCGCAGTTCGATTCTATGGGCTGATCGACGGCGAAGTCAAACTTGCTACTGCTGTTGTTAGTTAAGCTCGGCTTTGGCTCGCCGATGTATTAGATTCGTAGCTATCATCGATTCGTTCTTCCTGTCGACTTAATTTCAATGAGGTCCTCTTTTTTCCAACTCCCCTTCAATTGGAATGACAAACCGTTAATCTGTCCTTCATTGACTTTAGGTACCTTTCTCCATTGACTAACTATATCTTGCTGCCAGAGTCTCAAATGACTTTCGGAAAATATAACTCCACGTCCACCTGACCAGGGCAAACATTTTTTAATTGACTTATTCATCATATGTGTCTGCTCCCACTGTATCTATGGGTACAGCAACTAATCACGGAAGGTCAAAGTATATTTCGTGCAAGCCTCCGCCAACAACAACAGCATCGCATGATGTAGATTGATGTGGCTCATAAAGCAGGCAACCGCCTTCTTATTGGCGCATATTTTTCAGGAAATGTTAACCCAAACAAATGTGCCTGCTGACTGGTTCCAGAATTGTTAATTAAGGCACAGATTTATCATTAGGGAACGAAGAGGTGAATGTGCCAGGGCCAGTAAATGCGTACAAGTTAGGAAGCGTCTGCGTATACTTGCAAGGTCATTGTGAAACATTGCGGCCACCAGCACCGCCTTATTCGTCGGGCGAGGCCTTAATATGTGTTTACGCCAGAAAGCTGAACTTATACGATCACGCAGAGGCCGCAGATAGACATCATTTGCTTAATCCATGCAATCAATCTGGAATTCCCTCAGGCGAACATCTCGTTTATCGCTGTATCTCACTGCGAGCTTGTCTATATAGTTATGTCACATAAAATGCCGATCCCTCTTGTTCGATGAATATAGAGGTATACGACGAGCGCGCGCACACATGCGTGTTTTGGCCAAAATCTCGTCGGGTGAGGCGACCGACACGCCGACGTTAGCAAATTAATAAATCACAGCTTTGGGTTTCCTGTGAATTTTTGTTCACACAACCGATATGGTTATAGTGGTGGGTATACACGACTCCCATTATCACAGCGCCTCACCCATCAAGAAGCATAAAGTCCCATGTTAAACGGAATTAATTACTCATACGGGAGGCAGGCGAGTGTTTATGCCCAAAGATTCCCAAATTCAATTTGTATGGGTTCATGTGTGCTCGGCGGGATGGATATTTGGACTAACAAGCGTGCAAGGACAATGATTAAGGACTGGCAATCAAAGATTTTTCGGTTCACATATCGCATTTCGGTGTGTGTGTTCTCATCGACACGATTTGCGATGTGGAATGAAAATGAAATGAGTTCTTAGCGAGTGGCCAGCGCGCATAAATGAAAGTGGCATGGTGCGTTGAGTTGAGATATTTATGGGAGAGTGCTGCACCTTTATGGTGTAGTGTAGGTATTCTGCGAAGTCAACAAACTTTGCCAGAGCTGTGACATTGAACTTTGTTGAATTTGGCAGAAGGACATCGAAGCGGACTTGTTGATCAGGGATTACATTGAACTTGACTTGTACGAACATTAGTCACAATATGGTGTGCAGTTGGTGGGATGTCTCGTATTTGTGTCTTAAGTATGTTAAAGGAAATGGTTCCGAGGTTTACAATGCAAACTTTGGCATCTGGGAACTTTGTGTGTGAGTTATTTATTCGGATTTCAAGTGTCAATGATTGTGTAAGTTAACGTAAAACAATCTATAACACATGCCACCGTCACACGGAGCAACGACCCGAAATCATGCCATCTAGCAACCTGCGATGAGACCTGCATCGAAAGCACTTTCGCACGGGCATATGACACCGACCGGCGACGACCGTACGATTCCAGGAAAATACATTTGAAGCAGAAGTGCAGTGGCAGCAGATAATTAGTATTTAAGCTAGTCGTAAGAATTTCAATGTCAGTCTTAAGTCAGGAGGCAGAAACGCTGCCGAATTTTTTAATAAAGTTTTTTTTAAATAAAACTAGAATTTAGTTTTATAACTGGCGCCCGAGCAGGGACCCTGGTAACACGGTTAAAATTAGTTCACTATAGTTAGTCGCGCTTGTACTTAAGTAGTACTTAACTAACCATTTTTTTTTAAAAAAAAAAAAAAAAAAAAAAAAGTCCCCAAGTGGTACGTGTGTTAGTCGCGGAAAAGTCCCCAAGTGGTACAATAACTATACCGTATCCGGAAAAGTCCCCAAGTGGTACAAACCGATAAAACATTTAACCAGTGTAACGTGCGTGTAAAGAGTGCGTCAAAACCCAGGGTCCGCACGAAAATCAGTGTAACCGGTACAGTGCAAAGAAAAACTTCAAAACATTAAAAGAACATTTAAACAACTAGTGCTGTTGAACCAGAGTTGGAGAAAACATCAAGGGCCCCCTAGTAACAAACAGTGAACAGGTGTAGTTAAGACTACTGCCGCCAACAACATGCTGACGATCGTGTATTTAATGTAAGCATAGATTAAGATATACTTAGGAACATAAATAGTTAATCAATTAAAGTAAAGAAAAGAATATTATACAAGTCTACGTAATTACAAAGAAAGTGAAACTCCTTAAGAAACTAAAGGAAGAAAATAGTGTAAGAATAACTTGAAAGAGAATTACTACCTGATTATTGCATAAGGCAGTTGAAGGAAATTAATTTCCACTTATCATCGTAACTTACATTATAAGAATAAGAATTATTTGGTTGTCGGTCTAATTTCAATTCCACTTAAAATGCCTAATGAAAATTTGCTACGACCATCCGCGCTTGATGGCCATGCTGGCCAAACAGGGTCATCAAATCCTGTTGTTAACCCTCCCTTGCAATCCGTCATCGTTTCTATGGTTCGTGAAGCTCTTCAGACCGAGGGTCGAAATCTTGTACAATCCATTCTAAACCCATATGCGGATCAGTTCACGGGAACTGACCAAGCCATATCGCCCGACCAACAAGCAAACATTAACGACCTCGATAAAATTCCCGATGTGGTACGCAGCCTGCGCGAATTCTCTGGGGAACCAGGAGAATTTAGTTCATGGCGCAAGAGCGTAGAGAGGATCCTAAAAATATATGACTCGATCAAAGGATCAGCAAAATACTTTGGTATTATAAATACCATCAGAAACAAAGTCATAGGAAATGCAGACCATGTCCTGGAGTCGTACAACACTCCATTGGATTGGAAATGTATTTCAAGATGCTTGACCATGCACTACGCTGACAAGCGTGATTTGGGAACGTTAGAGTACCAAATGACAGGGCTTGTGCAAGGCAACACATCTATACAGGAATTCTATCAAAATGTATACGCGCATCTTTCATTAATTCTCAACAAAATATCGTGCATGGATATCAGTGCGGACGCTCTCAATTTGCTTATGCAAACTTATAGAGATAAAGCACTCGACACCTTCATTAGAGGGCTTAAGGGTGACCTTCCCAGACTGTTGGGAATGAAAGAACCCTTGGATTTACCTCAAGCCTTGCATCTGTGCCTAAGGCTAGAAAATCAAAACTTTAGATCACAGTATGCGATTGCAAATAACAATAGCAGAAGAACTCAGCACCCCGAACCGCCACCAATCCCACCTAGACGAGGAAACTTCAACAATCCACAAGGCCCAAGCCGCCAGTCATTCTACCCAGAACTAACATATTTACCTCAACCACCCAGACAACAAATTTCATATCAATACAACGCTAGGCCTCCTCTACCTCAAAGGCAGGTTGTTCCACAGCAAAATCAACAACAATTTAATCCACAATATCAACAACGTTTTGGCAATCCCCGGCAACCACCACAAGAGCCTATGGATACATCGACAATTCGGACGAACAGAGTAAACTATATAAACAGACCCCGTATGCACAATTGGCCCCCAGCACCGAAAAGACCATCAGCTCCCCATTCTCAGCAAGCACACCCTAACAAGATGCAAAGAAACTTTCATATTGGTACCGATATGACTCAAGAAGAGGAAATCAGCCAATATGAGGATATACAAGCGAACGTAGACAACTCGAACGAATATGACCAAACTTTACAAGACTATACTGACATGACGCAACCGGACAATAACGATTCTACCGAGATCATGCAACTAACCGATATACATTTTTTAGATTAACCAATTCTTCGCTGCCATATTTTGAATGTGCAACGAAGAATGGAGATATATTAAAAATTCTTATTGATACCGGATCCAATAAAAATTACATACAATCATCCCTAGTAAAGAACCCTTTGTTAAATGAAAAACCTTTTTGTTGTAACTCGATCGGAGGTAACGTCCAAGTCACTCAGCATACTTTTGTCAATCTTTTTGGTCTTCAAAACATAAAAATTAAATTCTTTCTTATGCCCAAACTCAAATCGTTTCACGCCATTCTCGGGAATGACAGTCTTAAGAGCCTTTCTGCAGTTATACATACCAAAGATAACTACATGGTTATCAATAACAAAGTAAAGATAGGTATAAAACAGATGGCTTCGCAATCCATTAACTCACTTAACATTAGGATGAACCACATGACCTCAATACAAAGAAATTCCTTAGACAAAATTGTACTCGATTTCCCGAAACTCTTCGATGAACCTGAAGAGAAATTAACCTACACCACCGTGGTAAAAGGCGAGATTAGGACAACATCTGATTCACCCGTGTACACCAGATGCTATCCCTACCCTATATCTCTTAAAAGTGAGGTTGAAAAACAAATCAACAAACTCCTCAACGATGGTATAATTAGGCCTTCACGATCCCCTTACAATTCTCCCGTATGGGTAGTGCCTAAGAAAGCCGATGCTTCCGGAGAGAAAAAATACAGACTCGTCATAGACTACAGGAAGCTAAACAGTATTACCGTGGCAGATCGATACCCGATCCCTCAAATAAATGATGTGCTAGCACAACTAGGCCAAAATAAATGGTTTACTGTAATAGATTTAAAAAGCGGGTTTCATCAGATCCCCTTAAAGGCATCTGATATCGAAAAAACGGCCTTCTCGGTCAACAATGGCAAGTACGAGTTCACGAGGCTTCCATTCGGTCTCAAGAATGCTCCATCTATATTTCAGAGAGCACTCGATGACATACTGCGTGAACATATTGGTGCAATTTGTTATGTCTACATAGATGACATAGTCATTTTTAGTAAAGATGAGGCGACACACGAGCAAAATATTCGGAAAGTTTTCCAAACGTTACAAGCCGCAAATATGAAAGTGCAACTGGATAAGTGCGAATTCTACAAGAAAGAAGTAGAATTCCTTGGTTTTGTTATTTCGCCCAACGGCATTAAAACCAATCCAGAAAAGGTCAGAGCAATCCAAGACTTCCCCTACCCTCGTACCCTAAAGGAACTTCGCTCATTCCTAGGTCTGTCAGGGTATTATCGCCGCTTCATTAGGGACTACGCAAAGCTTGCGAAACCCCTAACAGCCCTTTTAAGGGGGGAGGACGGACGAATGTCCAAAAACCTCTCAGGCAAAAAAATAATCCACCTCGATGAACCAGATAAACACGACTTCCAAATAATTCAAGAAAAAATTAATAACGTCCTAGAAAATAATAATAGACAGATAGTAATTAACAAACTTGTAATAGATAAAATAAATAACGTAGCTAATAGAACTAACGAAATAAATAAATATGTAAAAGAAAATGGAAACATAATAGAACAGTTAGTCTTCAACATAAAATATAAATTAGATCTATTAAAAGAAGAAATAACAAACGTGGCATACGCCTTACATTGGGCAAGAGTAAATATTATAAATTCATATATCCTGTCGAATATTGAAATAAATACTATCGAAAAAATTATAAATAATAAAGAAATACCATTCAAGAATATAGAAGAGGCAATTGAGTTCTCAGAAATAAAGATAGCATTTAACAATGCTATTTTATTATACATAGTAAGTTTACCAACTGTAAATGAAGAAATTTGTAAAAAAATTATTATAAAAGCAGTAAGAGAAGAAACAAAAATAATAAAAATCGACTTTAAGGAAATTATAGAATGTGAAAACGAAATCTATGGAATTGTAACAGATTGTAAAACAGTGAATAAACTATCCATTTGTCCTAGAATTAATATTATTAACATAAGCAATACAACATGTATTCCAAACCTAATACGTAGTATTCCAGCCAACTGTACTGCAATCAACAACCAACACATTCCTGCGGTCGAAGAGATATCATCAGACATCATTTTCCTGAATCGGTACGATGGGCAAATCTCAATAAACAACAATATGGTCTCACTCAACGGTACGTTCCTTATAAGGTATGATAACAGCAGTATACAAATTGGAAAGAACACGTTTAATTCCATCGAAATCAGTCATCTCAACCCTCTCCCGCCAATCCTGCAACCAACTTCATCGGACAACATACTAGAAGAAGTTCTCTCGCTGGAAATGGTAAAAGAACTCCACACAAACAACACCCAGTACATCCAGCTCCTGAAAACCGACTTCAAAAATAATACTATGCTAAGTTTTGGAGCGTGTCTACTATCTTGCATTGTCATATTGGTCATCTTCAGGAAATTTACGAAAGCCAACAACTCAGTAGAGAATACCGTAACCAAACCAGAAGTATCGACAGAAGCCTTGGAGACTATCAAAAGCGAGCCGTCCCCACAACCAAGAGCAAGAACATCCCGCATAAGCCAAATACCATTCTTTTAAGCGGACGAGGGCGTCCACTCTTAAGGGCGGAGGAGTTAACGTAAAACAATCTATAACACATGCCACCGTCACACGGAGCAACGACCCGAAATCATGCCATCTAGCAACCTGCGATGAGACCTGCATCGAAAGCACTTTCGCACGGGCATATGACACCGACCGGCGACGACCGTACGATTCCAGGAAAATACATTTGAAGCAGAAGTGCAGTGGCAGCAGATAATTAGTATTTAAGCTAGTCGTAAGAATTTCAATGTCAGTCTTAAGTCAGGAGGCAGAAACGCTGCCGAATTTTTTAATAAAGTTTTTTTTAAATAAAACTAGAATTTAGTTTTATAACTTGTATGTCGCCGGGTCATCGTCTTTAATGTTTGACTTCATTTGGAGGGTATTTTCAAAGCTGTTAATTTTTACTGGCCAGTTTTTAGTGTTGCTGTCCTTTCTTAGTGCAATAGGTATAGGTTGTTGAAGACGCAGGGAATATGAATTGATATCACTTTAAATAAGTAAGGCCGCCAAAAAGGATTGAGAGTTGGGTGCCATGAAATAAAGTCTTATGCAAAAAGGTCCAAAAAGTAATTTTGGACTTTATTGCACTTCTGAAATTGCAATAAAGTCCAAAACGATTTTTTGGACTTTATTTCATTTTCAAAATAAAGTCCAAATCGAAGTGGAAATAAAATCCACAATGCATAAACAGTAGAATATGTATGGGGGGGCATGCTGCCCCCCTGCAACCCCCTGCACATCTTTCAAGTCCAAAAAAGTACAAAATTACGTTTTGGACCTTTTTGCATAAGATTTTATTTCATGGCACCTGAGAGTTGATGTAACTGGAAACTGATTTCAATTTCATACTGGACATCGTTGCCAAGGATGTATAGAATTCGAGTTGCAAAGGCTGTTTTTTTAGAGGTATACAAATTTAATCCTTACATATAATAAAACTGTAGGCATTTTCTTTGTCAGCTAAAAACTCGAAAACTACTGGACAGATTTCGATGAAACTTTTTTTAAATGCTCCTTAAGACTGTGAGACTGCTATAGGCTATGTCGTTTATAGCCACGTCCTTAGGAACAGTTTTTAGCCAAAATGTATTTTTTGAAGTGAAAATATATACATACACATATACCTTGCTACGATTGGAAGTTTATACTTTTGCGATCGTCAAACAACCACATTCGATAAGGGTTGATTTGTTTTCGCAGTGAGTGCTATGGTCAGTTGTATATTATGTAGGTATGTATATTATGATTGTATGTCCGATGAAGGATGGGGATGGGGTGAGGCGTGCGTGCTGCAGAATGGCATGGGGTATATTAATAATCTTCATAAGAGAAGAGACGTATAATACAAAACAGGTTTCATTTCAGAATTTCATTCGATATGTGGTATGGTAACTGTGTTGGGTTGGGGTAGGTAGTTGTTTGGATTCTATAGGAAGAGGGAAGCAAAGGAAAGGAAAGGAAATGCAGTATATTAAACAAGTAGCAAGATCAATTAGAGGGAGGGCGATGCAGAGGGTGCACATTATATATCCAATGCATTACATCCATTATCGCATATCGCCACGCAACGCAGTAGGAATTTTATTCTGATATGACGTAAAAGGGTAGGGTTGGGGTAGTTGTTTGGATTCCGTAGTTCTACTTTGGGGTTGTTGTCGCACATCGAAAGCAATTTTTCATGAACAGATAGGTTAGGTACCTACTGTGTATGAGTGACTTACTTCTGTCCAGCCAGTTTGTGAAATCTATATCTATACATATAATAAAACTGTAGGAATTTTCTTTAGCCGTTAAAAACTCGAAAACTACTGGACAGATTTCGATGAAACTTTTTTTTAAATGTTCCTTAGGACTGTGAGACTGCTATAGGCTATGTCGTTTATAGCCATGTTCTTAGGAACAGTTTTTAGCCAAAATGTATTTTTTGAAGTGAAAATATGTATATACATTCGAGGGTTGATTTGTTTTCGCAGTAAGTGCTATGGTCAGTTGTATATGTAGGTACATATGTATATTATGATCGTATGCCCGTTGCCGGATGGGGATGGGGTGCGTTCTACAGTATGGCATGGGGTATATTAATAATCTTCATAAGAAGAGAGACGTATAATACAAAACAGGTTTTATTTCAGAATTTCATTCGATATGTGGTATGGTAACAGGGTAGATTTTGGGTAGGTAGTTCCTTGGATTCCATATAGGAAGAGGGAAACAAACGAAAGGAAATTCAGTATTACAAATAAGTAGCAAGATCTAGGAGAGGGAGGAATTTTCTTTTTCTCCTAAAAGCGCGAAAACTACTGGACAGATTTCAATGAAACACTCAAAAGTGTAATTTTAAATGAACCAAATATAATTTTGTGCGAGCGGGCAAGGCGAGCACGGGTCCAGCTAGTATGAAATAAAACATTTGAAGCTTATGTTAATGTCTATTATATTATATTTATTTAATAGATAATGTTATGCCATTAGTGTTTAAAAATGATTTCGGGCATAAGCGCGCCACGGCTAGTGCCAATGAATCGCAATCGTGAAGTCCAATTTTCGACAACTTTATAGAGCAACTGGGGCCGTATATCAGCAATAATATGGCGAATGTTGACTTCGGAATCGTCCAACGTCTCTGGTTTATCGGCATAGAGTACCAGTGATTTCACATAGAAAGAAAGTAATCTAAAGGTGTGAGATCACAGGATCTTGGGTGCCATGCCAATTCGCAGAGGTCCATTGCGCGAAATTATGCGCTCAGCAAATGTTTCCCGCAATATATTGATGGCGTCGCGCGCCTTGTGGCATGTTCCGCCATCTTATTGAAACCAAAGTTCTTTCACATCAATGCCATCCAACCAGCTGGATCTTATAAACTTTTAAGCCAAGATCTTTCCGTAAAATCTTCCAAAAAGTGGATTGACATAGCTCCGATTGCTGTGAACGATGGCGAATCGAATCATTCGGATTCTCCTCAACACTGCGCTCCACAACGGCAATAAATTCTTCTGTTCACACTGTTTGTCATCTTTTGGGGATGCGTATTATCCACTAGAGTGTACGTGGTGCGAAAACGGTTCATCGCGTTCCGAATAACCTGCTCAGATGGACGATTAGGTGAGGTTAGGTTGTATAGGGTCAGGACCGGGCACCATATTGGGCCCATCGCCATTCCTGAGGGAATTTTAACGGTCAAAAATATAAACCAATTCGCTTAAGCAATTAATTTCCCTACAAAACCTAAAAATTGTTTTAATTTTGTTAGTAAGGCCAACCTCCTCCAAATTGTCGAAAAAGTACCTTCCAAGGTGTTTCCTCCTGTACCGAGCAATTGCTTGACATTCACAGAGAAGATGAGTAATATCCTCCGCGATATGTAAGTCCTCGCAATGCCTGCATCGCATGTGTCCATTTCTGTTAACCCTAGTCTCATGGTGTGCTTCCTTAGAAGACAGTGCCCGGAGAGAATCCCTATTGCCGTTCGTAGCTTAGATCTGCTGAGCTTTAATAATTCTACAAATATTTTTTTTGATCCAGCTTAGGCCACAGAGCCTTTGAGACCCTGTGACCGACTATATCTGACCATCTTTGATCTGCCCTAATTTTAATTTTCTCGAGAATAATTATCTTGGCCACGGCTATTGGTGGTCTTATGCCTTGAATGGTTTCGAGTTGTGAAAGCTCTGCTCCGTTTTTGGCCCGAATGTCGACCCTTTCGTTGCCCTCAATATTGCAGTGTCCGGGTACCTAAAGACAATATAGACAGCTATATTCTTGTTGGATATTGATCCCATTTCAAGTATATCCGCAGCTTTGAGCACGACCAGAACCTCTGCCTGGAACACACTGCATGTATCCGGAAGTCTTAATCACACGCGTAGGTCTATATCCCTCGAGTACCTGACCCTGTACCCTCCTTAGTTTTGGAACCATCCGTGTAATTCGAAATTTCATTTTCATTCGAAACTTCATTGCTTCATTGCCAGTCCTCCCCATTTGTATATATGACTTTCATCCTTAGTATGGAGCTATGTCCTACTTGTCTAGTTTTGAAGAGCCCAGAGTTTGTTAGCCGAAGCGCACTATTACCTGCTTGTAGTTTTATTTGTAGATATATTGGTAAAAAAACATAAACGCCTTAAGTGCAGATCGACGATTATGTCGACCGTTAAATGGACGTAGCGAATAAAACCATATCTTTCGAAATAAGTTCGCACAATTTGCACCCGTTTTTCGGTGTTAATCTATTTATCATAAAATGGCAAAACGTGATAACGACAAATGAAGTTTCAACTGTCAAATTGATAACTGTAGAAACAGTGTTGCCAGTTTAAAAACCAAACCTTAAAAAACACACTTTATACATACATACATACATACATTTTCAATGGCCCGCTTATCCATTAAGTGGGTCGCGGGAGTAGGTTACCTAAGTGGACCCTCCATAGCTCTCGATCCTCCGCCATCGACTCCAAATCCTCAAGGGCAATCCCCATACGGGTAGAGGAGAGATTATGAATTTGATCTAACCATCTCATCCTGGGTCTACCTAGGGGACGCCTGCCCGATGGTACGGATTCCATAGCGCGTCGTGGGATCCTGATCGGGGACATGCGTTTAACATGACCAAACCACCGAAGCATGGACCGCTCCGTCCGGAGAAGTAGCTGCTCGACATTGAGTTCCTCACGTATTCTGGTATTTCTAATGCGATATCTACGAGTCACACCAGCAATAACACGGAGAAATCTCATTTCGGCAGCTTGTATCCGCGATCTTATTCTTTCAGTCATTACCCAAACCTCATGACCATAGGTAAGAGTTGGAACAAACACCGAATTAAAGACTGACAACTTAGCTTTGACACCAAGTTCAGTCCTCCTGATAACAGAATGACCAAGCTGTCTCAAAATCGATCCAGCCTGACCAATCCTACAAGAAAACTCGGCATTGCTCCTTCCATCACTCGTGAATAAGACCCCGAGATACTTAAACTTCTCCACCTGTTTCAATGGGACTCCACTAACATGCAGAGTGCATTGAACAGGCGTTCTGGAGACGACCATCACTTCAGATTTGTTCACATTTACCTTCATCTCAGCTTCAACACAAACGTTTCCAAACCGCTTTCTTCGCATGATTCACAGATTCTAGATTCACTTAAACTAAGCCCATGTTGGTTAAAGTGTTTTTCGAAAGTTAATAGCACCAGTCGTTGACAGACTGAAGTGCAGATTTTTATCAGACATCCGGTCTAGTCTACGTGTAGTGAGGTATCCGAAAATCTTGTTCCTTTTAGAGCTGTATCCGATGACATCAGTGTGACATAGAACTCACAACAGTTTCAGGGAGACTTTAAGCGCACGCGCCAGTTTCCATCAAGTGACTAGCCAAAGCCTTAGACGCGCAGCTTAGGTTTTGTCAATACATTTATTCTTCAGTAGTCATAAGGACAGCATAATACTAATTCTGCCTGAAAGAAACGCCCGTCTTCCCAGCTATAAGCTAATTTTATTTCCACAAAGATTGGCTGGTTCTGAATCGTCTCATCGTAGAGTAGATATTCATCGCCTGCTGTCATGTAAACTGTCAGAGAAAGCCATGAGTGTGAAGCACATGATTCGTTTTTAAAAAGCAGGGAGGGTCCAAATAAAATAGATCCAAAGTTTTCGTCTCGGAATTACTACACCAAAGCAGCTTAGGTACCTACTCCAAAAAATATTTCTTCGCTAGCGTATATAATGGGATGGTGGTGACTGGGTCAGAACAATTAGCTTCCCTCGATGATCCTTTTAAAGGAATGAGATAATTGCAACATTTCTTTAATACAGCATTTATCGATCATGTCCAAATGAGCTTTTTAGTTTGCACTTAAACAACAGATACCACGACGACATCATCAACACACTGGCCTGATTCATGATGACAATCGACATTTGCACGACATTTGCACGAATCCCTTTTGAAATATTTGAGAACTTAATATATTGTGACGTATAAGGCGGCTCTCAGATTGAGGCAACAAGCAATAAGCAACTATAGTTACTATAGCAACTGCCAATAAACAATCAGCAACATTTTTCGTTCGAGCGATATTTAGTTGCTTTGATGTGAGAGTAAAATAATTGTGAGCGATAATTTTGCGTGTTTCCTATTGCCAGTTGCTTATTGTTGCTTATTAGTACCGAAAATGCCCATTCCCAGTATATATGCTATGGAGTCCCACTCGCAATAGCTAGTTAAGTGAAGCTTCGACATATAAATCGATTGGTACTCAGACCAAGGCCACGCACTAAGCGGCAACAAATATTTGAAACATATGAAATTGTATGGTTGTGGTGGCCACGCGGTCGCTGAGCGACAAGCGACGTTTTTGAGCGGCAGAGCGGCGTCGCTCAGCTTTCAATTCTGTTCTATTATTTTAGTGCAGTGCTGATCGGCAAGAAATTATCATGTCAAATTTTTCCAAAGTTTATTACCTTTTATTGAAAAATTTAATGAAATTGAAAAACTCGAACTCAGAGAAGGGTATCAGAAAATGATTTTAAACAAAAGCAAAGGATCAATAGATAATCAAAAATAAACTTGTTTTTTGTTTTTAATTTACCTTAAAGTTAAATCAAGTCTCTGGTTATGCAGAAATTGCTTTCTTTCTTTTGGTACGAACTTTTTCTTTGCTTTTTAGTTTGCACTTAAACAACAGATACCACGACGACATCATCAACACACTGGCCTGATTCATGATGACAATCGACATTTGCACGACATTTGCACGAATCCCTTTTGAAATATTTGAGAACTTAATATATTGTGACGTAAATAAGCAGCAAATAAATTGATTGTATTGACATATACGCAGATAGTGCCTGAATTGGTCTTCATGTTGTCGAAGATTGTTAAACAAATGGTGGAATTTGCCATAACCTGATCTTTTCGGTTTATTGGATGAACACCAACTCCTCTTTTTCTTAAACTTCAAATAATTCTGTAAATGTTGAAACGACTTCCTTGTAAAAGACTGCGGCGAGCAACACTCGACATTGACATTTCCACAACTAATCGCTCAGGAATTGCCGCTTATTAAATGGCCACTTGCCGCTTATGATTGTCGCTCAGATTTTTTCGTGGCCTTGGCCTAATGGGCAAAGAATAGGAAAACTATTTAAAAAATGTCTCAATTTACCATAAGAGCCCAGGGGACTCACTTATTTGGCTTGGTATTCCGATGTATACCTTGACGTATGCAGTCATATTTACTTAATAACTTATGCTGCTTACTTAGGTAGAGATACAGTTCGGGCCTCGGGGTAGACCTGGGAATCAACCAAAACTCCTTCCAGTTTCAGCGGTCTTTGGCTTACTCCAGTCTAACTTGTGGTCTTCCAACCCCATACCTAACCTTGGGGCTTATTCCTAAATGCTCGGCGAATCGCTTTTCATGGCGGATTTATATTTTTATATTTCCAAAAGCGATTTGATCCAATCAAAAGTGATAGCTATTTAAGTGACGGATTTATTGCGGATAAAAAATCAAACAATTTAATGGTAAATTGTAAGTCTAATTGAACAAAGACTGGAAATCACAGTTCGCATTTGAGAATAAGCAAAAGCGAAGACGGTCGAAATCGAAGCATCGCTTTCAATACGATCCACCGCGCATTTGGGAATAACCCCCCTTATCTTGACAGCAGTCCTCCAATAGTCCAGAAAATTGCTATTGCGATTAACCTTCCAGGGAATGATGGAGAGAAGGAGTTAAGATACCAAAGAAAGGCGATCTCAAAAATGTAATAAGTGACGAGGTAACTATTATTCTCGAGGTGATAAAGTTGAGAGTCAAGACAACACTCACAAGTCACAATGCATCAAATGTGTTTTCACAGTTTCAAGACCTACCATATATTTATACATAATTCTCGAGCAAGCACACGAGATTAAGTCACAGCTTTACCTCATGCTTATAGATCGTCGGCTGAGTTCTTAAGTGTTCAAACTACCAAAGTTTAAATTGTTCAGCAAGCGACTTTTTGTATTCATTTTGCTTGTAAGTTTTTTACTAAATATGCAAACGTCTCCAAACAAAAAATAAAAAAAAAAAACAATATATTTTTTGGTCCTAATAGTAGCAGAAACAACGTTTAAATGCCTTACACGTATTTAAAAAAAAACATTTTGATAGATGATCCAACAAGGAGATTGAACAAGCCACCATACATATACTAAACGTTTGAGAAAAATACTGGAGAATGAACATTTTTTTGGATATTGAACAAACAAGAACTCAGTGCACTGTTCCTGAAGCAACATGAATTGTATGGACTTACACCTTAGAAAAGAAAACTCAAAAGTTAATTTTATTATTTAATAATTCAGTCTTTTTAAACTCAGGTAGTTCAGTTTTAAAAAGTAAATAACAAAATTCAATCAAGAAGAACAAACTTAAAAAGAGAATAAATAAAGGAACTTTTAAAGTTAATTTCGTTGGTTTAATAATATTTTGTAGAATTCAACGTCACATATTGGCATCCAAGGGAGCATTGATTGTATATCATTCTTTTTCTCTTTAGAAAGTAAGTTTAACACTTTTGTTGTGTTTTGTACTTTTGGCAGATCACGTTTTATTTCATCTGATTTATTTGTGCTCTTCTTCGTTTTAATACGTTGTGGCATAACTGAAACACTAAATATATTAGCTTCTTCACCGTAACTCTCACGAAATTTTATATGTGACGGTTTGTCATAAATAATTTCTCTGGCTTTGGTATATGGGATGAATTGTAGTCCATTAGTAGCTGCGCTAAAGTTAAAAAAATCGTTTGCCGTACACTGCATAATTTTTAAGGACACATTGCGGTAATGCATGTCCTTGAGTTCACGAATAAGTGACAAAGGGCTGTAATAAAATATGTGTCTCAAATGTCTATCGATAACACTATGAACAGCGTCCAATTCCTGTATTCTGGAATGTCCAGGTACGGATAAGCGTTGTTCAATCCTTTTTACATTTTGATTTTCTTCCAGGAATTTTAATAGTGCTAAAGACGTTATTCTATTCCTGTTTTGCGGAATACAGGAGTCCGACCACAGAATAAAGCCAGTTACATCGGGATTGTCAGCCAGTACAGCTTTCAGTATTTTGATTAGTGTACTAGCAATGTCGTTGCCACTCCGTCCGCTTTGAGATTCATACCAAACCGCACAATACGTTATTTTGTTAAGATTACACAGTCCAGTCAAATTATACATGTTGAGCTTCCTTTTATAATAAAAGTTTGACACATTTGAATACGGCAGTGTAAAAACACTTTGCAAATCGTATGATACAACTGCCACATTTGGATCTCTAAGTTCACGATCAGCTTGTCGTCGAAGTTTAGCATTTTCATTCAACTGCTTGTGATATATGTAGTTCTTTTTATCTTTATCTGTTTGGTCTTGATTATTGTGAAATCTCGTGCAAATGTCGCACAAATCCTTTTTTGGTTTGTAGAAACTCAAATTATACTCTGTGTTAAAGATGTTTCTGAAATAATTTAATATATAACAGAATATTATACAAATTTTCTTAATATGAAGTTAAATAACCAACCTGTAAGTATAAAGTGTAACGTGATTACTTGGTACTTCGTTTTTGTATAATTGATACATTTTGCACACATCTAAATTCGATTCAAGATACTGCCTTTGAGTATTTTGCCGTACATAATGGGAATCAATACACGGAAAGCTTTCAATATGTTGTCTAACTTTTTTAAGTTTTTCCGGATCAATTTTTCGTGAATTGGTTTTGCCCTTTAGCATGGGTTTTGGCGAGCCATTGTTATTATTATTATTTTTGAAAAAATAATAGATTCTGTTTTGGGAAATATTTAATGTCGCAAAGAAAAAAACTTTGCAAACTTGAGAACGCTGACCAAAATTCTCAAAATAATATTTAAATGTATATTGTCTACGCGAAGTTGTAGAAGATGTCCGTTTTCTAGCAGTCTTGGTTCTCTGAACAAACTTACTGTAAAAGCATGTTTTGAGCTCATCTGTTAGCTTCCAGAACTCCGAATGAATGTTTTCGCGAACTGGTTCAGAAAAGCTTACACAACAATTCAACTTACAGTCTTTGCCACAAATAGTTTGCTTGAGTCCTTTTTTAGGGAACTTTCTCCCAGCTGGCTTCACATATTCCTTTCCCTGTTCTCTGAGGGTTTTTATTAGGTCTTTTTTCCAATGTGTCGGATTACGCGATTTTTTCTTTGAAGGTAAATCAGAATTCTTAACTGATCTTGGTCTAAGAAGTGGATCGTGTGATTCTACTGAACTGGGAGTTCCATCCCTGAATCCATATTTCACTTTCATTTCTTCACTTCCCAAACCAAAATCACAATCGCCTTTCTCAGAGTCCAGGTCATTTAGAATGCAGTTCAATTCCCTGAAATTATACCTTCGTAACTAAACAAGAACAACAAATGAATTAACAAGAACAATTACTCTTGAATGATTTCTGGTATAAATGGAACTGGTGACGAAAGTCTTTCTGATGTACTCGCAACGGAACTAACAATATCGTGGCTATAAAAATATCAATAATATTGAATTAGAATTTCTACAATCCTTTTAATTATATTACCTACCTCTGAGCACATTGCGAATTCATTATGCAATATTTATTGCAAAATAACTTTAATAAATCTGCCACACGGTTTTAAGAATGATAATGAATTCCCGCCAAAATTTCTGTCAAACGATTAAGTACACTCAAAAAAGAAGGAGATTGAACAAAGTAACAAACTAATAAAGTAAAGAGAATTCACTTGGATTTTGTTCAATCTCCATTTATATGGAGATTGAACAAATGTGAACTAATTAGACGTTTTGTTATTTCCCATGTGAATTTGTTCAAACAGACAGTAAAGTGGCACTTTGAACATTTAAGAACTAATCGGTGGACTAAAAAACGTGTTTTTTGGGTCTATTGAACAAAATGAAAAAAATATATTTCCCAAACTATTAAAGATAGACTATTTCTGACTGCGCCAATAACCTAAGAACCTAAGAATCAATAATAATCCCATTTTCGGAAAAATTGGAGATTGAACACTTAAGAACTCAGCCGACGAGATGTTAAATGGATGTCAATTGTCAGAGGAGGAGTTCTCCAAACAATAAGTTCTCTTAGAAAGAAGTCATGCAACAACTTTAAGAGTTTCGTTCTACACAATAGGCAGCTCTTAGTCTCTTTTGAAGTGCAGAAGGGAGTGAGACAATATATAGTTGTGTTTTTATGAAACCTCGCCAGCTAGTAGTTGCCAGTAGTTGGCAGTTGAGGCACATTTCACATGCTAATTAAAACAACAAACTGCTGACAACTGCTGGCAACAACTCTTGATTTTCTCCCCAGCTGGAGAGCTGTTGGCTGGTAGCTAGCTAAATTTAATTCACAATGAGCAAACAGGTGGCGCTCATGCACACAACATTCCACAGAAAAATGTCAGAATTTATCAAATATTTCTACCAAATGCATAATTTTATACGAAATGCTGGTATGCTTTTAGGCTTATTGCCTTAAATTGATTCGGCTGGCTTCATCTTGCTGGCAACTGTCAAAATGAACGGCTGGCTGGCGATGTTTCGAAAAAACATGCCTATTGAATCCAATGGAAAGCTAGACGAGACCTAGAAGTAAAAACCAGAATGATGTGTTCAGTTGGCAAAACCAGTCAGACTCTTCGAGTGAAAGCCGTACTTTGTAAAACCTAGAAAGTTTCACCAAACACCATGAGAAAATTTCGGGCTTTTTTTATTTGATATCTACGATGCATCCTAAAGATTCTTTGGCCACAAATTTATATCCAACCAGAAATTGTGGCGAAAAACTAGTCAACTAGTCACTGTTGGATATCGAAATACGGTCACACACTAAGAAAGGCAAATGACAACATTGAACTAGAACTAGAAGACCAAGAACAACTGTCTTAGTGGACCCAGAGAAAAACGAAGTCAAGGCTGAAATATCTAGCTGCAAACAATACCAGTAGCCGCCCGGAGTTGAAGGAACTTGATGACAAAGATGATGCTTCTCGCAGACAATACGATTCGCTAACCCCTGTTGGAACCATTTACGACTAAAGTTTTCTTTTGTTTGCTAGCATCAGATAGTTTTTAGCTCTATGAAACCCTATACGAAAAAGGAGCCCAATCGCCCTCGAAGTGAATGCTGACAAAGTGGGTAGGCTCTCATCTTTTAAAACGCACATCAAATTTGTATTAAAATTAAATCTGTCACAGATAATCGGATTGTCGTGGCGAAGAAAAGTTATTATCAATAAATAATGCATTCAGACAGCGCAAACTTATCTCCGATATCTGCGTTCAGATAAATATTCAGAATTTGATGTTTATCTTCTTGTTCTTCTGTTTTATTTTTTATTTTATTTTTTTGTAATTTTCACGGTCAAGTGGATTAGAGAGTCTATACAGTATCCGTATCCCCAGAGTGAGCAAGATACAGTCAGATTCACACTACCCACTCTCGGCTGGAGTCGTCCTCTGTATACGCACATCTTTCGCATTTACCCCACGGCCGGGTGTCTTGGCCCAAATCTGACGTAAATTCAAACGAATTTGCCTGTAGTACCCTCCCAGCCCACCGTGTATATAATATAGAATCGTTCAGATATGAGAAATTATTACCGTCAAACCGATGGCTGCACTATCGCGCACATATACATGCAATGGTTAGTCCATTTCTTGCCCAACTCTCTTCGCTGGAAATGGAAATGGCTATTTTTACAACATATACATATTGATATCCCATCTAACCGGCCCGCCCTTCCGCCGATCCGACAAATCTTGATCCAATAAATTTGTTGTTTGATTCTGTGATTTTTTTTTTCGATCGCATACATTCAGTCTGTTCGTTCCTTTTGATCTCCCTCCCTGGAATATCGAAACGTCGCGCGTATATTTTCTTTTGCAGTCATAAATTATTAGTTCGCGAAACGAAATCACACGGATCGCCGCAGGATTAGCAAATTATCGCTGTTAAATTGCAGAACGCGTCCTGAATATTAATTTGATTTTATTTCCATTGTGTCTATATAGAGAGGGTCCTTTTTTTTCGGTGGTGGTGGTGGTGGCCTTCTGTACTCATGAGTATCTGTAAGTGTTACTTTTCGATAAAAACAAAACTGCGAAACAATGAAAAGCTAATTTTGTCGTTTGCACAATGCAAAAGTGGATGTGATAGGGACCAGGCGCATGGTGCATGGGATAGGTCATTCATCTCGAGAATAGTGCTGGGTGTAAAATTTCCTCTCCTTTGTTGATTGTATGTATAAGAAAACACACAGAATATGCTGTGAAACAAGATTTCCTACATGCAAATTGGCTTAGATACGACAACGCGGATACGCACACCGTCTGTTGGATGTTGGGAATCGAAGTGCATCTTTCGCCTATTGAGTTTGTGGTTTGAGAGTACGTTGACTAGTTTGAGGCAGTGCAGTGTTAATTGTTGTTGAATTGGATTAATTGCAATAAATAAAAACAGACACGAATAATTGGTAAGAAGGTGGCAATGTGAGTGAAAAATCAAACATAATTTAAAAAGTGCTTATCTGCGGAGGTCTAATGACTCGAAAGTAAGTGGAATTCAAACTTTTAATTGTGGCTAAATTCAGACCAATGCCATTTGGCATGATCCTATACCCACATCTATTCTAGTATTAATCGGTATCCAACCCTCCTACTGATGGCTTTCAGTCTTACACCACAAAGTGGTTGCGGATGCTCCTCAAATGTACGCCTCTCACACTAAGGTAGGACTAGGGGATGGGCGTTTCTATGGTACGTAGTCCTTTCTGGTTAGATTTAAAAACTTTCTGTCAGTAGCGACTTTAGTAAACTCACGACTACTACCAACGGGGATCATGACGTAATCTCGAATGACAAAAATCTCGAAGGCTAAAAATCTCGAAAAGTTTTTTTTTAATCTCCAATGCAAAAATTTCGAGTTTTTTTTTAAATACCTATAACGCTTTATCAGATATTTGCAGATGTATCTTAGTTCTGCACTTAAATTGCTGGAAATTGTAGTCTTCCGGAAATATATCCCCAGGAAGCGAGTTCCAAAGTTTGCTTGTCCTGTAACAAAAGGAGTTTTGGAAAAATTATGTCCCCGCGGTTGTCAAGTGTACATACTGTAAGGTCATGAGCATTAGCTGCCTGTCTTGTGGGGCGCCCAAAAGTTGCATTTCGAGGGATAATGTCTTTGAGTTCCTCGGAACATCTACCATGGAAATACCATGGAAGAACTAATTTGTTCACATCCCTGACTGTGTGATGTAGCCGCATTCACAGGCCCACTTTTTAAGATCCTGGATATAAGAGTGCTGTCATCAGCAAAGCTGTAGATATCATTATTTGTGGCTCCAAGGAAATCGTTGATGTGGAGAAGAAATAGAGTTGGAGAAAGAATAGATCCTTGGGGCACTCCTGCATTTATACACCATCTACAACAACTTGGATCGATCTTCCCAGAAGAAAATTTTACATCCATCCGCAGAGTTGTTGTGGTAATGTGGTAAGACGCTAACTTGCCTAGTTAGGGCTCTATGCCAGACTCAGTCAAATGCCTTTGATATGTCCAAGGCTACGGCTCTCTGGATTCGCCGTGTTGTTCAATTGCTTGCGTCCATAAGTGCGTTACTTAGATTAACAGGTCTTATTAATCGATGGCCTTCTAGATATTTGATTATTTCGACATTTATTGCGAGCGCTCTTCCAGCAAGAAGGAAACGTCTTCTGGGAGTACGACATGCTAAACAGCTTACATAGTATACAGGTGCAAGTTTTGATGCACAGCTCTTGAGTTTTATAGCCGGGATTCCGTCTGGCCCAGTTGCCTTATTGCAATCTAGTTTTTTAAGAATGCGTTGAATTATTCGAGGCCGAAAATTCACTTCTGCCATCGATGTTAGCACCCTCGGGATATTTGGTGGCTCTAGTTGTGCAGAATCTAGGGTGGAATTCAGTGAAAACATGCTAGCCAAAAGATCTGCCTTTTCTTTAGGTGTTCTTGCTAGCGTGCCGCCTTTAACTAGACGTGGAAAGGAAGAGCAACTAAAGTTAGAACTGATTGTCTTTGCCATTGACCAGAATGCGCGAGAGCCGTTAGGACATCCAATTAATTTGTTAGTAACTCTTTCGTTGTAACTTGTCTTCGCCGATTCAATGATTAGGTTCCATCTATTTCGAAGAATTATAAATTCAGGTCTTTTTTGCTCCGAAGGGTTCGACCGCCATTCACGGAAAGCCTTGCTGCGGTAACTCGCTTATATTCTTTGATCAGAGGCTTATTATTGTCTAATCTGTATATCTGCAGGGCCTCCATCGTCCGACACCTGTGGCCTTTTAGGTTAGCCTTAGGACGTAACTCAATCGAGAAAAACCGAAATATATAAATATTAATTGTAAGCAACATAGATACTATAAGTTTCAAGTTATTCAGACAAAAACATTTTTGCTTCAGGTACCATTATGACTTCACGATAAGCGTTTTGAGCTGTAACATAACGAAGCAGTCAGGAAAAACTCTTTTTTTTTACCGCCGTTCAAACAGCATGCTAGGATCAAATATGCAGTCCTAGACTTTAGATATACGATTTCGCCGAACATCTTGTGCTTTTAACAGATCTGACATCTGAAGGTGCGGCAACACTGGAGGAAGTATACCTAGTCATTTTCCAAATGCGAATCAGAAGTTTTGACTCTTTTGTTCGCTCGTATTACAGTCGTAGACAGGCAGACATCCCCGACTTTTGAATTTGAGGTTACCCGTCAAATTCGTCTTGAGTGTGTGGTTTTAGCGGTATTATACTATTCTATCATGTTTTTGCACAGTTTCTTTCAATGTTTTGTATGCTATTTCGCGTATGCTCAGAGTATGGTCAAAGGCAGTATACCAATGACCCGATACGTCAACCATTTGCCAAATATTCAGCAAAGGCTAATGCCCAAAACACATGTGCAGAAATTCTGAACGCTTCACTGCAAGCAATACTGCAGATGAAACAGATATACAGAATTCAATTTGCATCGGTTGCAGCTGTCAATGTGGGGAAAAATACGAGAGTGCAATACAGACAACAAATAATTCCCGTCTCTCTTTTCCTCGTATGTATCAGTAGCTGAATTTAAAAATTCGGTGCTGCCAAGTCTATTTAATTTAATTCACTGCGTTGCTATGCAGTGGACACGTTGCAGTGCTGCGATGGGTGCAGAATTTACATGTGTATCACCACATAAGAACATGTGTATTCTAATCTTGCTGCACAGTGAATTCTGCACGTGTGTTTTGGGTATAAGGCTGAGGAAAACCCAAGACGTTCAGAATAGTGGCTCACAGAAAATATATCTACTAGTTGTGGATAAATAGAAAAATTACTGGACTTGTACGACTCGAACAAAAAAAGACACTGCATATGTACGTACTTCGTATTCATGATGAAGGAAGTGGCGCTAACTGTATGGCCCTAATCTTAGTAAGCCATCAATTCCATCGTATCGAATGCAAACAGGTCGTAGGTACTCTTTCTATACTTAGCAATCCATCTTAAAGGTCCACCGTCTTTAGGCAGTTCGAATTCTCCATGCAAATAGTGGAATGAAACCTTCATCTTTAAAAAAACCACACTTTGACACTTTCGCATTTAACACGCAGCATCTCTTCTTCCATTATTTACCACGTCAAATTGACCGTTTAACAAGAGAGCTTGCAAACACAACTTCCGTTTAATTCTGAGTAAATATTTGTGACCCCCCACACGTAGGTATGTTTGCTGTATATGTGTACTGTGCCAGCGACGACTTCTGAAGTTCAAATCAACTCAAGTGTTTAATTGTGATGAGTAGGTCAGAACACTTGTAGCATTGACACAATGCCGACCAAGGAAATACCAAATAAATACGCTTTTCCAACAATATGTCAACTTTACTAATTGTATTGATTTTTTATTTTTTTTTCAGATCATCAGTTTCCAATTGATCTGACGAATGTAGCCAAAGACCACACAAATCTGGAGAACGATCCTTTGCAGTCGCTCTATCGGCGTTTATGTATATTGAACCGATGTGCCACCATGCGATTGGATAACAGTCATAAGTCCCATACTCCACAGGTAAATTTTAGTAACAAAAATTCATTGTTGGGCTTGGAATGAAATATGTAAATAACTAATAAGTTTGTAAGGATAATGGCTCAAAGCTTTCCGAGGGCTTAAGGGCATAGTCAGAATAAAATAAAAGCTTGCTGTGCCAACATTAACGTAATTGAAAACTTTACTAAAGTGAGCTTACGAAAGAGCTTTAAAAGCTTTTATTTTGATTTATATAAAAAGACCAGAAAATTCTCTCGGGAATCATTTACATAGTCAGTTTTTCGTTGGTTAATGATAACGAATGCTGTTTCATTTGCCGAAAAGCTTTTTAAAAGCGCTAATGTAGCTTTCATTCGGACAGAGATTGGGATACCTAAGTCAAGAGTTTGGTCTAGTAATCCCTCTCAGAAAGTCAACTTACCGTACAGCTGATTAAAGGAATAAAATACTAGTCAAGAGCTTTTTAGAAAAAAAGCTTTATCTTCCAGATATCTAGTTTAAGGATACAGGGGTAGGATATATTTAGTAGGAGGTGACAAATATTACAATTTCTAATAATGGCAAAGCTTTTGGCTATATTGGCGAAAATAAAAGGCGGTTATTTTAATTACTGAGAACTTATTAAACTCTGGTAAATGTGACAGTTGCAGTAGAATTCCAAAAGTGTATAGAGAAACTTCAAAAGCACTAAAGAAACTAAGAATTTGCGTCGTGTCACTAAAATCTACTGAAACTCTTACCCTAGGTACGTATCAAATCTTTCACGCTGCGAACTTCACGTATGAACTTTTTGGATACAATGTTATTTAGTTTTGGCAGAGTTTTAAAATCGAGCTTTTAGAAGCTATACTGACAAAGTTTGCCTTGTCGAATTTTTTTTTCAAAGGGATACCTAACATTCCAATTCAACAAGTTTCCTAATTTTGAAGACATTTCCAAGCCCTTTAATCGTACCACCTCTTTTAAGCCTTATTACTTCTCCGATAATTCTTTTACTAATTTCCCTTCGTCTCCACCCACAGAAGGAAGACTCCGACGATGAGAACTGTGCCCTAAGTGAAAATTGGACATTCCAGCCTCACATTCGACGTTGGTCGCGCATCGGAGAAATGGGCCTTGAACTGCCCACCAAGTTGACGCAAGACAAAACCGAGAGTTCATCAAAAGAATCGAGCCCCGACCGTTTTGAAGATGACGACACTTATGACATATCCGGTGCTGCTCTTAACATTTCATTGCCCCACGAACAATGCGATGGAACGGCTCAAAACGATTCCGACTCCTCGGCGGTTCGGCTTCGGCGTACGGGTAGCGAACGCCTTAAAGATGGCGCCAAGGCGCTGCTGCGACGTGTCGAATCGATCAAGTCACGTCGAAGAAAACGCCAAAATCGCGAGGGTATTGTCATTAGTGGACCCCAGGCTCTGGACCTGTCACAACTGGGTCAGAGAAGTATTCGCAAGCCCGATGCTGTCTATTCAACGCCACCCTCACCGTCGGCTGTTAGTCCAATGCATATGTATCCGAAGAGTCCTCTGTTTCAGCATCTCGGTCAGCATGACCTGAAGATTCCGTCGCAGAGTGAAAACTTTCTGAGTCCAAATCGCATAAGCAGCCCCAAGCGAACACCTACGACACCACGATCGATGCGTACTAGTCCGCTGCACTTTTTTGCCACTCCAACGATGCCTCATCTGAAAGAGGGCAGATCAGATGATTCCTCGTCATATTACAGTGATAGTCAGGAGTCATCATCGACCGGTGGCGGCAAGTTGACACTGTCCCTGCGCAAAGCGCCGTCGAAGTCAAGACGATTTTTACAGAGAACCGGAAAGGTTGACGACATTGGTGCACATTCCGATTCAGAGTGTCATCAGGGTAGGAAGTTCGTTTTCAAGGATGCGAACTCCAGTACCACTGAGGTGGGTTTGTGTTGATTTTTCACCATTTTGCCACGCCCTCTAATGTACAAATTTCCCTTTCAGATGAAAGTGAAAAAGCTCACTCGTGGCGGATCGCTAAATTTGGGTAAGGATCCGAAGAAGCGTGAAGGTTTCCGATCCGCGAGTTTTCGAACTCGTTCAACTGTCCGCAAGGACCACAAGAACTCCGAGAGTGACACTGAGAACGTTAAAGTCAGGTAAGGTCTTTTGCCTCTTTAGTAAAAATTACTTGAGACTTGAAGGTGTGTTTTGATTACAGTAAAAGCCCAGTTGTCCGATGGCACAGCTTTCAGGAGGAGGAACGGCCACACATGATCTTCAAGAAGTGTTTCTCGCGGAAGGTCGAAGTCGAAAAGAACGAAGGCACTCCGTTTGCTGCGATGTCATGTGGTCAATTGCAGATCATTCGCAAGTTGGCGTTGGCCATTTTAACCGGTTACATGGAGCGATACTGTCCAACGCACCGCTCTGGATGGAACTGGGAGCTCCCGAAATTCATAAAGAAGATAAAAATGCCCGACTACAAGGACAAGAAAGTCTTTGGAGTTCCACTGCTACTCATCTTGCAGCGCACGGGCCAAACACTTCCCGTTGCAGTTAGAGCTGCGTTCAGGTGGCTACAACTGAACGCCTTAGATCAAATCGGCTTATTCCGCAAGTCCGGTGTTAAGTCGAGAATATTCAAACTGAAGGAGCGCGTTGAGTTGGCCGAGTCTTCGGCCGAGTGTATGGATGTGTTCGACACCCAGCAAGCGTACGACGTTGCCGATATGCTGAAACAGTATTTCCGAGATCTGCCAGAATCGCTGTTGACCACCAAAATGTCGGAGACTTTTGCGGCGATTTTCCAACGTAAGTCAAATATACATTTCATTTCAGTAAGTTTCTTTAAATACTATTATTTTCAGATCTCCCGCCTGATGTTCGCCTCGACGCAGTCCAATGCGCTGTTCTGCTGTTGCCCGACGAGAACCGCGAAATTCTGTACGCACTTTTAGAATTCCTTACGCTGGTTGCCGACAACTCGCAATATAATCAAATGACAGCCAACAACTTGGCCGTTTGCTTGGCGCCATCTCTATTCCATAACAGTATATCAACAGGAAGTTCCTCAGTGTCGGCTTCGCCCCGGCGGCGAAAAACCACTGGCGTGCCAGACGTCAAAGAACTGTCCGAGGCAAAAGCATCGCACGAGTGCTTGTCGTTCATGATCGAAAACTATACGCAGATCTACACAGCGTCACGAGAGCGCATATCAAAATGTAATTTTGGCTACATGGAGGAATCCAAACCCGTCCCTCTAGAGGCCTTAGGTTACGGAGGCCAGTTTCAGAATTGGCGAGGATATTTGTACGAGTGTACGAGTGCCACCATTAAGGAGGGCAGAGAGAAGTAAGTTAATTTTTTTTGATTGGCTTGGAAGCATAGAATTCAATGGACCTTTTGTGTGTTTTAAGGTCAAGAGGTTGGTTTTCGACAACATCTCTAGATGCAAATGTCGAGATTGCATATAAAAAGGTTGGCGATGGCCATCCTTTGCGATTGTGGCGTTGCATAACAGAGGTAGAGGGTCCACCGAAAGATGTTCTCGACTATGTGCTGAAGCAGAGAGCCTCGTGGGACAATAATCTTCTGCAGAGTCAAACTATTAAGAAATTAGACGAACGAACTGAGATATTCCAGTATGTCTTTGATGGGCAAATGTGTACCGACTTTTGCGTATTAAGGTGAGTAAGAAAGAAACGCTTAGCGATGAGTCAGAAAGAAGTTTGGCAGGCTTCATGGATCGAAATATCAGTTACGAAACTTACATACCCTGTTGCGTGATTCAGAGATTACTATGCTAGACTACTAATCGAAGGTTTTCTGGGTTGTGGGGTAGCTCATCGGCCTTATTGTTGCCTTCACGCGACCTGGAACCGAGAGTAAAGTGGCTGTTGCAGACAGTAAGCCGCTTGATATTATGCAGACAGTTTCAGACGAGTCTGTTGTTGAATTTGTATAAATCAGGACCATTTAACGCTGCCTATCGAATCTTGCAGCATGTTGCTATGTTGATCGTCTGCGATATCATCTTAGGCTCTTGCACAGAGCTCGATTGCACAGCCTTCAGTTTGGAAAATGGTTGTTGTGTCTCTAAGGAGGATCGAGTGAGGCCCACTCTGACTCTTGATCAAACATTAGTTGGCGTTTTTTAACCAACCGTGTACCATGGGATGTATAAATTGTACCTTTGAAGGAAGTTGACCTTCGAGCGCGTAAACTCAACCACGATTTGACGTTTAAATCGCGTTTATTGATTTTAGGATCTTCATGGGATCTATTTGATCTCCTGGTTAGTATTTTTGGACGAGATGATATCTTATAGCATAGGAAGTGGCTGTCTTCTTAAGTAGTATTTGTAATGGAGGAAGATTAAGGCAGGAATGCGTGAGACCTGTCATACATACCCAGTCCCATCTCTCTAATTTTTGAGGTGAGGTTTGATTTGCCTTATCCCACCACAAAGAGTAATTTACACCTATGTTAATTGATAAGATGATAGTAACATAGGTGCAGTGAAAAATTTTTGGCGAAGGTCTTATTTTTTACCGAATAATCTGAAGCAAGCTCCTAAAACAGCAATTGCTTTTTGGGGGTATTTCCCACATCGGCGTTCCAAGTCAGTTTGTGGTCCAGTGTTATGCCAGTGTTCATAAGCACAAACGTCTTAGGCCACAGAAGACACACGAGACGGCGTCCGTACATGTACCCAAACCGGCACCGTTCTTCTTTTTCTTTAGATGGCGCTCACAGTCCGGGGTGAACCACGGCCTCAACCAACAAGCCCCTCCAGCCAGCTCGGTCCCTAGCTAGCTGCCCCCAGCTACGCACACCAAGTTGGTTGAGGTCGCTCTCCAATTGTGCGCGCCACCTGAGGTGGGGTCATCCTCTGCTTCGTTGTCCCTCAGGGGTGGACTCAAAGACTCGTCGGGCTGGTGCGTTGTTGTCCATACGCTCCACGTGACCCTGCCATCTCAACCGCTGTATTTTGAGCTTTTTGACTAGGTCAACGTCGCTATATAGCCCGTAAAGTTCGTCGTTGAATCTCCTCCTCCACACTCCGTCGATACAAACTGGACCGAAAATCACTCGAACAATCTTTCTCTCAAAGCGTGCCAAGAGGTTTCCATCAGCTTTAGATAAGGTCCATGCTTCTGCACCATACAACAGGACAGGAAGAAACAGCGATTGGCAAGAGTGATTCTTCGTTTGATTTCTACGCCGATGTTGTTTTGCGAGGTAATTGTAGAGCCTAGGTAGACAAAGTCTTTAACTACTTCGAAGTTATATTTGTCAACCGTGACGTTTTGTCCGAGTCGCCGATGTTGAGAATCCTTTGTCGATGACAGCATATACTTCGTTTTGTCCTCATTAACAGCCAGACCCATCTTCGCCGCCTCCGTTTCAATGCTTGCAAACGCGTCATTGACAGCTCGCTGAGTTTTCCCAATAATATCAATATCATCTGCATATGCAAGTAGTTGAACGGACTTCTGAAAAATTGTACCTCTGATGTTGGCTTGCGAGTTCCTAAACCGGCACCACCCTGAAGTAATGTAAAGAGCGGTTCCAGTGTGGATTTGAGACCGTCGGCGGGGAGAGTTTAGTCCACGAGACACACCAAGTGGAGATGGCCTGCCACTTGACATTCTCTCTTCCATAAAAAAAAAAAACAAAAATGCTTGATTGTAAAAATCTTTTAAAAATTATGAGTTCAAAAATAATAATTTGAATCTGAACAGCCAGAAACTCGATCGACTCTTCAATCTCCTTAACTAGCTGATGATGGGCTGTGATTGTGGAGTTACCAGGTTGGTAAGCAAATTGATCAGAAAGCATTTTCGTATGGTCTAGTATTTTGCCCATGGGTTTTACAAAGCAGGTTCATTGGTCTGAATAATTTTGGATCTGAAGCGCATTTATACATTTTTTTTAAACACTTCGCCCGGGAAAGGCGAACCTATAACGCTTTATCAGCACCCCAAGTTGCTTGCAGATGTATGTTTGTTCTGCACTTGCTGCAAATTGTAGTCTTCTGGTAATATATCCCCAGGAAGCAGAACAGAAGGAGTTTTGGAAAATTTATGCCCTCGCGGTTGTCAAGTGTACTGTATGGTCATGAGCATTAGCTGCTTGTCTTGTGGGGCGCCCAAAAGTCGCATTTCGAGGGACAATGTCTTTGAGTTCCTCGGAACATCTACCATGGAAGTACCTATAGAACAAGCAAAGGTCAGCGACTTGTCTTCTGTGCACCAACGGTTGTAGATTCGATGTGAGTGTAGGGTCTCCAATAAGTCGAACTGCTCGTATCTATTTGCTGTCAAGAAGGTAAAGGAATGTTTTGGGGCCGAGCTCCATATTAGGAACAATATTCCAGGCCTGGTCTAACCTGTGCTTTGTAGAGAAGGAGAAGTTGCTTGGGGCTAAAGTACCTCTTTGCTCTAAATAGGTAGCTCAACTACCTGAATTGACTGTGACCCCTAGAAGGTGCATTGAGTCCTTGAGATAGATTGGATGCTCATCCATTTGGATCTGAGGAACTGTTGAAGCATTTTTCCTAGAAAATGTTGTGCGTTGAGTCTTGTTTGCATTAAATACAACCAAGTTGTCTTTTCCTCACTTCAAGATTTTGTCCAGATCATCATTTAGAGAACTAATTTGTTCACGTCTGTCTCTCTGACTGGGTGATGTAGCCGCACATCACAGGCCAACTGTTCGAGATGGAGGATTATATCGATTTATTCAATGCTGGATCTGAGGAATGGATCAAGGAGAGGCGTTAGGGTCTCTATATATGTCTTTTATTAGTGCAGGGAATATTTCATTTTAACTAGATACACTCAAGTGGCAGGATGATTAGAAATGAAACCGCAAATCTTCAACGTAACACTCGAATCAAGAATTTATACGAAAATTCGGAAACTATGTACCTAAAGCCCTTCATTTCTCAGTACATAACCAAACATTAAATCTTATTTGGCAATTAACTGCATCCTCCTATCTTTAAGAAAAATATATCTAATGACTTTTTTTTAATTATTAGATCATGGCAAACAGATTTGCCCCGTGGAGCATGTGTCATAGTGGAGACCTCAGTTGATAACCCGAAAGCGAAACCAATATTTGGAAGTGTCCGTGGAGTCGTATTGGCATCTAGATACCTTATCGAACCATGCGGCAGTGGTCGATCGAGAGTCATGCACTTGTCTAGAGTCGATATTAAGTAAGTTTAGAACGCCATCGCGTAGACAATACAAAATTCATATAATTTTTTTTATCATTTTCAGGGGTAAAACACCAGAATGGTACAACAAGAGCTACGGACACATTTGCTCGCATTATTTATCTAAAATTAAAATGGCCTTCCGGCATGTAGCGGATGTTCCTGAAACGAAAGTGTGATCGTAGGCTAAACAATTTGTTATAACCACTAAACATTACTAGAAAACTAAAATATGTATACTATGCGTTTCAAAATGACAACTTAAGTCTCAAAATGGCATTTACTTTGGACTTTTGTCCTTAGGATTATATAGGTATATATAAAGAGCAAATTGTTATGAGGACCAACATTTATGTGTCATTTTTGACAAAATAGTTATAATTATTTGTTTCCCCCAACAAGTTTAAGTTATTTTGTCGAAATACTTGAAAATTGTAAAATGCAACATTGAATGCATTTGCATGTATATAAGTTAAATTCAATTTATATTTTTCTATTTATGATTTTATGTATAAATTTATATATATATTTTTTTTTGTTTACAATTTAAAAACTTTAAAAACCCAAATACTCAAACATAAAATATCACAAACAAAACAAATTTATGCCGGTGAAGAAGTAGTTTATATTTACTTGTTTTTCATTAAATTAATAAAATTATATTTAAGAAAAAAAAATGCATGTTTAAAAGAAAAAGTGAAAAATAAATGTATACATTTATATTTATAGAGAATAGTGACCACAATTATATTTTAATGATTGTAAGATGCAATTGTAATACACACATTCAATATATTACTTGTTTATTGTTAACCCCAAAAGAGGTATATAAATACATATATACATAACTACTAATACAAAGGAATAATTAAAAGGAAACTAGTCAAATCGTTGAAATATCAAAAAGTAACAAAATACTAATACTTTATTTTAGAAACAATAACACTGTGTAATAATGTTATATATTTAAGTTGGAACATGTTAGATACATAAAACAAAACAAAAATATATAAATATAAATTTAAAAATAATTTAGGTGTATAAAGATGTGTCTTAAAAGAAATACAGGGCGGTTTTTGAACAAAAAAATTTAAGTTTGTTTAAATTAAAAAAAAATTGTTGGCGACTACATACTACGTTGCTTATCTATAGGCACAAATGTTTCACTGCTTTGGCCATTTTAGACGGTGCATTGGATTGGCACTTTCTACTTTCTATTTTAGTACACGAAACACATAGATTTTATATAACCTTCGCCTCCACAGGAAGGTATATTCACTTTGCCTTTACATTTTGGAAGGAGTGAAGGAGTCGCCGGAGACCCCGTAAACTATTTATATATAAAGGGTCCGCCATATAACTTTTTTTTTTTGAAAATGTTATATAAAAAAACTACTGAATATTTTCTCAAATTTCTTTTTTTATTTGAAAGTACAATTCTTCCGGTTAATAATGGAAAATAATTTCATTCAAATGGCTGCCTCGGCTGGCCATGCAATAGCCTACACGATCGGTCCAATTTTTAAGCACATTATCGATTGTGTGCAGCTGTATTTCACCAATGGCTTCACGAATATTGTCCGTTAAAGCGTCAATTGTCTCTGGCATGTCGGCATAACACTTATCTTTTACGGCACCCCACAAATAATAGTCCAACGGTGTCAAATCGCAGCTCCGCGGTGGCCAAACGACATCAGCTCTGCGGCTGATAATGCGATCTTCAAAAAGAGGGCGCAAAACATCGAGTGTAGCTTCGGCTGTGTGGCACGTAGCGCCGTCCTGTTGAAACCAAATGTTGTCAATATCATCCTCTTAAATTTTTGTGAACAAAAATTCGTTCAACATGGCTGGCCAATTATGCCTCTGGACCAGTGTTGCCAACCCGGATCGAAGTTTTTATGCCTCATTCCGAAAAAAATTATGCCTTTTTCAAAAAAATTATGCCTTTTTGGCAAAAAAGATAAACAACGAAGAAAGATTCAATTTCTGTTTTAAACTTTTATTAGTAGGCACATAGTTAAAAAAAAAATAATTAAAACATAAATATGTGTAGTATTTCTAACTAAAATTATAAAACCAAAAACTTACTTCTTTCGCAGATGCACCAAACTCATCGCGATCAGTTGAACTTGAACTCAACTTTAAAGAAACTATTATAAACAGTTTTTTAAAATTCATTTTTTACTAAAGAAAATTTAAGGTCGGCCACACATTGGAGGCGTTTTCGTTCAAATTTGACTCGTGCAATCAGGTACGAAAACGGACGAACGATCCCGACTTTCTAAGTAAATACCCGCGCCGCACATTGGATGCGAATTAGTCATACGTATACTTACGTGTAGTTCCGACGTCCGAAAACAATCAGAACTTGTTGGAATTCTGAAACACTTTCGTGCGTTGAAATGAAACATTAAAAATGGACGTAGAAAAATTTATTAACTTGGTTTACGGACACAAAAAGGGGGTATGGAACACGGGGTAGGGATAATATGGGGTCATAATAGGTATAGCAAGTTTTCCATTATATGATGAAATTTACTGAATTTATCTCTTTTTAAATATATTTCGCGCACCTATTCCGTTCTACGGTAGTCAGACCGCAGTCTTCGAGTTAGAAGAAAATTATCTTCAAAATACAGTTTATTTATCAGGCAGCGAAGTAACTGGGACACTGAATATATTTAAAGGAAAAAAACGTATTCAGTGTTCGTATTCAATTCGTATATGTTTAGGTACGATACAAATTCGTATCTAATGTACGGCCGCCCTAATGTTTGCCTACTATCTCACACTTCTTGTTTGGGTTTAGTAAGTAATGCTGGAGTTGCGTGGCGTGGTATTGTAAATCCACCATAAGTCTAGTAGAGAATTGGAAAATACATAAGCAGATGACGCACAGCGGTAAATTAAAATTAGTAAAGTGACTTGATTATAAAAAAAACTTCACAAAAAATTATGCCTCTTTTCTCAAAATTATTCCTCAATGCCTCAAGCAAGGGAATTATGCCTAAAAGGCATAATTATGCCTCAGTTGGCATCACTGCTCTGGACCAAAATCCGCACCAAACAGTGACTCGTTTTGGGTATATCGGCTTCTCAATGAATGCATGAGGGTTTTTGTGCCCCAAATGCGACAATTTTGCTTGTTTACATACCCGCCAAGATCAAAATGAGCTTCATCTGAAAAGATGATTTTTTTTTGGCAAAATCGGCATCTTCTCTAAGTCGATCGCAGGCCCACATTACCATGATTTTCAAAGTAATGTCGCAATATTTCCCAGCGTTGTTCAAGCGTATACACAACCATATTCGTTCAGCGGAAGGATAAAACTAATTATCTGTCAGTCAAATCAGACATGAGCTAAGTGTTACCATTCGCGAAATAAGCACTAGTTGAAAAAAAAAACGTTAGATGGCGGACCCTTTATATTCTGAATCATGATCACATTCTGAATCGATTTAGCAATGCCCGCCTGTCTGTCTGTCTGTTGAAAACACTATGGCGTCCAAACGAATCGAATAGCGAGCGAATGACACTTTGTGAGCGAACCTCTTTTTTTACAGTCGTCAGGTTGGTATTGAAAATGAGCTATGTCGGTCAAGTAGCTCTGGTACCTCCCATTATACAAAACCAATATTAGACCAATGCGTGTACACTACAGTACATACTAGCTCACATAGCAAACATTTTGAGTGACTTTAATGCAGTTAAAGCAGCTGCCAGGCCGTTAAAATAAATAAATAAATAGGTGGCGCAACAGGCGGGTAGACACCCTAGGGGCGTAGGCCTAGCTTCTCGCAACCATTTGTTTGTGTGAGTTTCTATTTTTGGGACGAATGGAAGGGACCTACAATTTTATGCCGAGTCCGAAGCATAGAAGCATACTCTCGGATGTTTGTCAGAAGTTCGCGAGAGGTGGCGCACAGTAGTCCAGCACACTAACCACTGCGCTACTGCGCCTACCCAGCGTATTAGTAGTTCCCAGCAAATCACTGGACGAATGAGTTCACATAGAGGAATGTATCGCGAACGTTTTTACATTTTAAGTATATACCTACATTTTATAGACCTACTGTCTACCTCTTGAAGTTTTTGAAGTTTGTGGGACACTAACCCCCAGTTTTACAGTGAAGTTTAACCTACACTTTTAGTTTAATCTTCAGGTCAACATTATATTCGGCTTAACAGTTTCGTTTACACGTTGAACAGTGGTCATTCTGTAGTATTTTGCAGTTTAAACCTCAGACCACTTGTCACAGTGCCATTTCAATTTGAAAGCTGCCGCTTGTAGTGTTGCGCGATAATCCAAAACTGCATCGATACATCGATATTTTATTATCAAGATGAAAATATCGATGCAAGAAAAAAAATCGACCCAAAAAAATCGATAGTATTGATAATATCGGTTTATATGCAAACTTAAAATTTTCCTGAGTTTTCTATTAATTTTTATTAAAAAAAATATTTTTATTGTTTAGAATACTCAATCAATTTCTATTTCACAAAGGAAATAATTCAAGACAATATCTTAACTTTTTTTGATTGATTTTTGAACAACAAAAAAAAATTACAAGAATACCCTGGAGAAAAAAAAAACAATTGTCAATAAGTGACATACCGACAATTCAAGTTAATTTTCGCGTTAAGGTAAATTTGAATCCAGATAATTCAAGTCGACTTACGATGACTAGATTCTTGAATGAGGCCAAAGTCTATATTTTAAGATGGGAAATTTGCTAAGCGACTGTCAAAAATTGGCAAGAAATATATTTACAAAAACAGAAAACGATTTGAGTTAAATTTGTTAGGATGCACTGAATCTGACACCATACCTTCTTCATAACACCGCGTTTCCACGAGCAATATTTCATAGCTTGCCATATAATATTCTATGAAAATTGCTCGTGGAGACCACAAATAGTATTCTATGAAAAATGGTATTCTATCTATTGCTCAGCTCATAGCTTGCTATCGATAGTATTCTATGGGGTGTACTTTTTTGTTGTGACGCATGTGTTTTCGTTTGATGGCTATGGAAATAGTAAGATATGAAATGCCCACCCTACATTATATTGCATACTATCGTTATTTCTTTCTATGAGAAATGACAGATGGCAAGCTATGAAATATTGCTCGTGGAGACGCAGTGTAACGTCTGCCCACATAACTAGCTCTTCGCACTTGCAAGTAGGTGTGGTATTGCATTGAAAGACGGACTCGCAAATACTTTCTTTTTTTCCTTCCCATCGTGATAGGTAAGCCTTACCTGATGGTGTATTTTAAATTCCAAATATTTGGCTCGATGACAGCCTAAATATAGCGTTTTTTCAGTCACTTGACAACAAGTGGGGAGAATGGGGGGGGGGGGGGTGGGGAGGGGTAAGGGACAAAAAATATTAAAATGATTTCGCATCTCACTCTGAATGCATCCATTGCAAAGAAAGCGATCGAAATGCGATTGACGGCTGTCTAATGGATCCAGTCCGTTCAGGGCTGTTTTGAGTAAAAAAAACCCTAAACAAACGGCTTTGCCTCTCTATAAAAGGGCTTGTTCTGAAATTTTGGAGGCAGTCGATTGTGAGATGTGAAGCTGATCGCATCTATTTGGTGCGCTTTTTCGTTCGTTTTTTGACACATACTTTGGCGCAATTTTTTGACGCGCAGTATGGTGGCTTTTTTGGCGCGTATTTTGGCGTCTATTTTTGCGCGTTTTTCCGCGAATTTTTTCTGCATTTTTGGCGCATATTTTGTTATTTTTTCATCGCGTATTTTGGTGCGATTTTATGGGCGTTTTTGGCGCGTATTTTGAGATGTTTTTTTGGCGCTTTTTTTCGCGAAATTTTTCCACATTTTTGACGGGATTTTTTGACGCATATTTTGTTATTTTTTCAGCGCGATTTTTGGCGCATTTTTTGTTATTTTTTCTCCGCGATTTTTGGCGCGTTACTTGTCGAGATTTGTCGGGCGTTTTTGGTGATTTTTTTCATAGTTTTGGCGCGTTTTTTTGCGAAATTTTTCCACATTTTTGCGGGATTTTTTGTCACTTTTTTGGCACATATTTTGTTATTTTTTTGATTTTCACGCGTATTTTGGCGCCATTTGATGGGCGGTTTTGGCGCATTTTTTTAATAGTTTTGGCACTTATTTTGAGATGGATTTTGGCGCGTTTTTTTTGCGAAATTTTTTTCACATTTTTGGTGGTGATCTTATGTCACTTTTTTGGCGCATATTTTATTATTTTTTTCACCGCGATTTTTGGCGGGATTTGTCAGGCGTTTGTGGCGCATATTTTTGGCTCTTTTTTGGCGCTCATTTTGGAGGGTTTTTGACGCGGATTTTGGGGCATTTTTTCGCGAAATTTTTCTACATTTTTGGCGGGATTTTTTTTTAATTTTTTTTTTTGCGCATATTTTGTCATTTTTTCATCTCGCTTTTTTGGCGCGTATTATGTTATTTTCAACATTTTCTAGGAAAAATGCATCAATAGTTCCTCAGATCCAAATCGATGACCATCCAATACAACCCAATGACTCAATGCACCTTCTAGGAGTCACAGTCAATTCAGGAATCACATGGCAGGACCACATATCCTATATCGCAAGATCGGCGTCCGCTAAGTTGAGCTTCCTATTTAGAAAAAGGTACTTTAGTCCCAAGCAAATTCTCTTTCTCTACAAAGCTCAGGTTAGACCAGGCCTGGAATATTGCTCCCATATATGGAGCTCGGCCCCAAAACATTCACTAACCTACTTGACAGCAGTTCGACTTATTGGAGACTCTACCCTCACATCGGATCTACAACCGTTGGGGCGCAGAAGACAAGTCGCTGACCTATGCTTGTTCTATAGGTACCTCCATGGTAGATATTCCGAGGAACTCAAAGACATTATCCCTCGAAATGCGACTTTTGGGCGCCCCACAAGACAGGCAGCTAAAATGCTCATGACCATACAGAACACTTGACAACCGCGAGGACATCAACTTTCCAAAACTCCTTCTGTTACATGACAAGCAAACTTTAGAACTCGCTTCCTCGGAATATATTTCCAGGAGACTTCAATTTGCAGCAATTTAAGTGCAGAACTAACATACATCTGCAAGCATCTCGAGGCGCTGATGAAACGTTATAGGTTCGCCTTTCCCGGAAGAAGTATAAAAAAAAATATGACCCATTGTCAGACAAAATTGTAAGTTTAGGCGTTTGTAAGACATTTGGGACATTTTTTTCACTGACATATCTGACAATATTGTAAGATCTGGCAATAGTGTGTACTTAGCTTTATTATGGTTTGCATGGTCTTGATTGTAAATTTACGTAAGCTCACAATTGCGAAACTTGTAAGAAAATATTTCCACTGTAAACATAATTATACATAAATTGTTTTTGGCTGGACGCACGTTTTTGCTTGAGTGGTGCCACAAAAATCTAATTCAGACCTAGAATAGAAAACGTAGTAGCCGTAGTCAATTTCACTCAAACGATCACTAGGATGAGGCTATACATTTTGCAATCGACTTTCACTGTTTATACCTGTTGAAAATGTTTTACCCGGAAACTTTTACTACCTGTGAACAGGGTTGTCAGGTTTTAAAAACCGGAATCGCCAAACGTAAAATATAAAACGCCAAAATATCGCCAAATTTCAGAATTTTCCACTCTCCAAATTCAAAAACCATAAAAAACAAATGAATTCATGCAGCTCGTAATTTTTACGTAAAAAAAAAAACTTAATGCAAATTCCCCAAGCTCCTGAAACTCTGGCTGTCCTATTGTCATTTTGTGCACCCTGTTTCAAAACTTCAAAACGTCTTCTTCGGGTACACTTTCTAAATAGATAAAATTCAGTAAGTTATAAGCTTTTGGGTGGAATCAAGCTTACAAACAGACCTTTAAAACAGGGTCGCAGTTGACTAAAGCAAACGCCTGGCTAAGAATATCCCAAAGACATAAACGGTGCGTTGCAGTCAGACAATCTTTTTCGCATTTCTTTTAGTAAAACTAGAATTAAATCGTTTACTTGCTCCTTAACTTCATTCACATGCTCTGTTTTCGCGATTCTTTCAAAATCCGACCCTAAATCAATATCTTTCCAAGTTTTAAAGTTGTCTTCATTCTTTCATTCTAATTTTAATATTTCGTCACAGTCATCACAGATGTAAGGTTTGAGGGAAAATTATAAAAATGAGAAAAAATATAAGGATTTTGGTTAAAATAATTTAAATCGCCAAAGGCCAAAAATATCACCTTTTTTGGGGTGCGTCGCCAAACCGATTTTCGTGTCGCCAAATGAAATTTCAAATCGCCTGTTTGGCGATAAATCGCCACATCTGACAACCCTGCCTGTGAACAGAACAGGTAAATATTTTCCCAACAGTTTAAGTCATAAAATTAAAGGGTAAATAAAAAACTACGTCTGGAATTTCCCCAGATCAAACAATAAACTACCTGAAAAGCGTATAAAAAGATGCGCCACTACGATGGGATCATTGCGAATATTTCGTTGCAGAAGCACGAGCGATTTTTTTCAAAGTTTTGTTAAGAATATTTAAAAAAGCGTTGAAAAGAACTGTTTTTATTTAGTTAAAAAAAGGGTTCCGTCCGGAAAGACTTTGACAACGACTGAAAGAGAAAAAAAAATAGATACTTTCAAGGAAGTAGGACTCTCAGGCCGAGAATTTGCAAGGAGGCTAAATAGAAGTAAGACTGCTGTAAACAGTTATCTTGCGGATCCACAACACTATGGGAAAAATCAAAAAGGACGCACGGCAGAAGCAACAACATTGCGAAAAAAGTGGTCAATTCTACGACTTGCCTCAAATTTTACTCTACCAGCGACTAACTCGAAGGCCAACAGTGGAGTATCAGCCAGCATATCAACGGTCCGAAGGATAATACGAAAGAAACCGAACCTGAAACGAAACCTGTTTTGAGGCATCGAATGAATTTTGCAAGAGAACATGTCGCTTGGAGCAGTGAATGGAAAAGCGTTGTCTTTTCCGATGAAAAAAAGTTTAACCTTGACGGCCCGATGGTTACAACTTTTATTTCCATGATCTAAGAAAGGAGTAGCTTATTTTGGCAAGACATCACAGCCGTACATCAGGTGTAATGGTGGACGCAATGCCCCTATCCACACTTCCATGGTTGTTAGAAGTTGGATTCAATCAGAAGGCGTGGAACTTTTGCCATGGCCGCCCTATTCACCGGACTTAATCGAAAATGTTTGGGCATGGTTATCTCGTAAAGTGTATGAAGGCTATTCGTGATGCCTGAACCTAAATTTCACTTAATTGTTTAAAAAAAAAACTGGATGATTCCATTCCAAACTGTTTTATAGAGGTTATATCGAAAAATTTCGGGCATACTCATTATTAATGAAGAAAAACATAATAAATACATGCTTTAAAACCATAAAATGTAAACATTTTATTAATTTTTTGCTTTCTTTCGAAGATTTTGCATGTGGCCTCTTCCTAGTGGCGCATCTTTATATACGCTTTTCAGGTAGTTCATTGTTTGATCTTGGGAAATTCCAGCCGTAGTTTTTTGTTTATCGTTTAATTTTATCACTCACTGTTCGGAAAATATCACAGGTAGTAAAAGTTTCCGGGTAAAACATTTCAATCTTTATATACGCTTTTCAGGTAGTTCATTGTTTGATCTTGGGAAATTCCAGCCGTAGTTTTTTGTTTATCGTTTAATTTTATCACTCACTGTTCGGAAAATATCACAGGTAGTAAAAGTTTCCGGGTAAAACATTTCAATCTTTATATACGCTTTTCAGGTAGTTCATTGTTTGATCTTGGGAAATTCCAGCCGTAGTTTTTTGTTTATCGTTTAATTTTATCACTCACTGTTCGGAAAATATCACAGGTAGTAAAAGTGTCCGGGTAAAACATTTTCAACAGGTATAAAGAGTGTAAATCGATTGCAAAATGTATGGCCTTATCCTAGTGATCGCCAGTGTACGTCTGTACGTATCTTTACAATATAAATGTAATACCAAACGACGACGCCACGAGGCTGTCGGCATTAAAACTAAATAAAGAGAACGTGTTTTTCACTACTGTGAAAAATGGTTATTAGAAAGGACCATTTGTATTGCCTACAATTTTCTTGTTTGACTTTTCTGTGTGTTAGAACAAAAAAGTGGAAACCCTGTTTCGGATAAAAATTCAAAAATTATTATTTTGCCTTCGAGATCGGTCATTAAAGGTGGAATACTTTTAGGCGCGAAACGAACCCATTCAATAAATATGTGTACATACTTCGCGGCTTATAAAATCTGATCGGATTTTGGAAGACATCTACGTATACTTTTAGGGCACACGTTGGCCTATTTGAATTTTATCCGTTGGTATAACAATTTCAAATTGTTTGTCATATTGTTATAATTTAATTTAAATGTGATTTGGCAGATTCTTGGTAAAAATCGTTAGCAACTTCAAGGTAAATATCTAAATTATTTTTATGTTTATGATCTTACACTACATACCTATTTGTTTTGCAGTGATGTGACGTTACTCACTTTGGCACATCAACCGAGAATGGAATCGCTAAAATTACCCAAACCTTCCATTTAAATGCCACTGCAACATGGCCCCCTCTTTGTCCTTTCCAAAAAAAGAGAGGCCATACCTACCTATGCCGCCTTTGCAGTTTTTGTCACTCGATCTTCTGAGTAAATATGGTATTGAACATTTCTTGGTAATTAAAAGACTTTTGCGCACTCAAAGGATTCTCCGGGTGTTGTTTGCATAATTGGAATCGTAATAGTCCGCGCGCCACAGTCGTCCCTTTAATTAGGCACGACCATGAAAGAATTACCGCGCTATTCGGATGACCATTTGTACTACCTCTTGGCAGCGTCGTCGTCGATCGCAGTCAATGCTCAATGCTCCAAAGAGGGCCAAGTAAGTCATGTTTTACGGTATGCGTGTGCTTGTAGCTGCAACAGACTGCCACTGTCAGTTTCACAGCCGGTGCATCTTTGTACGGTGTGTTGGCCATGTTGCGCGGTTTGTTTATTGCAATATTTAAATTGTCGAATTCCGCACAAAATCAAAAAGACTTACACTAATGGGTTTCCTGTGTTCCTGGGGGGGCCGATGGCATTTTTGTAGTAATGCGACGACGACGGTGTCGATGTGATGATTTTCGTTGACAACCATGTACGTACACAGAATGAAGTGGCTGGCCTCCAGCCATCTAAGGGATTCAGACAGAGGTGAGATGTGAAGTTAAGCTGGAAGCTAAAATGGGTAACCGTCTGATTCTGTGCGACATGAGCTTGTGCATTAAGTACACATTCAAATCGAATCGAATTGGAGTGCGGTGGCTGTGTTGTTGACATCTGGTGCTGTGTATGGAAAATAAGTTTAATCAATCGTGTTGATGCTGCTTTTGGCTGAGTTGTGAATCGGTACAAATGTTGCAGGAGTCGTATGAAAAACTGACTTCGCTGTTACTTGGCGCAACCACCTTGACTGGTATTCCCCTTATGACTGTACAATTAAGCACTTTTTCATGGTTTGATTGGCCCTTGTATCGCTTCGGATGATTGATTGCTTGATGCGTATGATAATAAGATCAGCAATGAACCTGCAACTCTCTATTAAAGAAATGAGCAATACAATGGCGCAACTCAAACGTCTTATATTTAGGTGGGTTCTTTTCGAATACTCATAAATTCCAGTGTGAAATTTAATCCATTAAAAGGACTCGTGTTGAATGTACTGCAAATCGTGCTGATGTAAAGCTGCATTCCATTTTCAACAGTACAAGGATTCGGGGTTGTCGTCTAATTGGTTTTTTTTTCCATGGTATGATGCCGAAAAATATTCAAATCAATCATTAAAAAGCAGTGTGATAGTTGAGTGGATGCGTGTGTTTAATATCTAATGACAAGCAGTCGGTTGTTCTTTTTATTATTTTTTTTAATTTTCTTATTTTGTTTTCACAATATAAACAAAAATACATTTTAATGCTATTTAGTCACGGGAGCTATGACAGTAAAATACTATTTAAGAGGAGGCGGGCTATAATGATTAAATTTTCGCAATTTTTCTTGTTTCTATTTTGAATTTCATTTTTGAATGGCGCTTACTAAATGAGACATAATTTGGGATGAATCCTGTGGGTGTCTGAGAATGCAAACATTTCGATTCGCATGTGGATCAAGTTAATCAGACGGATATTTAATTACAGTGAGCGTCAAAAGTGATTGAACACCGATGCGTTTTGAGTTTTTTTTAGGGTCTGGACAAAATTCTAAAAAACCAACAATCTCTACAAAGTTTGCTATCGAAATAACAATAACAAAACATATTTAATTTATACTTAACAGATATTTAAAAAAAAAAATGATCTCTCCAAACTCCAAAGACAATATTATGTAATGGAAACCGCATTGGTGTTAACTTATTTTTCACTGTGTGTTGCAACTTTAATCGTTATTGTTAATCGTTATTATTAATCGTTTATATTAATTGCAACTGTTATACAGTGTCAATGTAACTTGCCCATTACTTCTTGTTTTTATTTATAATGTCAAGTCAAGTTGTCAATTATTGTATGTAATTGTCACTTTTAATTGTCAACTATTAAATGTAAAATTCAGACATTCCATCTCCAACCATCAGCCGAATAAAACATAATTATAACGTTTAAAGAAAATTAAGTCTTTGATTTCTTCATTACAACACTGTGTGTGCATTGTGCAATATGCATCGGTATCTGCGATCAGAATAATGTGCGCTATAAAATCAATGACAGGCAACTATTTGTGATATTGAAAATACGTTCAAAATCTCATATCTCGAAAACCACTGAATCGATTGAGTTGAAACTTACAGACAATCCTAGGTATTGGCCCAGGAGTGTTGCTGTGAAGATTGGTCAAAATTAAACAAAGGGCGTGGCACCGCATATACAAAAAAAAAAACATTCAAAATATTATATCTCGAAAACCACCGAATCAATTCAGTTCGAATTTGCAGACAATCAAAGGTATTGGCTCAGGAGTGGTCATTGGCCAAAATTGGACAAAGGGGCACGGCGCGACCAAATTGGATACATTTTTCTACGGGTTTCTTCGTAATTGCTATCCGAAGGTTTAGGAAAAAAAACTAAAAGTACCTAATCGATTTCTTTGTTTCCAAATTTCAATTGTATCTTTTTCGTTCGTTAACTTTCTTCACTGGCTATTTCAAAGGTAAATTGTTTATAGTGAAAAATGTATGAACGATTTATACAAAGTGAGGATCAATTACAGTTACGATGCCAAGAAGAGATAGTGGTAACAGTAGCCGGCGTACTCAGAATGCAACGCCACACAGAAATATCGTAGCACGTCGAACGGAAGAGGAACGCGCTATTGAAAGGGAATCAACAAAAAAAAAAAGAACAACAAAAGGGCGTGGCACGGCTCGAAACTCGATGACGTTATAACTCGATAACCGCTGGGCCGATTTTCATGATCCTTTTTTGTGTTTTCTTCCTATTGCCGTCTTTCAGGCATAAATTTCTCGCATTTTAGGAAAGAACATTATTATCCAAGACCAAAGCAATATATTTCATTTCCTAATATTTATCACAGGGTTCCGTAGAACAACTATTTAAGCCGAATTATTGTATATCTACAGAAGTCGGCTTAATCTCATCTCCACCACCTTGTCTCCTGTGGATGGTTTAATTTTCTACAGCCCCACGGGCCACGATACACGTTAAAATTGTGTCAACGTCAACTCCGTTGTCCCACACTATCTCATCAAACAGTTCGGAACTACATTGACACTTTATAAATGACAATGTAGACTAAACACAGACGACCAAAGACGTTCCCCAGCACGCTGATGGTTTTTAAATAACGCAGGTCTTGGAAAAAATTTAATGTCACCATGAGCTAATGTTTTATTCCACATTAGCTTAAACTCGGCATATCGGCCAAATATGAGTTCCAAATTTCTGCGGTCTTAAATTAAGACCAACCAAAGGTGCACCACCAAGACCTTGTAATTTCCATCATAAATGTGACTGTTGTCTTAAAACCATAGTTTTGCTCCTTTGATCCGTATTCCAAGCAATCTCTTTCTTGTTCAAATTCGCTGCCCACAAACCCCCGCCCCGCGTAATCGCACGTCTTTTCAATTTGCCCAAACCTTTAATATGTCTTCCTCAAAACTGGACAACTTTGTTGCCTTCGCAATGTTTAATCAAAAAGGAACTCACCGTCACGCCTATTTTCCGACTTCTGTTTAGATGACTCTACTTGACTTTTCTCCGATTACTATATCTTCTTCATCTTTGGTTTTAGATGTTCTGCATAGGTATTTCTACAGTCTGCACACTTCACAGATAGACTTTAAGAACCTTTTTCCATCGCTTCAAAGCCCAACTCAGTTAAAGATTGTATCTTCTTAGACAGGCTTTCAGCTCAAGTCAAGTTAGTGGCTTCTCAATTAGACCTTATCTTCGGAGCTAGTTTCATTATCGATTAGTTCCACCAACTCCATATTTTTCTACTTCTTCCGTAGCTCGAAGAAGCTACTTTCGCACCTCACATTATTTCTACAAAATTTGACACATTTCCTCGTTTGTCAAAAATATCCCACCGCCTCTCTAACCTAGATAAGCTTTCTAAAATTTGTTGGTTCAGGTCTGCAATATTAGCTCCTTTCTTAGTCACATCTGGTGTTACACCAGGAAGTAATCTAGGTCCAGAGCTTTTATAACTAATAACAATCTTGAGCCATATAACTCATGCCTTTTCAATAGATCTGGGGTTTATCGCCAAATGCCAATCTATTACCTTCTTACTAGAGATTGGAGATTGGGTAATGGGTCATCAATCAACCTCTCTGGAAGGTACCTAGTTGATAGCGGATAAGAGAAGAGGGGACGGAGAGGGTTCCCTTAATAAATGACCTGCAGCATGGACCCTTCCAAAAGTGGATGAAGATATCCTTTGACGCTTGGAGGGACAAATTATCAAATGCTAGCGTTTGCTTTGACATGTTTTGTAGAAGACGAACTATACAGCAACACCGACCTAGTTTGGTAATAAACTTTGCGCATTGGGCGTTTGAGATGACTAGGACATATTATATGTTGCCAATGGACATCAACGTTCTGGGCCGCAGAGTATTGGATTCTATCCCAGGTTGTCAACACATGTTAGAAGAAGACCGGCCTGATGTGGGGCGCACAACACAAGTAAGAAAGAAGCTCAATCAACTTCGAGTGAGAAACTAGCAGTCGGCTAAGGATCGGCTAACTTAAGTGGATTGTTAGTTGAGGTTTTGATTTGCCCTCAACGACTTATGACTTGGAATCGCCAAGAGATAGTCCAAATCATAAGTTCTAATCTTAGTAGTAAGCGTTTGTTGTTTGCTTTGTACTTAGGCGAATAAATAGGTGCATCTATGCCCCCAGCAACATTAAATTAAAATTATATAGGTAAGCGATTGAATCGAATATGTATTGTATAGGTACTTTTGTTAATATGTGATCATATTTCCCGTTAGTTCGTTGCCCCTTTGGATTACCCTGACTAGTGACTATCCACTCGACTGCCCACGAATTGAAGTCTCAGGCGCTCTGCCAGGTCATTTGCCAACTTCCAGGTTGGTAACCAGATAATCAGGTCCAACAAAGCTGTTAACTATCTTGGAGTAATCCTGGACAATAGACTGCGGTTCAAAACAAATGAGGATTATTTAGCCAAGAAAGCATCGCAAATGCAGGGAGCATACTCTCCGGCATACTGCCTAACATTGGGGGATCTGGATGCGCAAGAAGGATCCTACTTTCCAGAGTTGTTACTTCAGTTCTGTTGTTTGCAGCCCCAGTCTGGGCGCAGGCACTGAGGACGAAGGAGACCAAAAGGAAACTATTGCCAACATACAGGCTCTGCGCGCTACGGTCAATCAGCGGCTTTCCAACTACATCGGATGGGGCCACCTTTGTTATAACTGGAATAGTTTCCGTCGACATTCTTGCAGACGAAATGTTGAGGATATTATGTATAACAAAAGAGCCCTAAACAAAGACGATGCCAGTGAAATCATGAGGATTAAAATTAAATAAAAGGCAGCGTCAAATAGCTATATGTGGCAATTAACTATAACTACTGTAACTACACTACAACCTAACACAGTTCCTGTCAGGCCACGATTGCTGTCGCAAGTATCTGCACCGTCTTGGGCACGACAGCTCACTATCTTGCCTATAATGCATAAATAAAGATGAAGACACGGAGCACGCAGTTTTTTATTGCCCACGCTTCATGGCATGGAGAAATACTTTGCCCAATCCGAAGACAATTGGGCGGAATTACTTAATTTTATAACCATCTCTTACAAAATGAGCTACGGAGAATAGAAGGGCAAAGAAAAGCTACAACAGAAGCCTCACAGGTCGCAGAAACACCAGAAACAGGTGACACAACACGATTAGCTTAAATGCTCATCAGCCCCGCGAAGTAATACGAAACGCTAGTCCCGGCAGGGAGAGTGGTTGAAGTATGTAGGGTGTGGATTAGTACGTTTAGGCGCACTCCTGGCATCGATTATTATGGTTTGCGAATAGGTAGCACGGTCTACCGCATCTTTAGAAGATTACCACATCCAATGATACATATGCGAATCGAAATGTTCGCATTCTCAGACACCCACAGGATTTATACCAAATTATGTCTCATTTAGTAAGCGCCATTCAAAAATGAAATTCAAAATAGAAACAAGAAAAATTGCGAAAATTTAATCATTATAACCCGCCCCCTCTTGAATAGTATTTTACTGTCATAGCCCCCGTGACTAAATAGCATTAGAATTTATTTTTGTATATATTGTGAAAACAAAAGAAGAAAATAAAAAAACCGACTGCTTGTCGTTATCATTAAATATTAAACACACGCATCCACTCAACTATCACGCTGCTTTTTAATGATTGATTTAAATATTTTCCTGCATCATACCCTAAAAAAAACCAATTAGACGACAACCCTGAATCCTTGTACTGTTGCAAATGGATATGGAATGCAGCATTTTATTAACAAGATAAGTAGGTACATTCAACACACTGGAATTTATGAGTATTCAAAAAGAACGCACCTATTAAAGTGATGTTCGAAAAATATTTGACAAATGAGCTGCTACATCTTTTTGGTAGATTTATAGAGTAATCGCTCGCCCACCCTCGTGAAGCAATAAAAAAATATTTAAACACCAAATTTTTCTAAGCGTGTTGAAAAAGAATGAATTGTGGTTGTGGGTGTACTGCATTATGGCAGGAGGTGGTAGCATCATACAAGCGTCAGCATTTATTTATTAATATTTTAATTTTATTGGAAAAATAATTATTATCCGCCTGACTGACTCGTTAATTTTATTATTGACTTATTGCGTCGATTAAATCCATGTGGGAAGGATTCGTTGTTTTTTTTTTCAATCAAATGTATTGCTAAATATTAAAAATTGTAATATGTAAGTAGGCATATTGACCAAAAAAATAATATAATTAAGAAAAATGAGGATATATTGGATATTTGGTTAATAAAGGTTATCAGGATATTTTCCATTGCGATTGAGCATGTTTTTCCCTTTAAGTGTGGATTCAATACGATTTAACAAAATTATTAAAATTCCTTTGTAATCAAAGGACATGGTAATGGTAGTTCCCCAGTCAATTTTTTTTTTTATTAAAGGCACACGTCCTTTTTACAGGAACAAGCTCAGGCTGTTTTCGACCTCCCTCGAACTTCGGAACCAATTGAGCCAAAATCTTAAAACTCTTGCCAGTTTCAAATGTTCCGGATAAAGTTTCGGATAGTTAGCCAACACATAACGCTATCTACCAGATAAAAGTTTCTGATATTTTTTTTCTGTTTCATCGTCAAAGTCTCTAAAAAACTATCCGAATCCGGTAGAAAAATTTATCAGGCACTAATTGTTTGACATGAATGGCAATTATGTTTTTTATTGTTTATCACATTTTTAAGTGAATTTGGTTGTTTTTTTTTTTTGGTAATTTAGCATGGACAAATTCAATCATTCATTAATTTTCGCCCGGCCCGCTTACTTATTAAGTGGATCGCGGGTGTAGGTTGCTCAAGTGGACCTTCCATAGCCTAGGCCAGGGTGAGAGGTATTCAGTGAGCGTGGATAAAGTTAAACGAAATAGTGAAAATTCAGAAATCTTCATCGTCGAGGATTTCTCAAAATATTTTAAAATATTCATCAAATTCATCGTCTAAGATTTCGAATAAATCAGTGATAGGACACTTTTGACTCTGAAACTATATTTTTTCCACCAACTTCAAATAAATATTTTGTTTATCTTCCGGATAGAGGCTTCAACAGTCACTTCAACCGGCTGATAGACTATCCGAAACTTCATATGTCAGATATTAATATCCGAAACATTGGAAACCAGAAGTTGAAGTTTATCTGACAAACAAATTCCGGATAGGCTATCCGAGACTTTATCAGCTAGTCTTGAAACTGGCCCTTATCATTTAACAAGATGATTAAAAAGGTCCACCTAACCAAATTCCATTTCTGTAGGATTAGTGTTTTCAACATACAGGACGTAACCAGACAAATATTTCGGGGGGGATATGATCTTTAAAAAATAACTTTTTATTTTAAAGTTTGGAAGCAATTGAAGAAAATAAAACTATCTTAAATTTCAAATTTAATTTTTTTTAGTGTATAGTAATTATAACAATACTAGGAATAGTTTTAAAATAATTAGCTATATTCAACAAAACAAACTAAAGAATTATTTTATAAAACTAAATTTAATCGCCTGGCCTTCTTTGCTGCAAATACATCAATTACTTCGTCGGTATTTATCTCTATATCCCGATGAATTGACATTAAGGCTAAACCAGTAAGTCGATCTTCACCGGTAGAGTTTCTTAAAACAGTTTTTAAGCGTTTCATCGTCGAGAACGTTCTTTCTGGTGTACATGTCGATACTAGTAAGGTTGCCAAAATTTTTAAAAGTCGATGTATGTTGGGAAAAAAATGTTACTGCAGTCTCCTAAAGCTGTTATGGCGTTCTGTGAACGCAGTGCCTCGGTTTGTTCATGACATTTTGTCTTCCACAGTAGAAACTTAGCCTTCAAGCTATCCCAATCCAAAAATCTTTTATAAAATTTTAAATTTTCTTCGTTAAATTTTGTTTCGCTTTTTCCAAGTATTGACGGGATCAAAATATATAACGATGATAGAACGCTCTTATGGTCCTCGAACCGCGTTTGGAGCTGAGTTACGAAGTCGTCCAAAAGGAGAATCATAATAACTATCCTATAAAAGTTTTCAGGATCAGACGCGTTTACATTGGCCCTATGCTCCTGCTTCGATACTGTTCGTGAAATTTTCAAGGTGGCAGTTTCATCCACAATACTTAAAAGGCCTTGTGCAGTCTCAAAAATATCTTTAAATTCTGAAATAACATCTTCTCGAATTTTTTGAAACGTATTTAAAACAAGCTTTACGTGGTCCAAAGCTGACACTAGGTCACAAGAAGCGGATTGCAAAACACAATGGTAGTGTGTACGAAAACAAAATATTTAAGCAGAACAAGCATATCAAAAAATCACTGACCAAAACTGATTTGAAAAAACAGGAAGATGAGGTCTCAGAGTCCTTATCAATACCCAACATTATCCAAGGTACCCACTATACCTTTAAAAATTTCTTTGAACCTTAATAAGCCGTCATGATTTTCAACCCATCGAGTTTCACACATAGCTGTTAAATTCTTCCATTTAGTTTCCGGTTAATTTTTTTTAATGTTTTCCTGCAACAAGTGTGTTCGTTTTGCGATAGTTTAAAAAAATTTCCAACCGATTTTACAATGCCAATCATATTACGTATAGCAGGCTGAATTTGACAAGAATGTCCTAAAGCGAGGTTTAATGAATGTGCACTGCAATGAACGTACAATGCTTCTGGGTAAAACTCCCGTACAACTGCTTGGACGGGTGCCTATTGTGTTGTTTTTTTTTACTTCGCATTTTGTTGTTTCGCTTTTCTTACAATTATTTCTGTTTACTTCGTAATATCGTAGTTTGTTTTTGTTTTACTTTGTTTTTCAATCACTTCGCCCTACAATAATTTCGCATTTCTTTCTTTCGCTTTTTACTCGTTTTGCATTTTCGTTAAAAGTGCAATGAGTTATTTAGGTCAATGTTATCTCACTAATGGTTTATTTCGCATTTTATTTTTATTAGAATCTATTGTTTTGGCGTGTGGATTTCTTTTCGAAATTCGTTTTCGTAGTTTTTGGCGGTAAAATTAGCAAACAACATAATATAAACTTTTCATATACCCAACCTTGCACCTACTCCAAATCCTACAGTGACCACAAGCAGGGGGTTGCAGGGGGGCAGCATGTCCCGCCATACGCATCTTACTGTTTACGCGCGAATTTGAATGCCCTTAGGCTCTTTACATCCAAAAAAAAAAACGAAACAAATGATGGCGAAATAATTGAAATCGAAATAAACAAAAACCGAAATAATCAAAAAACTAAACAATAAAAGGCGAAATGAGCTTAAAACGAACTAAGTAAAAAACTGAATTATTTTTTTTCGAAACAAATATAAACCAGATAATTGAAAAACATTAATAAAAATGCTGAAGCAACAAAATGCGAAACGACTAAAACGAAACAACTAAAAAACGAGATAAAAATGACGAAACAAACCATACCCCTGCTTGGACACCTTTAAAACTACACCTTATAGCGGAAGCACCATCGTACCCTTGTCCAATTAAGTTGTTGCAATTTAGTTCTGTAATACAGATAGAATTTTGTTAGCTTAGTATTTTCCAGTGCTTTCTACATGGAGAAATTTCAAAAAATCTTCTCGTTAGATAAAAATGTCGTCTTTATAATCAACGTAGCGAACGCATATTAACATCTGCTCCTTTCGTGAAATGTCAGTAGTTTCATCTGCTAAAACTGCAAAAAACTCTGCTGAATTTATTGCTTCAACTACTTTATTCTGAACAATATTACCACATACAGCAATCAATTCGTTTTTAATGGTAGGGCTTAAATAAGTAGCGTTCAAATTCAAATTTGCGGAATATTTTTTAAGATTTAAATCGCCACATTTGCTTCACATTCGTAGCAAAGCTCGAAAGTTACCATCGTTTACTATTGGTTCTGGCTCATTTAATTTGATTGGACCGGAGTCACATCTCCCTCTTAAGGCTAATTCTTGCCGTCCGAAAATCTTAATAGTTTCAACAATAGGTATCAATTTTTTTCTATTGAAAAAAGTCAATGCTATGATTGATTTGATTTGATTTGATTTTGAATCATTTTGCATTTAGTTAGGTAAAATGCCGAATTGGCTCATTTTTGTTAGGATTTGCTCTATTCTGGTTTTAAAAAAGTGCACTTGTTAAAAATTTCAGGGGGGGTTCAAATCCCTGTGACCCCCCCCCCCCCCCCTAGCTACGGCCTTGTACAGGACTGAAAAAATCGCAAAAACCGTAACTGACTGACTCACTCACTCACTTAGATGATAATCATCAAAATTATGAAGCACTTCCAGCCATCCTAGAATCGAATGATAGATCCTGTACACTGGAAAGTTATCTCGCTTTTAATAAATAGCATTTCTTTTGGTAATTCCGATTGCCGTAGGATGTTGAAATTTGGTAGAGCGGTAGGACTTGCAGTGTACAGAAAGGACAAAATAAAAAGATTTAAATTCCTTATTCAAGTAAGTCCCTCTCCAGTCCCCAACAAGTTATCCCATACTGATACTGAAGCTTTAAGTGAACAACCATAATTAGGAACAAACGTAATACCCTCATTGGGCCTCCGCACACGAGACTAATTCTGCCGGCATAAAACCGATTTTGTAGGCGAGAAGGGGAAACAAACGGAATAAAATGTTCTGCCGAGTTTGAGCGGTTGAACAAGGCATAAAACAAATACATACACAACTTTTAAAATATTTCAATTGTGAAATGTGCCTCTCGTGTGCGGATGCGGAGGCCCATTGAAATTGAATTTTTGACAGCCAGGAGACTCTGAAAGACTATAGAAAATGAGTTTGGTTTTATTGCTAAATACCAATTAAAGAACAGCAAACACCCGCCTTAGAATATTCAAGTCTGAGTTGATGTCAGAAATTAGATTGAACAGAGAATTGCAACTACATGAGAAGGCTTTGTCATCAGTAAGGGCTGTAATTATGAACCTAAAATTCTGTTTAAATGTAGAATTGATAAAAATCAAGAACAGCAATGGACCCAGTACCGAACCTTGCCAAGCATAATGTTACGTAAACGTAGTTCACTAAAACAACCCTTTATTTTAATTGTTTGCTTCCTATATTTTAAATAGAAAGATAGCCAAGACAGTAGTTATAAATGAAACCACAGGGCACACATACCTGCATTATATAGTTTTGTCAAAAGGATTTTGTGATCGACAAAGTCAAAAGCTTTGGTTAAGTCAATGAAAAGTCCAGCCCTATGGAGATTATTGTTTATGTTTTCATGTACAGTATTAGGTCTAACAGATACAGACATGTGCAGGTATTGCGAAGACTTATAGGCCACAGAGGATATAACCCATCTCCTCTGTGAATGTCAAGCTATTGCTCGGTACAGGAGGAAATACCTTGGTAGGTACTACTTCGACAATTTGGAGGATAGGTTGGCCTCGCAGACAAAATTGAGGGAAATTAATTGTTTGGGCGAAGTGGTTTAGGTTATTTGACCGTTAAGGTTCCCCAGAGATGGCGATGGGTCTAAAATGGTGCCTAGTCCAATGTGTTGAACTAACACCCTATTCAACCTAACCTAACCTAACCTTCATGTACAGTGGACTTCCGCTGGGAGACCGGATAATCGGGACAGCCGCTTAACTGGGACAAATGCAAAGAACGGAAACGAATGCATATTTTAAATTTTTTTTGTCGGGTTAGGAAACACTTCACTGGAGCACTCAGACGCGCAACTCGCCCAATGTACTACCAGGAAGCAAATCCAGTATTACACATTTTAATGGAATTTCTTCTACTTTCGGAGAAAGCCGAGAATGCACTTCATCGATAAGAAGCTTACAGTATCAGCACTTACCGCACGTCAGTGCCAAAAATCTGCCACCTGATCCGAGCAAATGCAGGACAATAAGAAAGGAAATGATCCACAGCAGGAATCCCACAGACCTCCTACTGACTTTCGTCGGGAGCATGCGTTTAGTCTGTCAGCTTCCTGTATAGCCTTTTCATATACAATTGTGTTCGTTTGGGACCCAATCGTCAATGGAAGCCCTGACCGAGGACGCAGGAAGACCCATCAGCGCAGGTTCTGGTCCCGAGAAATTATCCTCTGAGCCTTGCTTAGCAATTTCATTTCCAGCAATCTGAGTGTGACCTGGAAAAAAAGAGTTCAGCCTTGCGACCGAATTCAAAGAGTTATTGTAATCATATCGTAAGTCCATGGGTCCGTAATCAATGGATCCATCTATTAACTTGGATTTTTGAAAAACACATAAAAATACTCACAAGCTGCATATACCTATAGAAGGCATAGGCAGGTCTTTTCAGGTAAGCAGTATCGAAAGTTGGTGATAAACAGAATTTATTCTCGTCCAAATATTTAAAATTTTAATAATTCACATTTTGCACAAAAAGGAATTTAAGCTCTTGATACAGTTAACCGAAACTCGAACCATATTTGTGCTTACACAATATACCCATCGCAATCACCTACAACATTCATAAATTCAGCCGATGGACCATGGTAAGGCATAAGCTCGCAGCCGAAATCAATTTACTCTTAATGAATCGGCTGTGTGCATTTTGGCCAATTAATTAATACTCAACTGTGTCCCATCAGTGGCAACTAGCTATTTACCAGCATCATGAGATCTGAGCTCTTTCGAAAAATAGCTCGTTTGTCATTATCCATTGTGCTATACCTAGCTATTTGGAGCAACATTACATGTTGAAGTTATTAAAGAATGTGGCAACATATGTACGTATGTATGTATAATTTTATATATAGATACAAAATCGATTACCTGCTGAAATGTACGTTTGTGTGATGAATGTAAAATGGCCTTTATATAAAATTTACAAACAATTTAATTCTCAGTTTGAATTATAAAAATATATACAGTAGTAACGAAAATATTGATAGCGGTCTGACTGAATATAAAAAAGCTGAACCAAAACTGCATACGTCTATGGCCACACAAAGTTCCAGTCAGGTCCAGTTTTCGTCTTCATTCATTTTCAGATCCTGCCTTAGAACCTGATAAGAACTGCCTTTTATATTTTCATATTTTTAACTAGCGAACCCCCAGCACACTTCGTAGTGCAAAATATGAAAATATAAAAATCAATTTCAAATTCATTTAAATCAATGGTAAACAGTTTCTATTGTAATGCCCTGCTGTATTCACAACACTTGGTTTTTTAGGATTCGCATTGCCTACATAATATTCTTGTCTATCAGGATAATGCGCATCAATGTTAAAAATTTGCGAAACTGTAGCTCCCATGACTGTCGAAAAATAACGCCTCCTCACCCCTTTATCTATTTTTTACCAATCTTCACAGGAACACAATCGATTCGGTGGTTTTCGAAATATTACATTTTGAATGTTGTTTTTTTATAGGCAGTGCCACGCCCCTAGGTCCAATTTTAACCAATCTTCACAGGAATACTTCTGGTAAAATATTTAAGATTTTACGTAAATTTAAACTCAATCAATTTGGTGGTTTTCGAAATATAAGATTTTTAATTTTTATTTGTATGGGCGGTACCACGCTCCTAGGTCCAATTTTTACCAATCTCCTCAGGAATACTGTTGGGCCAATACCTAAGATTGTACGTAAATTTAAACTCAATCGATTCAGTGGTTTTCGAGATATAAAATTTTGAATGTTTTTTTTGTATGGGAGGTGCCACGCACCTTTGTCCAATGTTGACCAATCTTCACGGGAATACTCCTGGGCCGATACCTAAGATTGTATGTAAATTTGAATTCAATCGATTCAGGTGTTTTCGAGGAATAAGATTTTGAATGCATTTTTTGTATGGGAGCTGCCACGCCCCTATAACTCATGAACCAATACACCTACAAAGACCGTATGAACTTATAAACCATGGTATTAACGTCACCTTTCATGGGAAATTTCCAGAATCAAAATCGGTTCACGCATTACAGAGAACATTATCGACAAACACAATTGACCATGATTTTTATATATATAGATTCTTCGTCGAGTCTTACAGAATTGGAATACAACTTGGATAACAACTTAACTTTGGATTACAACTTAACTTTGTGAAACCGTAATGAAATTCCCAAGTCAATATCCCCAAACCCAAAATTCCCAAATAGATTTCGAGTGTATTCACAATGCATTAACAGTAAAATAGGAACCCCCCTGCTTGGGGTCACTGCTGAATTTGGAGTAGGCGCAAGGTTAGGTATATAAAAATTTCTTTAAATATTTTGAATTAACATTTTGGGGATTTTTTGGTAAATTTTGAATTTGGGGATTTTGTCTTTGGGGATTTTCATATTTCATTCCCTTACACTAATAGTAGCATGGGTGAGCTGTCACCACAATAACTTTAGCTAAAATAAATAATAAGATGTTAATTGAACTTTTATTTGCTAAAACAGATAATAGGTATGTACTAATATATCAGATAGATAGCAAAAATGTACTCGGTAATATTTTTAGTAAAATTTACGGAAACAAGTGTTTTTTTTAATTATAAACAGTTTATTGGTTGCGGTGCTCCCAAGACATTGGCAGCCTGCACTTTGCAAAAGCTGCTTTGACTTTTCTATTTCGGTTTCTCGGATAAGCGGCATAAACCTCTTGCAGATACTTTTGGATAGTTGCAATCAACGCATCAATTAAAAAAATGAAAAGATAGATTTTATGGCCGAATATTATGTTTGATGAGGTGGTGTAGTGTACTACCCCTGATGCTTTAAACTTTTAAAGAACTGCGTGATTCAAAGAGCTATCAAAGCGAAGATGTAGGAATGGTTGCGAGAAGCTAGGCGCAGGGTGTCTACCGCCTGTTGCGCCACCTATTTTTTTTTTTTTTTTATTTTATTCTCGAAATTTGCTGTTAAGACAAAGAATAATCTCGGAAGAAGTTCGGCGACAGAACTGCAAATACAAATCCACCGTCTTAGAGCCTTAGAAGTCGGAAATTGAACAACTTAAAGGAGTCGACTGCAGAGATGGTTCACTTATTTTGATGAAGGGGATTTATTTCGGAGATAGAGCGAACACACCAACTCTGAGCTGGTTAATCCCAAACAGGGCATTGATACTGGGGTGACTATAGCCGTTTTCAAGAAAGGAGTAAAAGCTGTTATTGCAATTATTGGTATATAAAGATTGTTTTTTTTTAGAGGTATAGAGCTTTAATTTGGCAACACTATTTTAACTGGCGGCCATTTTGTCAGCTGTCAAGTAATTTGTTTTAAGTTTGGTTTGGCATTTCTACATGAATATGACCGACGACGCCTGAACAACGCTTCCAAATTGTGCAAATATATTTCCAAAATCATGGTTCGTTCTATTCGAATTACGTATCGCACACTACGTCCACTTTACGGTAAACATAATCGTCTCACTTTTGGTTGAATGGATACGTCAATAAACAAAACTGTTGTTTTTGGAGTGATGATAATCAACGTTGGCCGATGTGCCTGGCAAGGAGAGAACTTATAAAATGATTGTCACGGGGGACGTGACTTTCTTTTGGCCGAAATGTAGAAAACATTTGACCCAGCGTTTATCGATGGCAGTGCTATTTTCATCGCACGATTAGATTTTGTCGGCGGTAACGTATTTTTCCAAAAAACATGAACTCATCGAATTAATCGGTATCAGGCGATTCGAAGTCAAAATTATTGTTCGTTGCAATGTACTTCACGGTACCTTCGACAAACTTCCATTCCGGTGGTTAATCAAGTGCACACCAAGCGAAAATCATGATGCGGTAGAATTGTTCAATCCACTTTCCAATGTAGTCGATACTTGATTCTGAAAAACAAATGAATAAAATCTTTACCCCCAGTTTCACAGTGGGAATTTAAACTATACCTACTTTTAGTTTAAACTTTAGTTTGACGTTGACACAGTGACATTTCAATTTTAAAGCTGCCAATTGTCAAAAACTCAAATATTTGTCGTTGTTTTCCTTTTTTTTTTTTTAAGAAAAAACAAGGAGCGATTTTGGAAAAGACATAAATACTGTATAATCAGTGTTGCCACTAAAAAAAGTGAATCCGGTCAAATCTGACCGTATGACCGGATTTTTATTTTCTAAATCCGGTTAAAAAATCCGTTAAAAATTCAAAATCATAGTTTTTGACCAGAAACCCGGTCAAAAATAGATTATGGTAACACAATATGTATATATAAAACAAAAGTTAACTATCATTAGCCATTTTTTTACATTATAAACATTATACATGTTGAGAAAACGTTTTTATAATATGTGAATCTTTAGTTTGTAAACTTGTTATACCCTCCACAGGAAGGTATATTCACTTTGCCATTACGTTTGTAACGCCAAGAAGGATTCACCGGAGACCCTATAAAGTACATATATTCTGAATAAGGATCACATTCTGAATCGATTTAGCCATGTCCGTCTGTCTGTCTGTCTGTCTGTCTGTCTGTCCGTCTGTCTGTCTGTCTGTTGAAAGCACGATAGCGTCCAAAGAAATTGACCTAGGCGAATGAAATTTTGTAAGACGACTTCTTTTTACCGTCGCCGGGTTGGTATTGAAAATGGGCTATGTCGGTCAAGTAGTTCTGGTACCTCCCATACAAAACCACTATTAGACCCACATCTCTCTCTGTCTGTTAAAATCACGATAGCGTCCGAAAGAATCGACTTAGGCAGCTGAAATTTTATGAGAGGTCTTATATTTATGGCCTTCAATTTTGTTTTAAAAATGGTCCATATCGGTCAAGTAGTTCTGTTACCTCCCATACAAAGCCAATATTTGACTCATATATCTCTGCCTGTTGAAAGCACGATAGCGTCCAAACGAATCGACTTAGGTGAATGAAATTTTATGAGAGGACTTTTTTAACCGTCGCCAGGTTGGTATTGAAAATTGTCTATGTCGGTAAAGTAGTTCTGCTACCTACCATACAAAACTAATATTAGACACATACTAATTGGCATGGCAAACATTTTGCATGACTTTTATGCAGTGGAGGGTATCAAAGTATCGGCCAGGCCGATGATAACACTTTTACTTGTTTTTTATTTCGTTTGTTTAAAATTTACTGAAACCAAATTTTCATTTTATATGACGTGTTTTAAGTCCTGAAATACACTTTTAGTGCATGACCATACAACGTCTTTCAATGCAGCGAGGCAGGTAGATTTTGAGTGAGTAGAAAGGAGAAAAGTATGTAGATAGCATAGAAAATGCGCAGAAAATCCATTTTCAGAAATAATTCTGGCATGGCCTGGGCGGGGCATAAAGGTTCTTTTTCGTACCATTGTGCTTTCGATATAAATCTGCATTTGATATTTGCATTCATAGAGTGAGGGCGTCAAAAACGGGCATCAGCTTCGGCTTTACTATAAAATTTGTTTGTGTTTCCGATTTCAATATTCTTTTACCTGTCAAATTTTATTTCATTGCAATGACGCCTCGTTTTTGTTTGTAGCTAAGTCATTAATGGAAATGAAAGTCATGGGAAGACGTGTATGGCCAAATGCATACACTAAAGCCGCGTGTCAATTGGGCTAAATAAGTATTCTGGGATAATTTTCTGACACTATTGAAAAGAGTAGTTCACCAAACTCCAATCTGAGATTTATCGAATTTCACACTTTAATTAATTAAAATATATTGTTTAATTTCACCATTCTAGCAAAAGAAAACGTCCAACAATTAGCCTATAAGATAATGCTCCCGGAGCAGAATTCCGTGCTTCATGTTGTAAATATCCCATTATTCGCAGTAAATTGGCTTCTGTTTGAACATGAGAGTGTGTTCGTAATGCAAGGCTAAGTTTTATTCAAATTATATAAATATATCTTTATTTATAGTTAATAGAGCAATTTTATTTTTCCAGTCAAAAAAGCGTTTTCCGGTTAAAAACATTTTTCGTTCCGGTCAAAAAACGGTTAGACCGGATTTCAAAATTTTCTCCGGTCAAAGTGAATCGATTTCGGTCAGATATGACCGGAATCCGGTCAGAATGGCATCACTGTGTATAATACTGCCAAATTCTATTAATTAAATTTAGTTAAACTTCAGTTGAACTGAAGCTTAGATTACATTGTGAAACTGGACGAGTTGAACTTCAAATTTAAACTGAAGTTCAGGTTCAGTTGAACTTTAAAACGCTCACTGTGAAACTGGGGGTTAGAATTTAAAATGAATCGAAATTCACGTAAGAACAATCGAATTATCGTTGTGCTTCGAAAATCAAACAGAACATTTTCTTTTCTGTCGTCTGTGTACATTTTACGTACAACAATAATTTGTCGCTTCAATTTACGTACATTTCGTGATTTTGAGCTATCACTTCGGTACACGGTACATGACTCCAAATTTACGTACTGTACCGACGTGTCATTTACATACAGGTGGTCACTGATAAAGTTTACCCATTAGGAGATTGATAATGGAGATTTGAAGTCGATGGTGGAGGATTGAGTTATGGACGGTCCGCTTAAACGTCCGCGTTCCACACCCGCGACAATTCCAGCGGATAGACAGTACACTTGCTAATGAATGAGCAAAGTTATTTCCATGTAACATCCTCCTTAGTTTTAAGCTAGTTTGTAAGTTAGTTAGGTGTATTTTAGGGGGTCTTTGGGAGGGGCCGGGCTCGTCAACATGAATGAGTGCTACCGAGACTTGACCGATGCTTATGGCCTCGCTCGAGTCCCGGCGGCGCGTGTGCACCGTGTTGGCGACTGCCAGGCGCCCATCGACGCAATCGGGATGGTGACCAATCGAAAGATTGCTCATCACCCTGATTATAGGTAATTTAGGTTAAGTAGCTTAGGTAGTTCTAAGTAGTTTAGGTAGTTTTAAGAAAAAACCAATAATAAAGAGTCCAAGTTTTAGCCAGTTTTCTTGGAAATTAAAAAACAGGGCAATTTATATAAAAAGATAGATTTAAGGCCGAAAGGCAATAGTTATAAGGATATAGTTAAGTTTAGAGTGCTCGTTAAGAGCCAGTAAGCTAGATTAAGATACAAGTTAGTTTTAAGTTAGATTTAGTCATTTTTGTCTAGTAAGTAAGTTTAAAAAATGAATTAATAAAAATGAATTTAAAAGTAAAAAAAAAAGTAAGAGCAAAGTTATTTAAAATTATTTAAACTTTTGAGTGCTACTGTTCGGACCTATCTTACCTACCTCCTGGCATAGCCTATATAAGATATATTTACTATTTATGTATCTTTAGATTACTATAAAACAAAATGCTTGTTTTCGATTTCAGTAGCATTGATTCAAGTTATTAATTAAACTGAAACTCGATTCCATGAATTGCCGAGCTTATTTTGCTGCACGTAATTGTAATAATTTTTAATTGAAATTTAATGAGATCTTATTTGTTTTGCGATGTGTTTTTCGATTTACAAGTAATGTATAGCATAGTTGCAAAAAGGCTTACTATTGTACTGAATTCAGTACAATTTGACTTTCCCGCGTACGCAAGTACCACTTCTCAATTTTCAGTACTATTTGTACTATTTTTAATTTTTGAAAGTTTGTTTTATATCTTTCAAATCAGACTATATTATAATTTATAAGGTTTAAACAAAAATAAGCTGAACGCGCTCCTTTGTTTTTGAAATTTTGAAATTTTCTGCATTCCTCGAAGATGTGGAAAATCGATTTGATTTCGGAGACTTTTTTTGAACTCATTACAACATTTTTCACAAACTGCCATTTGGACGATCAAGTAAATTCAATCGTTCAATAATTTGTCTTAAGGTTTTTTTTTCCTGGTGAACAAAAAAGTATTGAAATTATTAATCATGAATATAGAGCTCTATCTGACTACGATAGAAATAGGTACATACTTCTATTTCTGAGTTTTGGGCTTAAATAGGCCTTGTGCAAAATGAATGCAACGAATTTATATTTCAGACTGTACAGCATGTATAAGTAGATAATATGTCACAATTTACCGCGCCCATTAATGGTTCGGCATATTTTTTTTAGCTAAATTTTTACAGATATTGTTTTTTTTTTTCTGTTCTTTTGTGTTGCGGTAAATAAGGATAAGGTTTTTTTTGCAATGAATACCTCGATGAGGAATCCTTTCAAAGTGATAAATTTGATATCAAGGAATAGCAAAAAAGAAACTGCAACGAAAATATAGTACATTTTCGCGTCGATGAATTTTTGAAGGAAGTTATTTTCAACGAACAGCTGGTTTCTGTGACACTTATATTCACAGCGCACTCTATGACAAAGTTTAGCTAGGATTTTAGTTAATGTTTGGAGAGAAAAATTGGAGAGCAGCTAAAATTTAGATTCGCTCGAACTGCGTACTAAGCTTTAGATTCAATTAAATGCTCCTTTATAACACCCTTCACTGGAAGGTATATGTATTCACTTACATTTCTAACGCCAAGAAAAAGTCACCCTATACCCCATAAGCCATAAATATTCTGAATCAGGATGCAATTCTGAAACGATTTAGCCATGTACGTCTATCCGTCCGTCGGTCTATCTGTCTTTTAAAAACACAACAGAGTCCAACCAAACGAATCGATCTAGGCGAATGAAATTTTGTGAAAGCACTTCTTTGTTCCGGTACCCCCCTGCACTCACAAAATCATTATTTATAAGAGCCACGTACTTGTATATACTCACGAACTCACATAAATGCTTACCATTTTGCAAGACTTAAATGCTGGGAGGTTGCAAAAACTGGCCGATGATAACACTGATAGGTACTCGTTTTTTTTTTAATAAAATATTTATTTTTTATGTTTTCGTTTGGTTTTATACATTTAAGAAATTTAGAGTACTATTCAGTACAATTGTGTTTCAGTTTTCAGTACAATTGAGAAAAGTCGATTTTCATCACATTGTATAGCCCTCTCGCTATAGTCGTTTAAAATGCACGCGTGCATTAACAAATAGGTTCCTGTTTCTGGTAAAAATATCAAATGCGTGACAGTTGCCGAGGCAAACAATACTTTTAACGAATACTCCGATGATTTGAATAATCCATCAAATAAATATCATTCAAAATAAATGAAATGAAATGAAATGAAATAAGGTCCATTGTGATACCACAAGCAGAGTCGGTTATTTCCGCTACTCAAATTTTGCAGAAATTTCCGTATTTTGCTGAAATCCGTTTCGGCAATATCAGCAAGCTCCCCGAAAAAGTACTCTCCTAGAGTTTGCTTCTAACCGAGGATAGAGCCGGGCAGTTACATGGTAGGTAGAAAGGCGTTTCCTCCTCCTCCTCATCCATGCAGATGCAACTGCGACAAAAATCATTTGCGGTGACTCCAAGCATGTCTTTCTAGTACACAGTGGCCTGTTAGTACTCCGACAAGAGTTCCGATATGTGTTATACTGACGTTTAACCGGACCTTTGTCCTGCGCCGATTTATGCGTGGTCAGGTCTGTTTTGCATGGTCATAGGTGTCAATATATCGCCATCTCTCATTTCCCTGTTGCAGAGCTAGTGTGGAGATGTTGTATATCTTACAGTTTCAATTGACACATGTGGGGCTCTCCTTTACCAGTAGAGAGGTCCATTTTCGTGCCGTTCTTTGCTAATTCGTCTGCTTTATAGTTACCTGGGGCCTGTAACACAACGCGACACGGCAAGTAGTTGTAGGACAAGTGAATTTCACAAAACGATAATTTTTGTGAACACTTCGACAATTGTCGCGATGAAAGATGACAAGTGGGAAATTATATAATTTCCCTCTTTCTGTAACAAAAGACGACAAGTGCCAAGAAACACGTGTAGTACTGTGGTTCAATTAGGACAGGTGATTTGAATATTGTCAAGAGCTGACAAGTGCAGTTTTAATGTATTACATAATGCCTAACATTTATTTTGTGTAATTAACGTATTAATTCTAATGTTACTTAAATAAAAAATAAATAGTTGGCGCAACAGGGCGTGTAGACACCCTAGGCCTAGCTTCTCACAACCATTCGTTTTGTGTGAGTTTTTGTTTTTGGGACGATTGGAAGGGACCTACAATTTTATGCCGATTCCGAACGGCTAAATTGAGAAGCTTTTTCGGGACAGTCATACTCTCGGATGTTTGTCAGACGTTCGCGAGAGGTGGCGCAGTAGAAAAAACCTTAAGATGTAATTTGTGTTTTTTCGAGGATCGAACCTGGGACCCCTTGCACAGTAATCCAGCGCACTAACCACTGCGCTACTGCGGCTACTCTAATGTTACTTATTAAGTTATTACCTACAACTGCGGGTTTCTTATCATTTTGCCAAAATACGTTCCTTGTATGCGTCCAATTCTTATTTTGCGGAACTACGTTTAGGCTTTTTGCCAAGTTCTGTACATATTTCCCTACATTTTTCACATTTATTTTCCTTTGTTAGGGCAATTTGTATCGGAAAATACAAACTATATCTCAAGGTTTTTTAGCTGCGCTATCTCTGGCGAAAGTCTGACAAATACCCGAGATTCAGATTGGTACTAAAAAACTTCTCAGCTCATCCGTTTGGACTCGGCCTCGACATAATATTGAAGGTTCCCTCCATATGTCCCAATAAAAACTAACGAATTGTTTTTTATTGACATCATCGGTCGCTCCCAGCGTACCGTGAGAGAAGCGTTCATGGCGATTGAAAAATATTAATAGGTGGTAGACAGGGTCCCATCCACCTGTCGCCCGGTGAGATACCACCACATCATGCTATAGGCTCCGTGAAGTAGTCTTGACTACGTTTCGGAGTTTGGCAGATGGGCCGGTGCAAAACGGATAGGACACAAAAGACATGATGCAACTTCCTGAGATAAAGAATTCCGGAGGTAAACTAGTCTCCCATTCGGATCTCCGGGGGGGACTATCTCAGGGGGTTCAACATGCAAATATTCACCAACAGGACTTGCAAGACGACATATACAACAACGAACACAAAGACAAAATAGACAAAACAAGGTCACTAACAGAAGAAAGCTAGCAACAGATTCGAGGTCTAGGATTCAACAATGTCAACGTCAGCTGCGTGCACCAGCATCTACAAGAAAAAAAGCCAGACGTCCTTTTATTAACCGAGACTCAAGATACGAACTACTTCCTCGTTTTCGATACAAGGGGGGACTATGTGTGTTTGCCCGAACAGATCTGGCGTGTGAAAGAAAAGAAGAGATGGAACCTGCGGATCACGACTTAATATGGCTAAAGGTCGTCCTACAAAGTTGTACTAAATTCTTTTGCTGCCTGTACCGCTCCCCAAACGATAATGAACCATCTAAATTATTTCGTCATTTATCCGAAAAGGTAGACTGGATACAAATTCATCATCCAATGGCTGAAGTTATTATACTTGGTGACTTCAATGCCCATAACATGGACTGGCTACGAATGCTACGATATTCTAACAGAACGGACGATGCAGGGAAACAAGCTGAAGACTTCGCCATTAGCTGCAATCTCACTCAGCTCGTTGATGAACCAACGCGAATTCCTGACAATCCATCGAATTCAGTTCCAGTTCGTCTGTTGTGGGGTACGCACTCGTCGGGAACTTTTATAAGCCAAAATTCAATAAAACACAAAATGTCTTGCAATTCGTGTAAAAGTAAAGTTGAACGTGCCGAATTAAAAGTTGTTTGCAGTGACTGCAACACAATTTTCCATGCTGCATGTGTAAATATTTTGCCAGTAGACTTGGAATTTATGAAAAAAGACAACAAATCTTGGCGATGTGTGACTTGTGTAGCAGCGAAACGTCGCGATTCTCTTTCTGGTACGGTTCCTGTGTGTGTCACAAATGAGATGAATAAACATCAGCAAAAAAAGCAAAATCAGCTGCCCTTTACATCTCTACCACAAATCTCATCAGCGCGACCGTCTAATATTACGCTAGAAATGATTTATTCTGAAATTCTAGCAGTAAAAGAAATTCAAAGAGTTCAGATAGAAGAACTACAAGCCAAAAACAAAGAGTGCGAACAAAGAATCGTTTTGCTGGAGAATAGAGTAAATTTCTTCGAGCAGCAATTGGTTGCCAACACCGTCGAAATCCACAATATTCCCTTCCAAAGCAATAATGTCTCGAACATCGACTTGGCGCTAAAAGTTTTTCGTGATGGGATGAATGTAGGTGTAACAGAGAACGATATTGACTATTGTTACACAAAAAAAATTGTGAAACGTCACCAAAACGCTCACACCAACGATTCACAAAGCTTCATCAATATTCTTCATGTAAGACTTACAACGCGTCATTGCAAAGAAAAAATAATGAGAGCAAAAAAAGAGAAGAAAGAACCGCTAACAACAACTCTAGTCGACTCCAACGCGAAGCCACAGAAGATGTACATCAACGACTGCTTAACCTATCGGACTCGTCAGCTGTTAAAAACTGCAACATCTATGAAGATATCAAAGAACTACAAATACGTTTGGACTAGGAATGGGATAGTGTACATGCGTAGGAACGAGGGTGATAATTTTGTTAGAATTACTTGTGCTGACGATTTTGTTAAATTATGAATTCTGTGTATAATGTCCCTCGTCAAAAATCCAATTCATGTAATTATCCAGATCTTCCTTCCAATTCCAATGTTACATTTTGTTTACATCAAAATATTCGTAGTGTTAGAAGTAATTTTGTTTCACTGTTAGCTCATATCAATGCACTAGAGAATTTACCAGTAGTAATTGTATTAAGTGAAATATGGATTTACGAAAATGAATTGAGTTTATATAAAATTCCAGGGTACTTGTCGCCTTTTGCAAATTGTAATGAGTCTTACCAAGCTGGGGGAGTTATGGTTTATATAAAAGATGGTTATACGTGCAATTGTTCTAAAATTACTTTTTCAAGTGCTGATGTTGTGAAGTTGTCATTAGACTATATGAATGATATATATACATTTCTTTGCATATATAGACTGCAGGAAATCAGTAAGTCTATTTTTATAAATGATTTAGATGGATTATTAAGCCTATCGAAAGAAAAAAATTTGATTGTAGTGGGTGATATAAACATTAACATTTTAAATCATTCCGATAATTTTACAGAGAGCTATCTTCTTCTTATGGCGTCTAATGGGCTAAAAAGTGTTATTAACGATCCAACTCGCGTTACAGACTCTACTTCAACTTGCATTGACCATATATTTACCAGGGTACACAAAAATTTTAATAATATTTTGAATGGTGCGGTTTATGACTACAAAATTACTGATCATCATATGATCACTCTTGATTATCAGATGATTTCTAATCCAAATAAAATCGATCTCCCAAAAACTAAACAAATCATCGACTTTAGGACGTTGAAAGAAAGATTAACATACGAATTTTGGGAACCGGTGTATTTAGAAAATAATCCGTCTTTTGCCTTTGACTTATTCCTCGAGATCTTACAAAAACATGTTAAATCTTGTACTAGTGTATCGCTTATTTCCAAACGAAAAAAACATTTAAAACCATGGATGACAAACTGCCTCCTAAGAAAAATAAAGACTAAAAATCGTTACGCTGTTAAATCTGCAAAACATCCGCAAAATATTAGACTAAAAACGTATTACAAAAAACTATGCAAAAAGACTCAACAAATGATTACAGAAACACGTAATAATTATTATTTCACTATGTTTGAAAGAGCAAATGGCAATTGTAGAAAGGAATGGAGAGTCGTAGACAGCATTTTAGGAAAACAAACAAAACCTACGGAGATATATGATCTAGAAGTTGATGGAGTCAAAATATATGACTCCGAAAATATTGCGAATAAGTTCAATGAACATTTTACTGAAATTTCGGAAAAATTAAAGCCATCTTTTAAACCCTACAGTAGCTGCAACTGCAACTTGCCATCAGATGTTTTTGTTGATAAAGTTCAAGTTAATAGTTTTGTATTTGCAAGTATTAATTCTGGTGAGCTTCATAAGGCTATAATGTCATTAAGCAACAAAAGTTCGTGTACTAGCGATAGAATAACAAATATTTTATTAAAAAACATTTGTTGGCAAGTGGTAGACGTGTTGAGTTTCCTGTTTAACATAAGTGTCAGCAATGGATATTTCCCTCAATCTCTTCAATGTGCTGAGGTTATTCCACTTTTCAAAAAAGAAAATAGAAAAAAAGTATCTAACTATAGACCTATATCTCTTTTACCAACTTTTGCTAAGCTATTTGAGAAATTGATTAAGGTTAGAATGTTACATTTTTTGGATCGAAATGAGTTCTTTTTTAAGAATCAATTTGGGTTTAGGTCCGGGCTATCAACAGAGGATGCTATCCTCAGGGTTTGCACTCAGTTATATGAAGGTTTAAATAATAATCAATCCACAATGGCTTTGTTTATTGATATGACAAAGGCATTCGATATGGTTGATCACCAGATTTTACTAAATAAGCTTTATAATGCTGGATTTAGGGGAACTATTTACAGTTGGTTTAAGACATACTTAATTAATAGGCAACAAAAAGTTAAAGTGAATGGGATCTTTAGTGAACCTCGTGTCTTGAAAAATGGAGTCCCCCAAGGTTCTGTTCTGGGACCGCTTCTATTTTTAATATATATAAACTCGCTTTTTAATCAGCAATTGAATGGCTTAGTTACTGCTTTTGCTGATGACATAACGTTCACATACGCATTTCAAAGCGAGTTTGAATGTATTGCTAAGATTGCAGGGGATCTAGAAAAATTAAGGCTGTGGTTTGCCGCTCATAAGTTGATTATTAGCGAAAAAACAAAACTAATAAACTTTAAATTATCTAATAATATTTTATTTGATTACAATCTTTTTTTTCATGGGCATGACTGTAAACGATTTAGTCTACCGCTCCACACTTGTGGTAAAATAAATTTTTATAGTAACAACTCATGCTCTAACAATTGTTTTAAAATTGAGTCAGTTAAGAACTTTAAATATCTAGGAGTCTTAATAGACAATAATTTAAACTGGAAGGATCATATCCAATCTATAAAATCGAATATGAATCTTGTAGTGCGTAAAATGTATCTTATTAAACCTTATTGCTCCAATAAAGTATTATTAAGGTTTTATTTTGGTCTGGCACACTCTAAGTTACAATATGGGATTATTAGTTGGGGAGGATCGTATTTTAATGCTCTTAGACCTGTTTTGATTGCACAGAAGCATTTAGTCCGTATTATCTGTAGATGTAATCGTCGCACTCACAGTTGGCCTTTGTTTAAAAAGCTTCTCATTCTACCAATAAGGCATTTGTATGTTTTTAAGGTACTTAGGGAATTTTTTAAGCAAAGCGGAAATATTCCAAGTAGAAACAATCAAACTTACAATTTACGAATTAATAATATGGCTTTTGTTAATATACCAATTGCACGTACAACTCATTTTGCTAATTTTTTTAAAGTTAAAGCCCCTGTGCTATTTAATAAATTACCATATTTCATCAGAATAATTTGCAACCATAATGTATATATACGAAAAATTAAGGACTGGTTATTTACCGTAGATCATGCGAGCATTGAATCTTTATAAAGAATCTAATCTTAAAACTACTTTTACTTTTAATTATTGTTTAATCTTAATTAACCTCTTCATGGAGTTTTATGTTTAATTGAATTATATTCACTTATATTTTGATTTATTACACATTAGTTACTGATTGTCACCCCACATCAGAACTTTAGCCAAAATTATTATTATTAACTTTGAAGTATCGTTTAACACTAATTTAGGACATTAGTCCCTTAAATTAAAGAACGATAACTATGTAAATTATTCATTTTATTCTATTATTAAAAATATTGTTATGTTATGTTTAAGCTATAATGAAATGAATTAAACAAACAATTTCAATCAATCAAATCAAAATCAATCAAATTACGGGAACACTTTAGATCTGTTTCTCACAACCTAGCCAGATAATTATAAAATAAAAATATCTGCTCCCTTAGGGAATTCGGATCATGCTCTAATATCTGCTATCCTCTCTTTACCGACACCAATAGGAGCGAACCAGGATCGCCATCGTCTGATTTCGAATTATAGTAAATCTAACTGGGACGAGTTGCGTAATTTCTTCGGTTCGTTGCCATGGGCTGATATGTGCTTTAGAGATACCGATGTCAATATGTGCGCAAAAGCCGTAACCGAAATGATTTTACTCGGTATGGAACTTTATATTCCACATTGCATCAAAAAACCAGCTTCAAATAAACCCTGGTTTAACAAAGAATGCAAGCGAATTACCGCAGCGAAAAACAAGGCTTTCCGTGAATGGCAGTTAAACCCTTTGGAGCAAAAAAGATCAGAATTCATAATTCTTCGAAATAGATGCAACCTAATCGGTGAAGACACCTTACAACGAAAGACTCACCAACAAAGTAATTGGATGTCCTAACGGCTCACGCGCTTTGTGGTCTATGGCAAAGGCAATCAGTAATAACTTTAGTTGCTCTTACTTTCCACGTCTAGTTAAAGGCGGCACGCTAGCAAGAACACCTAAAGAAAAGGCAGATCTTTTGGCTAACATGTTTTCACTGAATTCCACCCTAGATTTTGCACAACTAGAGCCACCAAATATCCCGAGGGTGCTAACATCGATGGCAGAAGTGAAATTTCGGCCTCGAATAATTCAACGCATTCTTAAAAAACTAGATTGCAATAAGGCAACTGGGCCCGACGGAATCCCGGCTATAAAACTCAAGAGCTGTGCATCAAAACTTGCACCTGTATACTATGTAAGCTGTTTAGCATGTCGTACTCCCAGAAGACGTTTCCTTCTTGCTGGAAGAGCGCTCGCAATAAATGTCGAAATAATCAAATATCTAGAAGGCCACCGATTAATAAGACCTGTTAATCTAAGTAACGCACTTATAGACGCAAGCAATTGAACAACACGGCGAATCCAGAGAGCCGTAGCCTTGGACATATCAAAGGCATTTGACTGAGTCTGGCATAGAGCCCTATTAGGCAAGTTGGCGTCTTATGCATTACCACAACAACTCTCCGGATGGATGGAAAATGTTCTTATTAGAAGATCGATCCAAGTTGTTGAAGATGGTGTATAAATGCAGGAGTGCCCCAAGGATCTATTCTTTCCCCAACTCTATTTCTTCTCCACATCAACGATTTGCTTGGATCGACAAATGATAATATCAATATCAACATCTTTGCTGATGACAGCACTCTTATAGGTATCTTCCATCTCGAACAGAAAAGTGGGCCTGTGAATGCGGCTACATCACACAGTCAGAGATGTGAACAAAGTTCTCTAAATGATGATCTGGACAAAATCTTGAAGTGGGGAAAAGACAACTTGGTTGTATTTAATGCAAACAAGACACAGTTCGCAACATTTTCAAGGAAAAATGCATCAACTGTTCCTCAGATCCAAATGGATGACCATCCAATCCATCCCAAGGACTCAATGCACCTTCTAGGAGTCACAGTCAATTCAGGAATCACATGGCAGGACCACATATCCTATACCACAAGATCGGCGTCCGCTAAGTTGAGCTACCTATTTAGAGCAAAGAGGTACTTTAGCCTCAAGCAACTTCTCCTTCTCTACAAAGCTCAGGTTGGACCAGGCCTGGAATATTGCTCCCATATATGCAGCTCGGCCCCAAAACATTCACTTAACCTACTTGACAGCATACAGAGACGAGCAGTTCGACTTATTGGAGACCCTACACTCACATCGAATCTGCAACCGTTGGTGCACAGAAGACAAGTCGCTGACCTATGCTTGTTCTATAGGTATTTCCATGGTAGATGTTCCGAGGAACTCAAGGACATTATCCCTCGAAATGCAACTTTTGGGCGCCCCACAAGACAGGCTGCTAATGCTCATGACCATACAGTACACTTGACAACCGCGAGGACATCATCTTTCCAAAACTCCTTCTGTTACAGGACAATCATACTTTGGAACTCGCTTCCTGGGGATATATTTCCAGAAGACTACAATTTGCAGCAATTTAAGTGCAGAACTAACTGTTATAGGTTTGCCTTTCCCGGGAGAAGTATTTAAAAAAAAAAAAAAGACGAAATCCGTTGGCCTTGAAGCTTGAAGTAAAGCTTGTACTAAGTACATGCTATCAACAAACAAACAAGCGCATCTATCCGCCGCCTAGAGCAAAACATCGCTATTGATAGCAACAATTTCGAGGTAGTTAAGGAGTTCACCTACCTCGGAGTAACCATGAACTCCACGAATGACACCCTAGTGGAGATCCGGCGAAGAGTTACCCTCGAAAACCGTTGCTACTTCGGTTTGGCAAAACAACTGGGTTCAAAACTCCTAATTCGAAGGACGAAATGTTTGCTCTACAAAACCCAAGCCGAGTGCTGGACGATAAGCAAGAAGTAAGAGCTGATACTGGGCTACTTCGAAAGAAAAATACTTCGGCGAATATTTGGTCCTGTGTGCGAAGAGAACGAATGGAGGAGAAGATACAACCGCGAACTCTATGAGCTGTATCAAGATGTAGATGTAGTCCAAAAAGGTGAAACATGTCGACTACATTAGGGCTCGGCCACATCGATCGAATGGGCAATACCTACTGCTCCAGCTAAGAGGAATCCAAGCGCCCAGGTTCGAGAAGACAACGAGGACCGAACCTCCGTCGGGAGCCCGATAAGTAAGTAAGAGTAACGATTGGTTGTGAGAAGGTAGGACGTATACCGACTTGTTGCGCCAACTTTATATTTAATTTTTATTAATCCCTAATATGGCTGGTGTTAAAAAACCTCATTTATATACTTGGCTGACAATGAGTATGATAAAACGTCAATGTTTGCATCAGTGACTGTTCTGTTGGCTACACCATGTATCGCTACTCAAAATTCTTGATCAACCCACGCAGTCTAGGCATCCTACACCGGTAGATATTATTATATACCAATGTGTCTGAAATTTTGTAGACACACCTATTGCTAGACCACCACTTTCTTAGACCTATACAAACATAAGCAAAATGAAATAAACAAGAAACAATTAATTTGCACAATAAATTGCACGCTTCTGCCTCTGGCTTCCTCCATAAATCATAATACAAAGTGTTTCCATTCTCGAAACACTTAAAAATAAACGCCGGAATTCGGTTCCCAATTCCCATGGCACAGATCAACCGCATAAATGTTTTCAATTCAAAACTTTTCAAATATTCTATAAATTGTATAGTTTTTCCAAAATACGCATTTTTTTTTTTGAATTCTAATTTATTTATCTCATCGTCGCCATAAATTAAACTCGCGCACACACAGGAAGACACCACTCCCCATAAGATATGAATTCAAAACAACAAAAAGAAGTTCCCGTCACATCAACAGCTACCAGTTTTAAAAACAAGCGCAATTGCTTGTCAAAAAGAAACAAAAACGCTGAATGGAGCAGCACCGATGGCAAACCCAACGCCCATCCAGACTGTGATGCGGCAACTGATGCCCCCAGGGAGTACGAGTATTTAACACGACGCGTATCCTTTTAATTGATGGCATTTTATTCATTTCAATTGAATTTTAATTACCTCGACGTCACCGAGGAATGTCAGAGTCATTTATGGAGTCCCTTAGCAGCGACCGACTAAACGTGTATCTTTGAGATATTATTCGTTTCGTTCGCATTGTTACCGCGCACCGCCAGCTCTGTGACTGTGGTGCTGGTGCATCTTCAGAAGAACAGATGCCAGCAACAAGCACATTCGCCGAGTGCACTTTGGTGAACTCGAGTGCGCGACAAGCCAAACCGAAGACGTGCAGCATCCTATCCTAATTGCTAACATTTAGGTCTGTCGCACAGGAGGGGTCCTGATGGGTAGAGCGACTATAAGAACTCAAACAAATCGTTTACATATCGTGCGCACACATTAAGCTGTCTATCGCCCCGGGTGGTGGTGGTGGACAAAAACCGGGCTCGGCGGGTTCGGGGTCTTCCTTATATTATTTTTGGTAGCGACACATTCAATTT